>JARGCV010000018.1:7105000-7447500 GCA_034064705.1 Bothrops alternatus | reverse complement strand
CAACTCTGACGCACCTGTACCCTATTTAATGACAATGGGGACAGCAGTTATTGGGGACATTAAACAAGGTGATCACAAGGGCACCTTGCTTAATGACTTTTATAACTTGCAATCATAATGGACAGGCTACATTACAGTAGTGAGTCAAGGGCTACTTGTACATTCTAGATTTCTAATATACACACTGCTAGTTCCCAATGCATGTGTGAATCTGGAAACCTAAGTTCTGAGTTAAGAATTAGGAGTCAGAAAGATGAATTATTGTTTTTATTATGAGATAACCTACACATGTGGATATATAAACCACATTTGCACACCATAAAGTGCCAATAAAAAAGCTAAAAAGGAAACAAAAAGACCAGATAAACAATGACTGACAATAAAAAAGCACAGTCATATGACCGTAGGATGCTGCATGTGGCTGTGAATGTGGACCAGTTGCCGAATGCCCTAAATGAAATCGTGTCACTACCGGAAGGGGTATTACAACTTTGATTCTGAGTCCTAAGTAGTCCTGAGGAAGTCTGTTGTAACTTTGAACAGTCACTAATGGCCAGCTGTAAGCCGGAGACTACATATATATGTTAATTCTAAAAGTATAAGGCATTAATTGATCATAAATGTCTAATTAAATCACACTGGTTACAATCAATGTTCCCTTTAATGCTGTGTGTGGAAAAAAAAGTTAAAAAAATAATAGCTATTTTGAACCATGTGCCTCGAAACTAAACAGAATTTGATTAAACCTTTGTTAGAGGGAAGTTGGAAATTAATTAAACCCTTTTTAGAGGAGGGCACTTCTTCATATATAGGAAGCTCTGAGCTTGGGCCAGACATGTCACTAGCTGGTCCTCCAATTCCAAAGCAGGAAAAAGACTGGAGTTTCCACTCTGTCTGCACTGAGGTGACACCAAACAATTTTCTGATGCAATTAAACTGAAGTAGCAAGCTTGTGCAGGACTACTCATGAGCCATGAGGTTTTTGGTGTTTAAATTTATTATTATTATTTTGGAATAATTTAATGTTCTATGTGCCTGGGTGCAGAAGTTTGATAAATAATGTGCTTGTGCACAGGCTCATATGCTAGAGAGAATATAAGTTATAATATATAAATCATATAAATGAAAATATAAAGAAATCACAACTTTTATTTACTGAATGTTATTTATTTTGTAGTTATTCTTACCGTGGCATGTAGCTGCTTGTCTTTCGCCATGAAAAACCGTCAACGGACCGAGGATGAACCAGATAAATAAATGAGAAATTGAGTTCCTGCATGGTGGTTTCTGGTGCTATATGTTGTGATACAATTACTGATTTCCAGCAATCAGTGTTATACCACACCTTTACAAGACTATCATCCTGTATAAAAGAATAAATAAATGATATATGTATTTAATTTCTGTAGTTTCTACATAACTTTTTTCAACTGTAACACAGTCATAAATTCACTTTTCAATCTATTATTTTTTATAAAATGTACTAGCCTATAGTCCAATTCAGTAACATTCCTATTTATGAAAGGAAAATGACAAGAAATTACTTATATAAGTAATCCACATTTAAGGATAGTAATTGGGACTGGAATTTCCATTGCTAAGCAATGCAATTATAATGTTATGTAACCACATCACTTAGTCCCCCCTTGCCTTGCGGATTGTGGTTTGTTAAGAAAGGATTTTCTTGCAACTTCCCACAGGTAAAGTGAATAGATTTGCTGATATGAAACAAGTTCTTGCAAGGTTGGAGGGCAGATAAATGGCTATTGTGGTGTCATACGATCATGGCCAGGCCAGGGACAGCTGCTCTAGATGGTTGGAGGCTGTGTAAGGCCAGCTGAAGTACCACACAAGTTTAGCTCAGCCAGGAGTGGCTTTGCAAAATAGGCAAGGGCATGTAAATGGCTTTTGTGACACTATGTAAGCATAGCCAGGTAGGGCTGTGATGCTGTAGAGCACGGGTGTCAAACTCGTGACATCATGTGATGTGTCGTGACTTTTTTCCCATTGCCAGCAATGGGGTGGGCACGGTTTTTGCATGACGCATCTGGTCCGCAGGCCAGCAGTTTTACATCCCTGCTGTAGAGTGTGGGAAAATGCTCTTACACCGTCACACAAGCATGGATGGATGAGAAGTATTGGAGGGCAGGTGAAGGGTCCTGTGGTTGCACACACACACTATGGAGTAGGAGATGCTTAGGGAGGTTTCAAATGCCAATCACATGATTGTGAGACATTATACCATTAAGGGTGAGCTGGTTGCTAAGTGCCTGAATCACGATCATATGACCACAGGGTTGCTGAGACATCAGAACTGAGTGGTCGTACTACTTGTTCAGCATTTTTGTAGTGTTTCAGTAACTGATCACAGCTTTTTACTGCTACCATTCTTACATGCACTTGTAAGTAGGTTTTGTTTATTGAAGAGAATGGATTCTATTTTAATATAGTGTATTTTATATTTGATTGCATTATAAACTACAATATGAATGATTTATTGTTTTATCAATGTTTCAGTTTTTATAATTTTTGACAAAGGGTCAAGGAAGAGCACTTTCAACTTGGTAGTATTGTTGAATTTAGAGCATATTTTTTCTATTTTTTTCCTTATTTTTTAAATTATTATTAATACACAGAGAGAAAAAATCTGTTCTGGTCCTCAACTGATTTATTTTTTCTGCTACTTTATTTCTAACTAAAGCTTTGAATATATTAATACTACAATTATTTCACCATTTATTATTATTGCTATTATAAAACTGATGTTCTACACAAAAAGGTGATATGAACTGAAACAAAAAATGAAGTCATATCATACCTTCCCTGCAGTAGCAAAAAATTCTCCATCTGGTGAAAACATCATTAGATGAACTTGAGAAGCAGTTCTATAAAAAGGAAGGGAAAACATGGTAATTAGAAATTTCAAAACCTTAATAATTTGTTGTGACAAATTTGTTAGACACTTTTTGAATATAATCACTTTTCCCATAAACATAAATATTGCTTCTGATTAGAACATACTTAAGTGTCAAATGCAACTGATCTAATTTGAAGAAATTTCTTTCATATTTTGATGTCTGAATATGTGGAGTTAACTAAAGATCTAGCCTACCATATGGCCTTTTGACTCATCATGAGAACATCACAGATCAATCTATAATAAATTTCATCTATCCATCTTGGGTGCATCTTGGCTTATTTTAGCTAACCAAAGGCAGTTTACAGGTAGCCCTCATTTAGTGACAATTGGGGCAGGCAACTTGGTTGTTAAATAAAGTGGCTGTTTAGTGAAACTGTGACTATACTTACAATCTTATTTCAGCTTTCTTTTGCTTTATAGATTTGTGAAGATCATAAATGCAATGATTGCTTGTAAAGTTACTTTTTATCACTGTCTTTACTGTGAATTATCCCTAAGCAAAGCAGTCGCTAAATGAACACTACCTGAATGAGAAAGGGCTGAAAACATTGTGATGAAGCAGTGTTCCCAGCTATAAGGGAGGCAATGACCTGTACAACACTGAAGATGGTCTCTCCATAACCAATTATTTCAATAATCTCTCAGTCACAAAACAGAAGTTTTTAAAGACAACATTCTTAGGAACAATATCTATATATTGGCAAATGTTCTTGTAAGATACAGATTATTTTAAGTCTTTTCAGTCTCAGTTCATGAACTGTTTGGAAATAGAATCAGCTTTGGCTGGCATAACAGATGACTTCCTGCAGAAGCAACAGAAGGAATGCAACTCTTTTGATTCTATTAATCTCTCAGCATCTTCTGATACACTTAGTCATTATATTCTCCTGTACCATCTCTATGTGTCAAAGGTTTTGGGCTACTATGTTACAGTAGTCCAATTCCTACTTCCAGGGTGGCCTCAGAAAATATGAATACTGAATAAATGTATGTTTGCATTTTGACAGCTACATATACTACGAGTTGACAGAGCACACTATTTAGTTTCTGATGGTTTTTAATATTTATGTGAAGCTATCAGGACAAAATGTCAGGAATTTTGAAAATAAGGGTTATGAAAATGCTGGTGACATTTGGGTCTACTTCTTTATAAATCTGGACTGGGATAGGCTGCATTTTCTGAATAGTGATCAGTGAACATAGAGAGGCAGTTTGAAATTTGAGACTGAATCCGGACAAGATGAAGATCTTACGATTGACTAATGCCCATTCTGAATGAAGTTTGCCCAGCCTCAGAAATGAGAGGCATATAGTTGGGGCTGCTCTTAAAAGTCATTACTGTCCTTAGAATGACTTTCATGATCAGAAGAACCTATTGATGGGATATCAATTATGTCCTTTGTTGAAGACGCATAGTCCAGTTACTATGGTTCACATACTAGTATTGACCTCTTCATCTGGAAGTTGCAAAACACAGTAGCTACATGCCTTATGAGTACCTAGCCTTGCACAATGTGTACCTGCTGGAGCAACTGTACTGGCTATCAGTCACCAAGTCAGGTTTAAGTTGTTGCTTTTGATATATTAAAACCTTAAACCAGGAGTCCCCAACCCTTGGTCCATGGACCTGCACCAGGCTGAGCAAACAAGTGAAGGCCCATCTGCAGGATGCAGGCAGCACATGAAACCACACCTCCTCCAGACTGTGGAAAAACCTCTCTCCACAGAACCATTCCCTGGTGCCCAAAAGGTTTGGGGCTGCTGCCTTAGGCAATATGGCAGTACAAAATCTGATTATCTGCTTTTGCTGTTACAGATCTCAATCAACTGCAAAAATTGTGGGGTCTTCCTGCTTATGCCAAGATTGGTAATATGCCATACAGCAGTTATAGATACGCATTTCTCTGAGATAAAAGCAGATGTTATTTCATTTATTATTTGCATATAAATAAGCAGAGTACACTCTGGAATATTCTTCTTCCTTGAAATAGTAGTAGGAATCTTCCTTTAAAGATTCCTATTATAGCATCTTGAGTTACTTAGTGATCCTTTTTATCTTGACCTTCCTCTTCTGAACAGTATGTTGGATCAATAGATTCTCTTAGGGCTTTCTTTCTTAGGATATCCCCAACTTTCTAATGGATATTTTGTATTGTTGTTATTATTATTACTGTAATTCACTGCTTTTTGTACTGTGAAACAAAAATGTTTCATGCATGTGCTCGGAGATATTACAAAACTAAACTATTAGTATTACAGGTTAAAAGATAAAATGCTGTTTCTCGCTGTATTTTATAAAATGCAACACATATTATCTTAGACTAAACTACAGATCAAGTTTAAAAATATGATTAAGGCAATATTTATATATTTCTTACTTGCTCTGCCAGATGATTCTCCAGTTTTGAGAATCAGTTTTTTCATGATTTTCATCTTCTGATAGATTTTCAAAACTGACATTAGACCAAAGCTGTAAACAACTGGAACTAGTCAATAGACGAGAACCTAGATTTTTCAAATTAAAAAGCACAGAGTTGTTTAACTCTAATAAGACAAAAAGCCACTATGGAATTCAAGATATTTAGATGAAAACTCTGAACTATGTACTATGAAACCATGGAGAATACCATGCTGTAGATAGATGTTAGATAGATGAACAGACATTTGAAAAAACTAGCAAATGAACATCACTTTAAAAATTATTCCTTTTTGTCCCATGGAAATGTTTGAATTGTAGACTATAATCAATTAGATGAAATGGGAATGTGAATCTCTATTTATATTGGTTACCATATGGAAAAAAATAAAAGATAGTTTGATTCTGTCGACATGTGACTGCTTTAACTATAACACATTCAATTATATTTAATTTTTAGGTGCCTTATAAACAGATGTGTATAACCCTGAGTAAAAGATTACCTTATATGAATATAAAAATGAAAGGATGTTTACAAATTAAAATACTGATAAAGTAGCACTGAAATTCCAATATATAGTATACAAGATGCCACTATAAGCACATATATATTAAAATAATATAAATACCAGCTTATTTTACAGATATATATTTTGCAATCTTTACATCCAACATTCCTAATATTCTCTTCCTGTAATAAATCTTCTAAAGCATCATAAACACTTAAAATATTTAAGTAAATAAATAACACTTTGGTGGTTAAGGCACTAAGACAGAAGCTGGGAGACTAAATTCTAGTCCCACCTTACACACGAAAGTCATCTGGTTGACCTTGGACAGTCACTCTCTCTTTCAGCCCAACCCACTTCATGGGATTGTAGAAGGGAAAATAGAAGGAAGTAGTATTAGGTATGTTCATTGCCTTAGTTATTTATAAAAATAATAAAATAATTCAATTATCCCATATTTTTATGGGATAAAAATAAAAATGAATAAATAAAACAATCCATTTACAACACAAAGGAACATCAACGTCTCTGTGTATAGAGGTGAGGAAAGTGAGAGATCTGAACTAAAAAACTAAGTAAACTGCTCCTGGTAATTTTTTAATTTATGGATTTTAACTTTTTCTTTTGTATAGCTTTATATACTAGAAGAGCTGTTTTAATTTATAGAACTGGAGGAAATCTCAAATTGAAAGTAAGCTAATAGTAAACAGTTAAAAGATATACATACATATACATATGCATGTCCTATTGTGTGGGTGTATATTCTTGCCTTGCTTTGATAATTTAGAGCAGACATGTCAAACTTGCAACGTCATGTGACGTCGCGCAACATATTGGAGCTTTTTCCCCATTGCCGGCAATGGGGTGGGTATAGTTTCCTTGTGACGCATCTGGCCTTCGGGTCGGCAGTTTGACATCCCTGATTTAGAGCATCTGCAAATATACTAAAAAGTGACTAGAAATGTTTAAAATGGAACTAGTTCAGAGAGAAAACTAAGAAAAGTATCTGTCCTTACCTGTGGGATCCCAGGTTAAATTATGTACAATATGTTCCAAGCAAATCTGATCTGAATTCTGCCATTGATAAGATAATCCCTAAAATCACATAAAACACAACGTGAAATGCTTAAATCCAGCATGTAATCAGCTGAAACTGTTGCTGAACTTTGTAATAAATCTAACAGAAGTATTTTTATCAAACCAGAATACTGATATGACAAAGAATGTTTTTAAACATTTGTACCTTTTTAAAATAAACATTTAGCATAAATAGAAATAAACTATATATCTGGTTAGCCATTACTATGGAAAGAAAAACACTAAAACCAAGTTTAACAATGCAAAGTAGAAACTATTGACTTGCACAGCAGATCATTCATGAAACAGGTATCATACAAAATATTAATCTATTCCACAAAACAAACCTTATTAAAAGCAAAGTTTGATCATTTTAATTCAATATATATTGATCCTAGAATAGGTTGCATTGATTTAAATAAACTTTTTTACAGTATGAAGCATGAAAGATTGTGCTGCAATGTTCATTCTGTTTCATAATGTGTCAGTTATATTCATTCAAGCTAGTACTTATTTCCTGAAATGCTTAAACAAGAAACTTGTATAAAGCAATTCAAGAGGTAAGTGTCCATTTCCTCCAATTAGCTAGCTTCAATGAGTAAACACGGAAAATATTCATCTTCAGTTCTTACATGTTACTTTACACTAGTATATGTGGCTTTGGTTTCTTTTTTCTCCCTCTGAAAAACTCTAATTTTGTTTTAGTGTTTTTCAAGCAAATTCATTGAAACTCATCATGTGGACAATTAATTTTGAAATGTAATTGAAAATATAATCAGTATAGCATCATGAAAGACACTACAGTTGCATAAATCACACAGTGCTTTGTAATCCAAGGTCATTTATACTTTCAGGACACCCGAGATACTCTTTTATGGAATAAATACATAAATGGCTAAAATGTTCAGTCATTTTAATATTAAGATAAGTCAGTTATACCAAATGTGACTTAAACTTTCCATTTCCTATTTGTAATCTGTCCAAATTAATCCTTTGATGAAAAACTAGCTGGAAATTCCAGGACTATAGGCAGAGAAGGAAAAAAATGCTAAAGTCAGCATTATATACCATATGGTAGTTATGAAAACTGTCTATGTAATCATTACAAAATTAATTCCTTTCAATATTATTTTTACCTTTAAGTCTGAATAAAAACTTAATTTACATAGCAAACAACTCTACTTTTTTTTCTTTTTTTACCAAATTACTGGAAGAAAGCTTTTTTCAGACACTTTACAAAAATTACCTGGTGCTAATTGGATGGTTTCCATAATATATATATATATATATATATATATATATATATTGCCTAGTAGTTCATAAAAAATTAAATCGTGGGAGCTAAAGTTAGCCTCAGGACTGATGGCCATCGGTTGCTATTAAATAACAGTGCAAATGTTGGATAAAATCAATAAATTAGACTGACCAAAACTCCATGTAAACATCAACTTAAACTGAAGTCAACAATATAGCTTTTCTTAATGTCTTAAGTACAATGCACTCTATTATGATTTCAGGAAAATCTGTGTAACTGTTAATAACCCAAAGTTTACTAGATTTCAGAAATAATCAAAGCAAATAACATTATGTATATAATTAATTAATATGACAGAAAAGATGAATCACTTACAGAATTATGATTCTTCTTCTGCTTTAGATGTTTGACGGGCTCAAAGATGCAAATTACATTTCCATAAGCAGCTGCAATCTAAAACAAATTGCAATTTAAGTCAGCAGTTTTTGTAATCTCCATTTCATATGACACAGACATTTATCTAGTCATGTCTTGTTGGCTGAAAGAACATCAGCCAATAAAAGAATTATTTATTTATAATATTTATAAGACAGTCCAACTCGAACAGTATGACTATGGATGGCGTACAAAATAAAGGCAAACAATATACATCTATATCTATATATGAAAAATAGTAAAAATAGTTTAACAAGCAGACCGAGACATTTTTAGGAAACTGAAAAATATTTTAATATATTAATTTGAAATAATCAAATCAGCGCAAATTTCTTCAACGGACCTTAAAGCATAAATGGAGAAACAAAAGTCCTTTCATTTCACATTGTACACAATACTATGGCCCAAAATTCATGCTGATGCTTGAATTCACTTCTGCTTTTGCATATAATTTACTTCATAGGCAGCTTTGATTTTTAACAAACATATTGCATATGCTATTTTTGCAGAATCATTGGAAAAATGTAGTAAGATATATTGTAAAAATTAAATAAAAGAAAAAAATGTGATTCTAAATAATCGACATACAATATGACCTAAAATGCCAACTATAATTCCATCCAAATAACACAGAATCTAAAGTAAATACAATAAGCACAAAGTACCATAAACTGAAAGGAAAAACTGTAAACACCATACTATCAATTAATAAAATAACTTAGAGATCAAAGGTTAATGCATATTAAAAGATTGCATAATGCATTGATAGAAATTGACTTGGAAACTGAATTAGTTAAGGATTGTATGATAAAGTGGGGACAAAATTTTGGACAACCAATCATGATGGAAACTTGGGAGAGGATCTGGGTGAAAAATGTAAAATTTACACAAGCGCAACATTTAAGAGAAAATTTTTATAAAATGTTTTATAGATGGCATTTGGATCCGAAAAAATTATCATGTATGTACCCTAATTTACAACCTAAATGTTGGAGATGTGAATGTATGGACGCTACTTATTTTCATGTATGGTGGACTTGTAAAAAAATCAAGGCTTTTTGGATAAAAATTTGGTGGATACTTCAAAATATTCTGAAAAAACGTATTGAATTTTCACCACAGCTATTTTTATTGGGTATTATAAAAGATTTTACCACCATAGAGATGAACTTGATTTTGAACTTGATTACAGCAGCGAGACTGTTGGTGGGACAATATTGGAAGAAGGCAGAATTACCATCTATTGAAGAATGGACTTTGAAAGTTATAAATTTGGCGGAAATGGCCAAAATATCTGTGTATTTGAAAGACTATTCGAATGAAAAATATATGTTAGAATGGAAAAAATGGATAACTACATTCAAGGGAAATATCAATCTAAGAAATTGTATTTAGCATATAGTTAAATTTTTATTAGGATTTATATAATAATTTTGTTTAATATAGTGGGGGTTTTTTCCTTTTTTCTTTACCCTGTATTCACTCTGGGAAGTGGGGGGGTAGGTTGGGGGGGTTTAATAACATACTCAACTGTAATACTTGTAATATATAAGAAAGAAATATTTACTTATAGATGAGGGGTTACTCGGACAGTACCTCTATACTACATCTGGAGGGGGTCGTGAGGGAGGAGTGAAAGAGCGGAGGGAAGTAGGATGGTTGGAGGAGAGGAGTGTGGAGAGGTAGGGAGAGAGGTGAGGAGGAGGGAAGTTGGAGAGGGAGACAGTGAGAAAGGGGATGTGGTGGGGGGGTGCTGCCGAGCAACACCCATAGTTACTTAAAGTACTGTATATACGCATTTAAAAGAATGTATGTTGGTTTTTTGTTTACTGTGGGAGAAAGTTGAAAAAGAATGTATTAAGTTGAGTTGTCTTGTTTTTCTCTTTTTGTTGTTTAAAATTAAAAAATCAATAAAATATTTTTTAAAAAATTAATAAAATAACTTTTGAGAAATCTAAAATGAAACCAGTGATAATTTACATTCAATCTATAAGGGAAAAAAACCACAAATATTTAAGTTCCATTTAACTGGAACAAAATTATATTAAAAATAAAATTGATTAATAAAATTAAATTTCCTGGTTTTGAAGTATTAATATTGATTTGCTTGAAAAAAGTAAAGCACTAAAATGTTAAAAGAAACTAAATTAATACTAAATAATATAAATATCAGTGTTTGGGTTTGGCTTATGTTACATGCACTCAGGCATTTTGGCTTACTCAAAAATCTTTGTCTCAGTGTAATTTGAAAACCAAGGTAGTGAAGCACTTTTGTCCTCACTTTGCTCAATATGTATATAGGAATGCATTGCATAATTATTAATAAAGACATCTGAAGCCAGAAATATAATTGAGTACTCAATTGCTATAAATTGTTATCTATTTAAGTATATTTAAACATTTAAGTGTACTTAAGTATATATATACCTACAGATATATATATAGATATATAGATAGATCCATGTGAATGACTCCCAATAGCAAGTACTTACAGAATTTGATATGTCGTTATTATAATCATATTATACAGCAAATTAGAATATAACCTAAGTACCATTATTACTTACCTTTCCTTGCTGCATAGAACAATCTACACACCCCACTTGTATATTTCCATATTTTGCTCCAGGAATTATTTGTAATCTTTCAAAATCTGTCCCCAATATCACAATGTCACATCCTGATGCATAAGCCTACAGGGGGAAAAAAGGAAAATTGAGATTGTCCTTTTTATTTTTTGTTAACACCCCAAAAAAGGAATAATATCTAGTGTCTATAAATCAGATTACACATGTATTTTTAGTCATGTTTATAATGCAAAGGAATATTACAATAATCTATCACTAACATAATAAAAAGGTTTTTCAGATGCTATGTAGATAGCCACTTTATATGTTTCCTCCCAGGATACCTTTAATTTTTATCTCAGGAATTTCATTAAGATATAACTATAAAGGGCAAATGTTACAATCTATGAGCCATATACACTTTTCTTATATGAGCTCTCAGACTTGAGATAGAGCTGTTTTATAAGAAATGTCTTCACATCGGAGATTTATGATCCTCACCAGGGAGGGAGGGACTATTTGAGCATATATTCCTGTGGTTTTACATATCACTTGATCATCAGGCCATAATGAATGACTAGTTTTGTCCTTTTATAAATGCAACTACATACCCATGACCCCTTGATTATCATTTCAGTGATACATTTCTGAAAAGATTCCTCAGTGCCTTCAATAATAGTAAAGCTTATAATACACCTAAACACACACACCATATTTATACAAATATTATATGTATATATGTGTGTGTGTGTGTATACACACATACATGAGTATATACATTCAAAATAAAATTCATGACAGAGATGTCATATAACACATTCTACATTTTCCTATTTGCCATCGAAGAGGCCATTGGATCCAACTACTTAACAAGGAAGAGAAAAAGAAACATCAAACTATTTTCTACTACATTTACAAAACACTGTATTCTACTGTGGTCTACTAAAGTCAGACCACCAGAAGAATCATGTGCAATCTCAAGATTCAATAAACAATTATCACTTCTATAGCCATGTAATTGTTTATCATAAGCTGATCAGCTCAGGTAAGTAGGACTTCCTGCTCAGTATATTTATTTATTTATTTAGCATATGGCATATAATATACATGGACTAGCAATATAAATTAACATTTCAAAATGGAACCCAATAAAATATAAATGTCAAAAAGATCTATGTTCAAATATCAATGTTTAGGCCATCCAACCATTGAAACACAGTACTTTTTATATTAAAAAAATCAGATACTGGACTGGTATATGCCTTCAACTTACAGCTGGTCACAATATGATCTAGTTTGATGTGGGACCCAGCAGTCATCAGCCCTAGGGATGGTCTACCGTGTTTTCCCGAAAGTAAGACCTATCTGGAAAATAAGCCCTAGCTTGATTTTGGGCGGTGGGTCTATTATAAGCTCTACCCCAGAAATAAGCCATAGTTTAGGGGCAAGGCGCATGCCTAAAAATCAAGCTAGGGTGAGGCTGGGGGGGTGGAACTGCCCCACACACCCCGTACCCACTTATCATTGCAGCCTGTCTCTCCTTGCCGGCCCACTTCTTCTGCAGTGTCCCCCAGCCTGCATTTTGCAGTCAGAGGCCTTCCAGAAAGACCACGGGATGCTGCAGAAGAAGTGGGCCGGCTGGGTGGGGCTGTCAATGCCAGAGGTGAGTGTAAAAGACACTCCCCAAAAATAAGATGTGGTGCCTCTTTTGGAGGAAGGAAGGAAGGAAGGAAGGAAGGAAGGAAGGAAGGAAAGAAAAAAAGAAAGAAAGAAAGAAAGAAAGAAAGAAAGAAAGAAAGAAAGAAAGAAAGAAAGAAAGAAAGAAAGACTGGGTTTTATTTTCAGGGAAACACGGTACTCCTGTTCAGTCCATTCAAGTGATCAATGGCCTTGAATGGGCTTCAAAGGCATCTTGGGATTTTTCTTGGGGAGCTGGTGCATAGTTCTACCAGAGGCTTTACACTTCACCTGGAATGGATATGTGATAGGAGTCTTGAATCAGATTGTGCTCATATGGCTTCACCATGTTCATCAATCCCAGTGGGCTTTCTGAAGAGGTTAGGGAAATGAAACTACAAAGGAGATATCTATACCGGTAGCATCACTGGGAGATGATGAAGAACAAAACCAGTCAGAGTGTAAAACCCCACCTAAAGATTACATTATGGCAAGAAGAGCAGCTAAACCAGGCGCCCCACTAGTGAGGAGCTGTGGACATAATTCCTCTCCTCTGACTGGAACTGTCTTCTAAGGAAGGAGGTGTATCACTGAAGGATCAAGGAGTATTACAATGAGGGCACCATTGCTATCCTGGCTCTGACAAAGACCTTTAACCAATGCTGCCTCTGTATTATACTCTGGTCTGAAACCAGACTGAAACAGATATAATTTGTTTCCTCCAAGATCCTCTCTAACTATTATCCAATCACCTTTTCCACCTTACCAGAAAGATTGGAGAATAGAACAGAACAGAACAACAGAGTTGGAAGAAATCTTGGAGGTCTTCTACTCCAACTCCCTGCTTAGGTAGAAAACCCTATAACATTTCAGACAAATGGTTGTCCAATCTCTTTTTGAAAACTTCCAATGTTGTGGCATTCACAAATTCTGGAGGCAACTTGTTCCACTGATTAACTTACTGATAATTCTCCAAAAGGAAAGGGCCCAGTCATGACTTCTTCAGGAGGGGGCATACCTCTACCTTCTTCAAGTCTGGTGGGCTCATCACTTGTCTCAAGAGTCAAAAGAATGGGATGAACCCATTCCACAGTTACCTTCTGGCTGTTTTAATATACCAAGTGTGGCCAAAATCTAATAAATAGGTAGCTGGACTGACAAAGGATCTTTTTCATTTCCTTGGACATAACATAATCATACTCAGTCCAGTTAACATCACAAGACTATTGCTTGGCAACTCAATAGGGCTTAACCAATTCGAGTCCAACTTTTGAGAGAATATGAAGAACCCTGCTGGATAGCAATATTCCTTAGCATGGTCCTAAAAATATTCCAATATCCCCCTACCCGTTCAATAGGGAGTGGTTCATTTGAACAGGGCTGCTGGGCAGCTATAGGGAGATGCAACAAGGGTGGAGAAATAGCAATGTTTTGCCATCCTTATTTGCTATGATATAGGTCTGAATATGGTCTCTCACTTGTGCTCGGTAGACATTGTTTCTGTGTTTCATCTCTTGGAGCTTTCAGAAAACTAAACAGCACCCCAAGATCAGCGCACAGAGAAAGCATGCATAGGAGCAATCCAATACAGAGCCTTCCCCACATGCCTATTCCAGGCTGCTACCAAGGCCACTGCTGCAGTGCTGATATATGACCATCACCAGTATATAGCCCCTTTAAACTATTATTTAGAAAATATTGAGATCTTGAGCATTATAACCCAATTTAGACCAATTCTACATTAAAGCTACAGTAATTCATATAGTAATTCTCAGCTGAGGTGATAGCTGACTATATTGAATTTACCAGCTTATCTTCCTTGATTTGTATCTTATTGAAATTAAATCTATTCTCTTCCCTTGCAATATTTACCTTTTTGCGTGTACTATTAGAAATTTATCAGAATAGAAAGAAAATAGAAAGACACAACAGAACCTCCACCTAAAATAAAGAGAATGCCCTCCAAGGCACCTGAAGCAAAAGTGCAATTACTGAGATAAAAGCTTCCTTGTATTCCCATCAATAACAGTTGTTGACATTAAATATTCTTGGATTATTTGGTAAATAATAGCTCAGCTCATAAAATACTGGTTCTTCAAGATCTGTCAGGTTCTTTCTCTGCTTGAAAAATACAAGATGATGCCATAATAAAAATCTGGTAGAAGATTCTTAACATTCTCCAAAGCACAAGGTCCCACTTTCAATTTCTATATATAGTAATCTATATAATTTAGAGATAAATAGGAATTAGCATATACTGGCAGCTACCATCTAATTTTACTCTAAGAAGAATAACCGCAAGTTATTCTTTCTACATAGCCAATATTTAAGGTAATATTGTCTATCCTATACAAGCAATATTCTTGCACTGCTAATGAATTATTTCACTACCGGATACAATTTCACAAAGAAGCAAATTAAGATTTAAATGAAATCTTATGTAAGATTTCTTATGTAAGAAACATTGAAAATATAGTTCTAGTAGCTTTCAAGCATCACTATGTCTATGTGTTACTGAACAAAAAAGTAACTCCCTAATAAACTGCAATTCTGCAATTTTTCAGTGAGATTAGTATATACGGTTCATACTGTACAGATGATACGTGATTTTGTGCTGCCCTTGATTTGTATATTATTGAACTGTTAAATCTATTCTCTTCCCTTGCATTTATTCTTGAGAATAAATGGTACATTTTTATAACTCCTTCCCTGCAAAAGCTGCAGTGGCTACCAGTAGGCTTATGGGTGCCATTCAAATTGTTGCTTCTTATATACAAAGTTCCTTAACATAAGGGCTAGTTATTAATTCTCCCATTATTTCTGACCATTCTGAAAATCTGACAGAGTAAGCATACTCCGAGTCTCATCCAAAAAGCAATATCATTTTATGGAAGATGAGAGATGCTGGTTGCATCATGACACCCGCCTTTGAATCAGCATCCCCCCCCCGATTTAATGGCACATTTCCTCTTAAACATATCTCGAAACTGAGTCTTTTTCCAAGCTTTGAGCAAAAGTGGGATTTTGTAATGGCATGTAGGAAAGACCCTGGAAGGCAGGGGGAAGATCCATATTCAGGGCCAATGGTCAGATAAGCAATGACTTAGCCAGCAAAAGAACTTGGCTATGGCAAACATCTCAGAAAGAATTTTTCATAGTTTCTTGGGCTATAAAGGTAATGGGAGATAAGTGTACTTTCAGACTGGCAACAATCTGTTAATGTATTTTTACAATATAGTAGAGCTAGTACTTCTAGTTGTGCTTCTTGTCTGGACTACCTCACAATATTGACAGATGTGGACTCCACCTGTAAAAGCTTTTAATGGACATTTGCTTTATTTCACATTTGATATTGTTTGTTTTTAATTCTGTTTAACACCAAGAGTCATTTCAAGGAGTTTCAGGGGCCTTAGAATGAATTATAAATAAATATAAACTACAAACTTAATAAAGAACCATAAGTCAGTCTTTGGACATAGAGAATCAGACTAAATAAAATGATTGGGATCACACAGAGAGAAATTGTATTCACAAGATGCAGAGATTCATATACTCAATACCGTTTGCTAGATTACAGTGGAATTAAGTTGTTTAGAGAATGCTGTGGGAAACCTAGCCATTGCCTTGACATGCTGTGTAAAACAAATCAGTATGTTAAGCCATAATATGACTTACTGGTTTGGACATAGCCTACTATGTAACAGCTACTGTTCCTTAACACAGGCTTGGAGATTAAGCATACTGTGAATGTAGCTAGTGAATCACAAACTTGCCAGATAATTTAGCCTAATACTTGTGCAAAGCCGGTCTATTAGTTTATAATCCAAAAAGATATGTGAACTCAGAAAATGAGGTCTAAGCATATAGCATTCTCCTTTCTGGATATAAGGAAGCTAGAAATTAAACAAGCTCGAGTTTTAGTACCTCTTCATTCTGATATTCATGTTTCATATATTTATATTAGGCGTTAGATTATCTGATTTAGCGAGGGCGATTTCAGGATGAATAGGAACAAAAATACTGACATGGGAAAGGAAGACAGGGAAGGAAACCAAAGGACTAAGCCTTCCCAAACTAGCCTCATTTCCTAGCGCAGAAAGGACGAGGATTCATTCCCCCCCCCCCGTTTTTAAAACTAACATGGGCGCCGCCACCGCACGGACAGGTCGCGCGCCCATTAAAAAGGCACCTGCTGCACCACCCTTCCATCTCCGCCAACGCCATCCGACGCCAGCTGCCTGCGAACCGGTTCCCCGCAGGCTGAGGCCAAACCCTGGTAGGAGCCGAGAAGAGGACGCAGGAGGAATCCGTTACCGGCCCCGGCAGTGAGGCAGAGACTCACCGTGAATGGGTGGCCGTCGACGTTTCCCACAGAGAAGCAGTTGTCCCCGGGGTTAACAGCCCCCGTTAGCACCTGGTGCAGGTTCATAGCGGAACCGTCCTTTCCCCCACCAGGCCGGCCGGCCACACAGCCGTCTGAACCCACCGCCGAGGCTCTGTGAGCTGCTCGGCCGCTGATCAGTCTCTCAGGAGGAGGTGACAGGCGCACATAGTGTGGGGCGGGCCTCCTCAGAGGCGCCTCCCCACCACGGGCAGATCATGAGCTTCTCTCGGGCTAACCACGCACGCGAGCTCTCCTTCCGCCTCAAGACGCCTTCCTCCGGCGGCCTCACTCCGAGCGGATGCTCCGAAAACTCATGGAGGGAAACATCGCGAGATCAATGAAACAATGACGTCTCCCCCTTAACAGACAAACATTTTTGTTTTCCCTTTCTCTAACATACAGTACTGGGTTGGATGACAGCAGGCACACGCATGCGCTCTTTTGAAAGACGGTGGATGGGCTCTAAGACATGCGTAGTATTGACACGCGGCGATATTTTACGACAGCACTTGGCAGTCGGTGAAGATGGCAGGACAACTTTCTTTATGGTGCATCTGAGTTGATACGTTTTTGCTTCTAGGATGAACGTCAGATTAAGGCGCGTGAAATGGATAAAATGTATGCCAATAGCAGTGCTAGTTTAGTTCCGTGCAACGTGAGAACCATTACATTTCGATAAAGTTACAACGTTCAGATCAAAGGACCCAGGAAGGCATAATGCGAGAACAAATGAGATTCTCTTCCTCCTATATTCAATCCTTTACGTATTTACTTAGAAATAAGCCCCGTTGAGTTCAGTGGAGCTTATTTTTGTAGGTATAACGGGTGTACTGTTAGTTGGGATTAGCTAATGAGTTATATTAAGTCTGCTACAACGTTACTGAAAAACTAAATAGATGACAACTACTCGGATTCATAGCACTTGTAAGTTTCTGGTTAGGTATTGACTTTGAACTCTCAATCCAACACGTCTCAGGGTTATTTGGGGTAAATAGGAAGGAATATTAGATATATTCATCACATTTGAGTTGTTTATAAACAAAGGTGGGATAAAAATCAAATATTGTACTGCAAATGCTAAAAGAATGAAATACTTTTTCATTTTATTTAGAACTGTATATGTGTGGGCTGTCAATTTTTCCGCACCTAACCAACCATTTTAGCTGATAATTACATGTGCTAATGTCTGACATAATGTCTGACATATTCAGAGATTATAAAATTGAGAAAGGCTAGTCTATATAGTGAGGAAACAGGTAAATATGGGAGGGAACATCTACCTATTTATAGTATCTTATCTTTCAGGCTGTAAGTATCTTTGCATCCTAAATGTGATTCACATATAGTTCTTGGTGGGATTCCCATATCAATAGTAAACAACTACAAGATTACAATTTTGGTTATAATTCCAGTTAGTAAACTTGCCTTAATTTCACACAGTTGTGTACTACCAGGCTATGTTTACACAGCAATGTAACCCATGGTTTTAACCTTAATGAATATATATATATATCTAATTGGCTGGTTCACAACACAGTCGTAAGTCATAAACCTTGGATAAGCCACACAGCTGGGTCACAATATCATACTAAGACATAAAAAGGATATCACGTCTTTGTATAGTGAGGTGTAATTTCAGATTTATCTGATGAGATAATGAAATCTAGGAATTTTGTACTGTGCATATTGAACAGTTCTGTTTAGGGAGCTTCAGAAAAGGAAATTTATGGAGACATAAAATTAAGCTATGTTTTTTTTAATCCCCAGGACAGTAAGATAAGATAGATAAAATAACCTTATTGTCCTTTTTTTTACTGTGGGCACAACGGCACACATCAAAAATGAAATTTAGTTGCCCGCTCTCAAAGTGAAATACGTACATGAACATACTTATACTATATACAACATATGTATAGACCCACACCCCTACATATACATAACAAATAAATATTAAATACTGTCCAGCTTGAATATATAATGGAAGGAGGAAGCTTGAGAGTTCACAAGGTTAAAGCTGTACGGAATGAAACTATGGCTGAATCTGGATGCTCTGCTACGGATACCACGAAGCCTCCTCCCAGAAGGTAACAAGGAAAATAGGTTGTGAAGAAGATGTATAGTGTCCCAGATAATGGACCCTGCTCAAGCAACACTTCTGTGCTATGTCCTGGATGGGAAGGAAGTGCCAATGATCTTTTCGGCTATCCACGTCACTCTGCACCGCCTTCCTGTCTGAAGCAGTGATGCTTCCAAACCAGACTGTGATGCTGTATGACAGGATGCTCTCGATCGTCCCCCTATAGAAAGTGGTAAGGATAGAAGGAAGATGTGCTTTTCTCATGCGACGCAGAAAATGCAGGTGCTGCTGTGCCTGCTTCACCAGTGTCTCGCTGTTGAATGACCAAGCCAGCCTACTCATTAGCTGCGCACCCAGGGATTTGATGCTGGTAACCATCTCCACAGGTGAATCATTAATGCACAGAGAAGTGTGACTGTGCCTGCCTTTTGAAAAATATTTTGTATAGAGTATAATGGAAGTAAGTGATGAAATATACATCATGACCGTATGTAATTATAATTTAACATAATTGTGTTAGATTTCAGGACTTCTACATAATTGTAGAGTTTAGCTACAAGAGAAATTTGACAATTCACTGCTTTGGAGGTTATCTACAAAAAGCGCTTTGGAGGATGTGCAAGAATGACTTAAGCATCCACCTGCCATATCTTCAAATACCTGCAACTTTTCTCAGAATTGTGCTGTAGTTGTGTAACTGTCTGATACTAAAAAAATATGCTTTAAGGAGATGTATACAGGTGCTATGTGCTCCATATGTCAAAAGTACATTTTTGTCTTTGGATCTTAGGTGTTGCGCAACCCATCTTGAGGATTTCTGGAATACTCACTACAGTAAGCACAGGACTTATATGTGAAAATAGTTTAATCTTTTGGTACTTGGTAAATAATTTTTATTGTCCCATAAATATGCATAAAATTCAAACTTCATTTACAAAGTGTTAATACAGCTTTCCCAAGCCTGGCACATTGTAAACTTATTGGACTACCCAGTCATTGACAGTTTGGGGAGTAGTCAGTCCTAGTTATGTCTGCAAAAAACAAGGCACCACGAACCAGCCAGCATTTTAGCTTCACATGCTGTGAAATTAAACATTCCATGATCACTTTATGATTCTGTTATTTGAATTAAAGCAACTGAACCAGTCTGAGTAGAAGCAAAGATTTGAAAGTAAATTGGGAAGATCAAATTAGTGGGACTGCTGTATTGGGACAGATGACAAGACTTTTATTTCTAAACACGCTTCCCTGGAATTAAACCCTTCTAACTACGTGGAGCATTGGCAAATAAACTCGATACTGAACAATACCGAACTTCCCACGCACTCCCCATCACAGAAAACTAAAACTTTCCAGCGGCCTCTCTTGCGGCCAATAAGAAACCGCTTTTTTGAATCTGTTGACGACGCCAGGAAGGGGGAGGTGGACATTCTAACCACGTGTCCAAGCTTTGCTTTTCGGTCTTTCTTCACGTGTTCTTAGAGGAAACATCAGGAAACAGAGGTTGACCCGGCTGCTGTTTTGGCTGCCAAGGGTTTCAGGCAGACCCCAAGGATTACAGCCGGCCCGTTCTGCACATAAAGCGCTGAGTTCCGGAGTTACTCTTCGCGGCAGCCATGGAAAAGGGGCCGTGGTCGGTTGATGCGGGGGGGAACGGAGAGGAGCAGCAGCAGTTTGCAACTCCTGTTCCTGAGAATGAAACTGGGGAAAGCGACCAGTGCTGTGAAGGTCTCTGGGAGCTGCCCGTGGAGCTCAACACGCGGAGACCCGAATGCAGCCGCTGCGGGTGAGTGGACGAGCTAAGCCGCCTGCTCCGTGCAGGGTCACGTGTCGTTGAGTGCTCCCTCCCGTATTTCCCGCCCTTTGCTGGCTGACGCAAGGCACTTGCCCCGTCCGCCCTCTTGCTTGTTTTTTACTACCTTTGTAAAACGAGCCTTTCAGGCTATTTCTCAGGGCTTTGTTCTCACTTCAGGTGTATCCATGGCTAAGCTAACCACAGTCCTCCACGTAACATAATACTGTATTGGTCACACTCCACCCTGAACAGTAGCTTAATCACAAGGATTGTGGTCGTTATTCCAAAGTACAGCATCCTTGCCTAGCGCCCGCCCAGGAGGATTTTGACACCTTCCGTTATTTGAACGGACTAAGGAATATCATTTGCTTGGATTCTTACTTTCGGAAGAGCTTTTCGAAGTAAGTTGAAATAGATTTGCAGGGGGCACTAAATCTTAAAAAAAAACAACAGAGGCTCAGTCTATATAGGCTAAAATTGATTGATTAGGTTGTGCTTTGTCAGCAAGGTGACAGCTGGAGGGTCAGGTAATGTGCGTGAGTGGATAGGAGACTATCGGGAAATCCCATTTGTGGACTACATTGTTATACCAAGAATAAATAAACCAGAGAAAAACAAAAACTATTTGGATGAGTTGGTGAAGTCACCGGAGGATAGACTCAATTTAAAAGAAGTTTTATATTTGCCTCATTTGTTCATTTTGTTATGTAAATGCAGCCAGATCATGCTATGTAGCTATAGAAACATTTGATTACAGAGAAAGGAGAAATCAGATAATTTATTTTCTTTACTTATTTAGTCCATCTGTCCATATATGTGGCAACGAAGACTGAGCTTTGTGGCAATATTTAGACTCTGTAAAATTTCATCTCCCACAATAATTGCCTAAAGCTATACTATACATCATTCTAAGTAGATTGCGATGTGATTTCTGGTTTCAGTCTAGTATAAACCTATCCACTATATGTTGTAAGCCATCGATTGTTTTAGGATGCAAACATAGTCATGCTTAAAATCATATGATGCAGCATAAGGCGAGTATGTTTCCTCACATGCTACACTATGTGATTTTAAGCATGACTGTATTTACATTTTAAAAGCAAACTATGCTTTTCTGCAACCTACTATCACCACATTTATTTGGAATTAAATTAGTTTATAGTTAACGTACATGTAAAGCACCCAGATGGGAAGGTGAGGTTATGGAGAGAATGTGAGCAGCTACAAGTAACGAGTCATGGTTCCAATAGATGAAATCCATCAAAAGAATTCCAAGGCAATTCTTTCCTGAAAGAACATTTTATTCAAGAAACAAGGTATCGGTACTATATAGTTGAACCCAAAACTAGATTCTCTTGCCCCAGATACAAAGTAACAGAATGCAAGTCCCACCCCCACAAAGTATTCATAAATCATATTCTCCAATTAGCCAGGAGCAGACTCCCTCTCCTGCTTCTCAGTCAGCCAAAACATTATCAGTTTGTGTCCTTGAGTTTCCCATGAGCTGCATTGTTGTTATGGCTAGCTGAGCTCAAGCATTCACCCCATCCCTCTTCACAACATCTAATTTCTAAATAGAAGAAAAAGCATGTTAAAAGCAAAGTAAAAATGGCAACAAATTCCATCAGTTGTCAGAGCAGAAACACCCAATGTTACAGCATTGACAAGGAGCTGCTACTTCAGCTATTCACTTACTTGTTCATTTGTGATGTCATACTTTCTGAGGCTGGCACACTGCTGGAAAATGGATCTAAAATGCCCAGTCTTTGTTATAGCCTACTGGAGAGTGAGAATAAACACACAGATATTTCCAGCTGCTTTTTTGGTATTATCTCATAAATGTTCACTGTAGAAAGAATAATTCAAGTAGGAATCTTATATAAACCAATCTACATAAAAATAAGTTACCGTGAAGGAAACACCTTGTAAAAGTTTTTACAGTTGATATGTCTGATTAAAGAATTGCTGTTTGCTTTTGAAGAAAGAACTGTTTCATGCAAATAAACTTGCACATCTCAAGTTAAGGAATCATAACTATCTAGAAATGTGCATAGGTTTAGTATAACCCAATATAATTGAAATGAGGCTAGCTGTATTGTCTCATTTATGGTGCAGCCTGTTGAGTATTCAGGCAACTTAATTAATTCAGTCACTCACATTTAAATTAACATGACTTCAGGAACATTGGTGGGCAGAAGGCTGGCATTATGGAACTGGTTTTGTCCTGTTTAGAACTTACCAGATGTTATTTTGTGAGGTTCAAGCCCTCAAGGACCTTTACATCCTTTCAGAGATACTTCCTTATCAGCTTTCTCAAGAATGACAGAATTTCTAATGTATTGCTTTCACTGGAAAAGTTGGGACACATTCAGAGATATATCTGCCTTGAAAATAGCCCATGTTGAACTGTATAGCATAGACCAGAGGTCCCCATCCTTTTGGGCACCAGGGACTGGCGCCATGGAGAAAGGTTTTTCCGCGGACCAGAGGGTATGTGGTTTTCAATACTGCCTGCATCCTGAGGATAGAGCTTTGCTTGTTTATGTGGCCCGTTTGCTGGCATGCTGCGGACCGGGGCCGGTCCATGGACCGGGGGTTGGGGAATCCTGCCATAGACAAATAACAGAGCAGAAAATCTTTTATGACATTTTGTATTTCATAAAATGCTTTATAATAATTTTATATCATAAATTGTTTAATAAATTTTGCCAAATTTCAGTTCTATTGGAGTCATGTGTTCTGGATTTGGACACATTCTGTGAGCTAGCTCATTTAAGGTAATGTTGTTGAAAAATTTGGGCCCTGTGCTGCATTGTTTCACTCAGTTAAAGGTTACCGGAATCAGATTGTTAGTGATAGGTAGGTAGATAAGTTCTGAAACATGGATAATATAAGAAGTCATGTAAAACCATGTACAGAGGACACTGACAATATGTAACAATGTTTATCTGCTCTGAGAGCTTAAGGCAGGGGTAGGCAACCTTGGCTCTTTTGTGACTCATGGACTTCAACTCCCAGAATTCCTGAGCCAGTATGCTTCCCCTGGCTTAAGGGAAATGGATTACATGATTTCTGAGTATGAATATGTGCAAAATGATACATATACGTGGAATCATCATATGTGACACTTTATATATAAACTTCATACTTCACTTTAATGTCTATGGAGATTCTTAGTCATCCAGGTCTTGGTTGTCCCAAAGGTGCTTTTATCACGAGGTAACTGGACTTTGCCTCATGAAAAAAGAAAAACAAAAACAAAAAAGTCCAGTTGCCTCATGAGAAATGCACCTTTGGGACTTCACTTTAATCAAAGTGAAAAGCATGCATATGAAATTATTTCTGTCCACTGGTTTTATTATAATCTATATTGTAATTGTCTCTGGTGCTAAAGGAGATTGCTCTTGTTTATTTTACGTTAATAATTGTACAGATTCAAATAACTTAATATTCTAACAACAGTTCAGTTCTTATTTGAAACAAATGTGATAATCTTACATAATTTGACAATAGTGCTTTTCCTAGTTACATTTTTGTTTAAGACAAAGTTGCATTTAACTGGAGTCAATACTATACTGAAAGACATGTAATAGCTATTGTATTTTGTATGCCTTGATGATCCTGCACTGCCATCTAGTGAACAATCATATACTTGAACAAAATTTTGAATTAACTTCTCTCTTTTGCCTGTAATACTGTACCTGTTACTAAATTCAGTACATGAATGTTTGGAATATCATAATTCAAGAGTGTTTGCTAAATTAATTTAAATATTGAGAGGTATTTTAATATACCCTTTTCAGTATTGTAAACAACATTTGTAGGTAGCGCAAACTAATGAATACAGGTGCATACCAAATCAAAATTGCACCTGTCTCTAACGTACTTACTCATAGAATGCCTGGGCAAATATGCTTGTCAACACTTGTTTGATAAGGATCTGTAAGACTATTTCTGAGAATGAGATTACCATTAAAAATGGAGGGGAAAGGCAGCTATTCACCTTCTGTAGGAAGCTCCTGCCCACAAGGCAACCATGTTTCATTTAAAAATGCTGTAGTACATGGCATTCAAGATATCATCCAGCCAGGAATTGTTGTTCCTTTACCTCAGTGCTCAGCATTCCATCGCTGCTTTATATTTTTGCAAATGTCAGGGTTTCTTTGCACATATTGATAATTTCAGCTTGTTTCTCGGTGGCCCCATTTTTATTCCTTAGTTGAATTTTCTGCTTTTTGTAGGATTTATGTTTAATTTTAAAAAAATGTTACTGAATCTAGGTTATAGTACAGTAATGCAACTACAGTAATACTCAAGTGAAAGAAAGCATAAAAGAATAATCTCAGTAAAATAGGATACAGTTGTATTGGGGAAAATAGTATTTCAGATTACTTAGTCCTAAATCATGTAGGGTTTTATATATCATCATATCTTTGAGTTGTATTCATTGTATTAAGTACATATAAGTTACGATTTTAGTGACAGAAGGCTAGAACAACCTTTAAATCATATAATATTCGGAAACTATAGTTTTGTGTATGTTCACAGTTTGCATTTAAGGGGCATAGTGTACTGAAACAATTGAGCAGCCATTCATTTTTCTGCATAATTTAGAGCACTGTAAAATATTTTAAAGCCTTGAATGATTAAAGACTGCAATATTCTAAAGATTCCCTTTTCTTATACATAGCTATGGAAGTCACCAGAGACTCCCCCATATATCATCATAATCTCTTATATTCTTTTAAATGGGTCTAGAACAGTACTTTTTGGAAACTCAATCAAATAACTAGAATTCCTTTCTAAGGGAAATCTTAGTGGAAGCAGTGGAAGTGATGAACCGGTGCCTGGAGGCTGTTGAGGTCTGGATGGGTGTCAACAGGCTCAAGCTCAACCCTGACAAGACGGAGTGGCTATGGGTCTTGCCTCCCAAGGACGATTCTAACCGTCCATTACCCTGGGGGGGAGAGGTTTTGTCCCCCTCGGAGAGGGTTCGCAACTTGGGTGTCCTCCTCGATCCACAGCTAAGCCTGGAACATCATTTTTCGGTTGTGGCGAGAGGCGCATTCGCCCAGGTTCGCCTGGTGCACCAGTTGCGACCCTATTTGGATCGGGAGTCACTCCTAATAGTCACTCATGCCCTTGTCACCTCGAGATTCGACTATTGTAATGCTCTCTACATGGGGCAACCTTTGAAGAATGTCCGGAGACTGCAGGTTGTCCAGAATGCGGCCGTCCGAGCTGTCTTGGGTCTTCCTAGACATGCCCATATCACTCCGGCCCTTTACGAGCTGCACTGGCTTCCAATTGGTCTCCGAACACAATTCAAAGTGTTGGTTATGACCTATAAGCCCTTTATGGCAATGGACCAGGTTACTTGCGGGACCGTCTTCAGCCTCATGAATCCCAGCGACCGGTCAGGGCGCATAGGGCTGGGCCTCCTACGGGCCCATCAAACAATGTTATTTGACGGGCCCTAGGACAAGGGCCTTCTCCGTTGCTGCCCTAGCCCTCTGGAACCAGCTTCCCTCAGAGGTGCGTACTGCCTCCTCCCTCCTAGCATTCCATAAATTTTTAAAAACCCATTTATACCGACAGGTTTGGGGGGTATGAACTTTGTTCTGCCCCCGAACTGAGGAGTTGCCTTCCATTGCTGAGTGTTTATTTGATTGTGTTTGCTTGTTTTATGTGTCGATTTTTTAATTGGATGTAATTATTGTTATTGATTTTTATCTATGTCTATGTTCTTGTTGTGAGCCGCCCCGAGTCTTGGGAGAGGGGCGGCATACAAATTTAATTAATAAATAAAAAAATAATAAATAAATAGTTGTCCTTTTATTTCAGGAAGACCTTGAGTTTTTACTGTAATATTCAAAATTGTCTTGATGTTACAGGTTGCTGTTTCTCTCCCTGCTGTTTTATTCTTGATATTCTTAATTCTGTATTTTTTATTTTTTTACTGTTATGAAGCACCTGGAATTTATAAAGGATTGGCAGGATGTTTTAACTAATACAGAAGCCCAAGAGTCAGACCAAGGGTTCAGCTAGGTCAGTGGTTCTCAACCTTGGGGTCCCGACCCCATTTGGGGTCGCGACACCATTTCGCGGGGGTCGCCGGGCACTGCCGGCCGCCATTTTGTTTTTTTACTTTTATTTTTTTTTAATTTTTTTTAAATTTTTTAAAATTGTTTAAAATTTTTTAAATTTTTTTTGGCGCGCGCGTGCGCCGCACACACTCAGATCCACCCGTCGCGCTGGAAAAAAAATTAAAAAAAATTAAAAATAAAAAAAATAAAATAAAAACAAAATGGCAGACTGCAACGGGCGGATCCGCGCATGCGCGGCGTGTGCGATGGGCCGATCTGTGCAGGCGCAGATCCGCCCGTCGCGGCCGCCATTTTTTTTTTTTTTAAATTTTTTTAAATAAAAAATTAAAAAAAACAAAATGGTGGCCCGCGACGGGCGGATGTGCGCATGCATGGCATGTGCGACGGGCCGATCTGCGCATGCGCAGATCCGCCCGTCGCGGCCGATCTGCGCATGCGCAGATCCGCCCGTCGCGGCCGCCATTTTGTTTTTTTATTATTATTTTTTTTAATTTTTTTTTAAAAAAAACAAAAAAAACAAAATGGCAGCCCGTGACGGGCGGATGCATGCATGCGTGGTGCGTGCGACGGGCCGATCCGCGCATGCGCAGATCCGCCCGTCGCGGCCGCCATTTTTTTTTTAATTTTTTAAAAAAATGTTAACCTTTTTTTTGCGCGCGCGCACACACGCACGCGCCCCCAGGTCGGGGTCGCGGCACGCATGGGCGGGGCAAGTGGGGTCTCAACCTCAGAAAGGTTGAGAACCACTGAGCTAGGTAAAGCATATGGATTATTTACAGAATTGATCTCGGGCATGAAAATATGTGCATAAGTAGAATAATGTAACTAGACAAATGTGGAAATGTATTTACCAGGAGGACGATATATCTCAAGGAAGGAATTATAAAAATACTTATGTTGAAATAGCTCTTTATAGTATCCAAGACCTAATGTACCATTTATTAGAACTATGCAGTGCTTTGTGTCCAAAGATAAAAGATTGCAGGTGGCACAAATGTCACAGCTGAAAGCAACTGAAAGCATCATTTAGAACAGGGTGTCAAACTCAATTTCACTCAGGGCCGCATCAGCATTGTGGTTGCCTTTGGGGGGCCAGGTGGGTGTGGCCAGAGTGGGTCCAGCCTACTGGGTGGGCATGGATGGAGTAGGTGTGGCCTACTGGGTGGGCGTGGGCAGTTCTACATCATTCACGTCAAGGGTGCCTGTGAGGCCTTTGGCAGGAGTGGGACAGATCTGGGGTCTCTGGCAGAAGGGGGTGGGACCAGGGCAAGTGCCAAGGCATGGTCCACCGGGGAAAGTGCCAAGATGGCCACCACAAAGTTGTACATTGGCTCCCGGCTGGCCAGGGCCAAGGCAGCCTCAGGGGCTGTTCCCTCACTGTTTCCAGGATGGCTTCACGGGCCACATGAAACTACTTCGTGGGCCGCATCCGGCACCCGAGCCTTGTGTTTGACATGTCTGATTTAGAAAATTGCCAATTAGACAGCTTTGTCAGACGGTAACTGGACTGTATCTAAAAAAATACATTGCTATACATTACTATACTTATATTACACTACTATATTTGTTGTATCTGGCCCTTTTCAGCTTAGTAAAGTCCACAGGAATATTTCTTTAAGAGTTTTATTTAACACAGTTCAAGTGATACACTTCAAAGCGAGATGCTGGCAGTTCGTTTGCGGAACGGCCGAGTCTGACTTATTTACATTCAGCTTAAACATGCGCTCCCCCCTTCCAATAACTCACTCTTTATCTCTCAGGTTGTCCAAGACCTCATTAATCTTCCGTAGATTCCAAAAACACCAGAAAACTGAGTTCAAACCAACTCCTCGATGTATCAGGCTACTTCTTGATATTAACGTTGCTCGTGACAAAGAATTAGTCCCTCCTTCACCTTCAAATATAGTTTTCGATACGTCACTTCCCCCATTCCTTCCTTTTTCCACGTAACTGAACCCTCTGCCTATCAAACCTTCGGAATCTCGGATCAAGCCATATATTTTCTTGTTCCAAGTCTGACTCCCCGCTTAGAGATTCCGACCCAGACTGCATGTAAATCTCCTCACTGTCTGTCTCGGCTGCCGGGAGGGGAAAATACCCAGAGGGGCCTGGCTGCTCTTCCTCATCCTCTGAAATTTCCCAAGCTGGTTTAGAGACACCCATAACACTATCCCCCCCGCAGGCCCCGTCCCTCGGGTCCGTCGCAGGGGATGTGGTTTGTAGGGAAACGCAGCATGAAAATCCCTAATTAACTCAGGAGCCGCAATATCATGAGCATCTACCCAACAGCAAGCGTCTGGCCCACCCCCTGTCCAAGCAACCAAATATTGGAAGCAGTCGTTGAGCCATCGGGAATCTTGGATGCCGGACACCTCCAACCGGGAAACAGGAACTTGAGCACGGCGAGCTGTCGGGCCCGGATCAAGAGGTCGAAGCGGAGAATCAGGGTTGACAGGAACAAGCAAGGAGCGATGAAACACGGGATGTACACGAAGACACCTAGGCAAAGTCAAACGATAGGTCACCGGATTGATGACCGTCTCCACAGGAAAAGGACCCAGGAAACGTTGGTCAAGCTTGCGGTGAATTCTCCCTGGAAACAAGTACTTGGTGGAGAGCCAAACCCGATCTCCAACAGCCAACGGCGGCGTGTCGCGACGAGAGCGGTCTGCAACCCTCTTGTAGTCTGCCTTGGCCTTAGTCAAGTGCTGCTTAACCATCTCTTGGACAGACTGGAGCTCGGATAAATAGTCCTCTGCAACTGGAACCGGAGAATCAAGGAGCGTGAGCGGGAAAAATCTGGGATGATAGCCGTAGTTGGCAAAAAACGGAGTGGTCTGAGTGGAAGTGTGCTGAGAGTTGTTGAAAGCGAATTCGGCCACGGAGAGATATTTGGACCAATCGTTCTGTTGGTCGTTGATGAAACAACGCAAATACTGCTCCAGGATGCCAATCACTTTCTCTGTACCCCCATCAGTCTCTGGGTGATGCGTGGAGGCTAGATTAACTTGGACTTGAAGCACAGACATGAGTTCTCTCCAGAACGCCGAGGTGAACTGGGTTCCTCGGTCGGACACTATTTTGTCAGGCAAACCGTGTAGCCGGAAGATATGTTGAATGAGCAGCTGAGCAGTGACCTTGGCTGTCGGTATTCTTCGGCAAGGAATGAAATGTGCCATCTTGGTCAGCATGTCCACCGCTACAAAGACAACGGTGTAGCCGGCAGAAACAGGTAGACAAGTCAAGAAGTCCATGGAAATAGCCCCCCAGGGTCTCTCCGGCGTGGGCAAAGGCTGTAACAATCCCGGAGGGGCTCCTGTGGCATGTTTTGCCTGGCGGCACCGTACACAGGAATTCACATAAACATGAACATCATGGCGAAGTCTGGGCCACCAAAAAGTCCGAGACACTAAGTGGAGAGTCTTGAAGAGACCAAAATGACCCGCCGCAGGGTTATCATGGCATTGAGTCAGGATGAGACCACGGAGTGGGCCTGCTGGAACATATAACAGGTTGCGGAAGCGTAATAGACCCTCGGACAAGGTCCAAGGTGAGTCGGGACCCACCTCTTGCTTCCTCTGTGCCACAAAGTCATCTAGTTGTTGCGCCTCCCGAATCTGTCGTCGTAGATCTACCGGATCGTGCATGGCTGCGATCGATTCGACAGGCAGAATGGTTCGAAGCGGCAAGGGGTCCTTGATCTGTAGATACTCAGGTTTACGGGACAAGGCATCTGCTCTTTTGTTGTACCCTTTCGGAATGTAGGTGACTTTGAAGTTGAATCGAGTGAAGAACAAAGACCAACGGATCTGACGTTGATTCAATTTCCTGGCAGATTGCAGAAATTCCAAGTTTTTATGGTCAGTCCGAACTTCAACTTGGTAGCGGGCTCCTTCCAGGTGGTGTCTCCAGGTCTCAAACGCAGTCTTGATGGCCAATAGCTCCTTCTCCCAAATGGTATAATGGCGTTCGGAGGGACTCAGTTTCCTGGAGTAATAAGCACACGGGAACAGGGGGCCGCCATCTTGGCGTGTTTGAAGAAGCACGGCTCCCACAGCAACATCTGAGGCGTCGGCCTCCACTACAAAGGGACGACAAGGATCTGGATACTTGAGAATGGGTTCCTGAACAAAAGCCTTTTTGAGGGTCCGAAACGCCTGTTGCTCGGCATCGCCCCACTGGAACTTAATGCCTTTCTGTAACAGTCGAGTAAGGGGCGCAGTCAAGGTAGAAAACCTCGGAATGAATGTCCGGTAATAGTTCGCAAATCCCAAAAGTCTTTGGATATCTTTTGCTTTACACGGTGGTTGCCAGGTTTGCAAGGCCTCAACCTTGCCAGGATCCATGGCGATGCCTTGTGGAGAAATCACATGTCCCAGAAACTCAATGGTGGTTTGATAAAATTGACATTTCTCTAACTTGTCGTAAAGGTGATGCTCTCTCAAGCGTTGCAGAACTTGCCGGAGATGCTGGAGATGAGTTGCTCATGACGAGGAGTAGATCAGGATGTCATCGAGGTAAACCACCACGAATTGATCTAATAAATCCCGGAAGATGTCATTCATGAAATGTTGAAAGACGGCCGGAGCATTGGTGAGTCCAAAGGGCATGACTGTATACTCAAAATGACCATACCTGGTCCCAAACGCGGTCTTCCACTCGTCCCCCTCTCGGATGCGAACCAGGTTGTAAGCACCCCGTAGATCTATCTTGGTGAAGATGGCCGCTGATCGGAGACGGTCCATGAGTTCAGGAATCAAAGGCAGAGGGTACCGGCTGCGCACCGTGATGGCATTGAGCTTGCGATAGTCACAGCATAGGCGTAAATCTCCGGTTTTCTTCTTCACGAATAACACAGGAGCTGACAAAGGCGAGGAAGAGGGACGAATGAAACCCCTGGCCAAGTTTTTATCCACAAAGTCTTTTAACGCGGCCAACTCGGGTTCTGACATGGAGTAAAGGCGTCCCCCTGGAAGCTTGGCATTTGGCCACAAATCAATGGCACAGTCATATGGTCTATGCGGAGGCAATTGGTCTGCCTCTTTCTCACTGAAGATATGTGCAAAGTCCGCTAGGTCGGCCGGCAAGGTGATGTCAGGGTGGGATGGTAGCTGGGCTGCGCAAAATTGGCGTACGTGGTCCACGCATTGCAAACTGGGAAATGAAACAAAGTTCTGGGACCACACCACACAAGGATCATGGGTTCTCAACCAGGCTAGGCCGAGAACTAAGGGGAAATGAAGTCCCTTGGTAACATAATTGGATGGCTTCTTCATGTTGTCCTATGACCAGGTGTATGGGCTGGGTCATGAACTTGATCGGTCCAGACAACAACTCACGACCATCGATTGTCTCAACCAACATAGGCGGCTTAACGGAGCACAAAGGTATGGCATGCTGACGAGCGAAAGCTTCATCCATGAAATTAGTGGTGGCTCCAGAATCCAACAAGGCGTGTGCTGGAATGCCCTGGGCATGGTTTCCCAGAAGTATATTGGTTGCTAGGTTCAAATGTCTCGGAGGACTGGGGTCTTCGTCTGCGGAACTGGAACTTGGTTTGGCGCCTGCCCGACCCAACGTTTCCATTAGGCCGGGCTCTGGCCGTTTCCCGGCAAGGTGGCTTGAAACTGCTGAGTGGGAGGCCGAGCTGGAACAGGAGTAGGACCTGCCGTACCACGTCGTTTCTGGGGGCAGGCCATGACGAAGTGACCCATCTCTCCACAGTACAGGCACAATCCCTCAGCTCTCCGTCTTGCCTTCTCAGCCTCGATCAAGCGAGGTCTGGCTGCACCAAGATCCATGGGCTCATCTCTGACCATGGGTACAGGACGCCTCTCAGTGTAAGCCGGCAGTGGTTGGAAAATACGTCTGGGTGCCGGGATGGGTGGAGTGATAGGTAGGGTCTGAAATTCTCTGCGTGGTGCAGGAACTGGCTTGGCACTTCCGGTGACTGGAACCATCTGTCTGACCAGGCGGGCATCCATGGCTTGCGTTTGCGCCTCAATAGCCAAACAATGTTGATATAAGGCATCCAGGGTCGCAGGCATTATAGTATGTCTAAATTCATCCAAGATCTGGGAAGACAGGCCATCTTGAAAGATTTCCATGAGAGCTTCTTCATTCCAATTAATTTCTTGAGCTAGGCGGCGAAAATCTGATATATATTCCGCTACGCAGCACGATCCTTGACGTAGCTCTCGTATCCGCCTGGTGGCATTTTGTCTACGAAGGGGGTCAGCAAATTCTCTTTCCATCAGCTGGCAGAATCTTGCATAATTGCGCAGGACAGGATCTTGTCTGTCTATCAGAGGAGATGACCAATCAGCAGCTGGACCAGAGAGCAAACTTAAAATAAAAGCCACTTTAGTTTCATCAAGCTGGAAATCTGCTGGAGTTGAAGCAATGAATGTTCTGCATTGGTTTAAAAAAGCTGGAAATTTACTACGCTCTCCAGTAAACTTATCAGGCAATGCTAAATAACACCGGCTTCTTCTGGGAGGGGGGAGCTGGGGCTGGGGCTACTGCAGCTTGCTGAATCTGCTGCTGCAAATTGCCAATTTGCAGCTGGAGACCTTGAACTAGTTGATACAAAGCAGGATTATCAGCTAGAAGCTGCTCCATGACGTCACTGGACTTGCGCAGTACTGAAAGCTCGGACTATGGTTTTGTTTTGTTTTAGGTCACGAGCAATCTGTTGTATCTGGCCCTTCTCAGCTTAGTAAAGTCCACAGGAATATTTCTTTAAGAGTTTTATTTAACACAGTTCAAGAGATACACTTCAAAGCGAGATGCTGGCAGTTCGTTTGCGGAACGGCCGAGTCTGACTTATTTACATTCAGCTTAAACATGCGCTCCCCCCTTCCAATAACTCACTCTTTATCTCTCAGGTTTTCCAAGACCTCATTAATCTTCCGTAGATTCCAAAAACACCAGAAAACTGAGTTCAAACCAACTCCTCGATGTATCAGGCTACTTCTTGATATTAACGTTGCTCGTGACAAAGAATTAGTCCCTCCTTCACCTTCAAATATAGTTTTCGATACGTCACTTCCCCCATTCCTTCCTTTTTCCACGTAACTGAACCCTCCGCCTATCAAACCTTCGGAATCTCGGATCAAGCCATATATTTTCCTGTTCCAAGTCTGACTCCCCGCTTAGAGATTCCGACCCAGACTGCATGTAAATCTCCTCACTGTCTGTCTCGGCTGCCGGGAGGGGAAAATACCCAGAGGGGCCTGGCTGCTCTTCCTCATCCTCTGACATTTCCCAAGCTGGTCTAGAGACACCCACAACAATATTCAAGTGTCTTTATTTAGAAAGGGTGGAGATGCATCACTAAATCATTCATCCCAATTTTGAATTTAGATCATCCTTATAATTCCATTTGCAAATAAATATAACTATATCTAGCTGGCAATGTATAACTTAAATTTACACCATTAATTCTTTAATCTGTAAAATTAGGCATTGTGGGGATAGATATAAATAAATGAGTAGCAAAATAAAGTATGCATGCTTCAAAGTTCCACCAATGCTCAATGAGCATGAAAGAGCATATTAATAATTTCTTCTTGAAGATCAGTAGAAATCAACAGTCTAACTAGTGTGCCTCTCACATCTTCCAGAGAAAGTATTATTCAAACTTTTTCAAACTGCAATATTCAGCTCCCTCAGTGCTTCAAAAATGCTTCATACAATAAAAATGGTATGTGAATACTCTCAGTCAATTTTCTAGCAGTATTCCACAAGATAAAAGAGATGTTCTGTAAACACAGGGAATATCAGTCAAGCAGGTTAGGCAATTATCTGTGGAGATGTCAGTACCTTTGAGAGGACATTACAATCAGAGATAGGAAGAGTTATATTGTACACTGCAAAGTCATGTATTTTCTCTGAAAGCTCTTCTATGAAAACAGATTGAAGTGGGTAATCAAAATGAATATCCGAAAGAACTACTAAATTCACTCAGTAGCTACAATTGGTCATCTATGGCTTATTGTGGGAGTATGGCAGCAATTAAGTTGCAGTCATCATCTTTATGAAAGAAGTCTCTGCTTTTAGACACAAATTGTTTTCAAGTAGAAGGTTTGTAACTTCTTTATCAGATCTTCTATTTGGTTAGTCAGTGGAGGGCACAGACAAGCTATTCTTTTTTTGCCACTCGGAGATATTCTTTTATTAGTACTGATTTCTAAGCTCTACCATTTGACCTTGGTGGAGAAAACAGCATTAGATCTGCCAGTCAAGAGTGTGTGTGTGTGTGTGTGTGTGTGTGTGTGTGTGTAAAAATGTTGATTATAAGAGTAGAATCTAATACAAACTAAACCTAAAGAAAAGAGAATAGAAAGAAGGAGTAGAAAGTATAAGAAAAAATAAATTAGTATTTTGGGAGTGTGTGTTTTAGATATTCAAATGATTAGGAAATTTTACATTAATGCAGTTTAGATCCATTTTTCATTTCATAATTTCATGAACAAGAGTTGCAGAATGGGACAGATGTAAATTGATTTGTTTTATAACTTCCATGTCATCCAGGATTTACTATATCTATTGTGTTAAAGATATGTTCAATTATGAGTTAATGAAGAAAACGCAATTGGATGGATTCATACAATATAATAATCCAGTGACCATAACTGACAAACCACAATAGTTTGCACAGAACTTTATACCATTGTAGGAAGTCAGGCCGCCGCCCCCAGAGAAGGAAATAGTTTGGTGGATATTTAAAAAAGGCAAAATATTATATTTACCCAAAGGAATAATAGAAAATACATTAAGCCCAAAGAAGGTATAAAAGCCCACCACTCCCAGCTCTATTTTGTCAGTTTTCCCAGAACTGCATGCTGTTGCTGTTCTGTTCTTCAATAAACAACCTTTGTTCCTAAGCAGCCTCCATTTTTTTTAATTCCTGGCTTGGACTGGATCTGAAGACTTTTCTTTCAACACCATTAATTGAACAAACTACAATATAGCTTATCTTAAAATATCAACTCATTTCGAAGTGTGTCACTAATTCCAGTGAATTCTGCCTTTCCGGTTTCCTAACCTTAACATACACATTTTCAGTTTTGATTTTTCTATGCTTTTTTCCATCACCTATGTGATTATTAATATTATATGCAGGAAAAATGTCCAACATGAAGATGAATAGTATGTATATATAAAGGAGAAGTTCGTTTACTAGAGAACTTTGTGTATTATTTAGAGGGTCTTTTAAATTTTGCATCCTCAATTCATAATATGGGTTATGATTGAACAATAGTTTTGCTTTCACTGAATCTCACGGTGCAGTTCCTAGACTTTTTCTAGACTGAATGGCCCATATACCAATATTATATACCATTTAAGTGTGACATAAAGTTCTTACCTATTTCAGTGATGTCATTGTTCTACCCTAGGACCTGTATCATATACTACAATCCTGTGCATATTTTATTCAAGAATAAGTTCAACTTTCTTCAATAGAACTGTTTCTTAGATGCTGTATTTAGAATTGCAACCTTTGTAATGCAACGTGAAGGAAATATTGAGAGGAAGCTTTACAAATCAATTTTAATAAAAGTAGATTTTAGATATCAGTGGATTTTTAAATCATACTTAGTAATTAGGTTTTTTGCCAATTTATGACAATCTGTTTGATTATTCAAAAACTAGAGCATTACTTGTTACCTTCTGTTATCTCAGCTACCTTTCTGAAGAACTGAACCCATATCATTATTTGTAGTAGCTTCATTGTGACATTCAGGCATCCTCACTAGCATATTTTACACCCACTGTTTAGTGAAGTAGCGTGTTCTCCAGCATGGTGGATGTAGAATCCACTGATTCGGTTATTTCAGCCTTCCTGCTCAGAGAGACTAAGTCAGAGTTTTGGTCACGCCTCCGTCTGGGCGTGGCTCCTCAGTTTTGACTTAGTTTTAGGCTCATCAGGAACGCAAGAAATTGACTCCCAGATAGGTTTTTTGTTTTTTATATCTAAATTGGATTTTTTTCTCCAAATTATTTTGAATTTTTTCCAAATTGATTTGTTTTGGCTGGACTATTGAGGACTCTGTCCCTCGTTGAGGTTAGAGCCTTTCGACTCTTGCAGGGCCCATTCCCTCCTCATATGGCCTGTTCGGCCCGATTGGATTCAGTCCCCTTGGGGGGGGGTGCCTTTCCGACCTTTCTTTGCCCGATTCGGATCGCGGGACCGCGATCGCGGTGATCTGCCGCTTTTTTTCTACCAGGTAGCTGCCGTTGCTCTGTTACTCTCCCCGGGCCTCTGATCGAAGCTTCCTTAACAATGTTTGGCTTCTGGACTTCAATAGAAAGCATTCACCAAAACGCAAGTTCTCCGTTTTCAGGGGGTGGAGGAACGGTTTTTCTGGGCCCTGAACTTATTCCTCAGTCATTCGTTTTCTCGGGCTTGGAGTTGTTAACGGTTCGGGGAGGCGTGGCCGCCATTTTGAGCGCATGGTCTCCTGGCGGTCGCCATTTTGAAAGGCTCACAGGCGGTGGCCATTTTGTAGACATAATTAGTTGAGGCCTTCTAGGCCCAAAATTCTCATTTGCTTATTGCCTTGGCCTGTGGTGACAGGTCCGATCGGGGGGCGTATTTATTGATGTTTGTATAGAGTTTATACCAAATGTACATATATATTACCTTATAATAATAATAATAATAATAATAATAATTCAAAATTTCACTTCTCTTTCTGTGAGGTTCCCCTCATTGTTGGACCCTATATTTGGATTGTTATTTTACAACCTGTGTTAGGAGTGGGGAGTTTTTTTCATTGGCTGACCACCTGTTTCCACTAGTTGTGGCCTTTAGCCTCTGGGCCCAATCGGACAGGGCTACATACCTGTCTGACTGTCTCTGCCTTTGCACATTGTTCAGAGTGAGGATCGGTTGCGCTCCATCTCTGACCTTTGATCTGCGTGCTTGGGTTCCCCCCACCTCTAGATATCCTTGGCCAGCTCTATCTAGATTGTAATGGTAGACAGTTCTTCGCCCCAGGCAACTCAAGTCTCTGGTGCACCCCCTGCGCAGTTAAAGCGCAGATCTACTGAATTGGAAGCGGGCGGGAGAAAAAAGCCAAAACCAAACATTTATCCACCAAGGAGACTTCCAAAGCAGCCGAGCGAGAGGCCTCGAGGAGACATCAGGCACTGGAGAGGGAATTCTCCAAAGCACAGTGGCTCCTATCCAGTGGAGCTGAAGTGGTTCCCCCTGCCCCACTGGATACTTCTATCTTGGAGCCTCCTTTTGCGCCTGTGCAAGAAGCCACTTGGATAAGTTCTCCTCTGGGGGCAACCGAGCAGGTAGGTCCTCCTCACTCCTCTTTTTCTTCTATCCATCAGAGCCCCGAAACTGGTCATGCTCCAACGGTGATTGGGGCTGCTTCCAAGGAACCAGGTGATATGTGATCCCAAAGTCAATTTCAGGCATTCATGCATCATGCCTTTGTACAGTTTATGTCCTCCAGGAGTTCTCATGTCCCTTCCCAGCAATTGCCCCCTCCCACTAGTCCCCCTTCACAGGCGGGGCGTGACATGGTACCTGATTCAGATATTTCCTAGACTTCCTCTCAATTAGGGGAGGGGGAATCTGTAGATCTGGGCATAGCTGACATACCCAGTCAGAGGACGAGGAGGCCGCACCCGAACAGGCTTCTACCTCGGGATTGTTTGAACCTTCTCTATTCAGATCCCTTCTCCTGAAGGCTTGCAACACTACCAACTTATCCTCAGTTCAGGAGGAGAAACCTACCTTCGCTGAGCAGGAGTCTAATCCTTTATTTGCGGTGGTTGTGGAGCAAAAATAAATTCCTTGCCCGTTGGTCTTCCGGGATGCGGTTGAGACTCAGTGGTCCTCTCTGTCCACCACTCCAAAGGAAAGCAGTATGGAAAAGAAACTGTATAACATTTCTCCTTCATTCGCTTCTCTACTAGAGGTTCCAACTGTTGATTCCCCTTTAATTTCTTTGTTTTCTACTTCCGCCATCCCAGGCGACATGGCCGAGGCCCTAAAGGCAGATGACAAGAAGTTCGAGTTCTCCTTTAGAAGAGCTCATCAGGCCTCAGGGTTGGCCATAAAGGCCGCGACATCTTCTTCATTCTTCACGAGAACAGCTATCATGTGGCTTCGCGATCTTCAGACATTGGTTCCCCCTGATCAGGTCAGAGTACACCAGACACTCGTCAAACTAGTGGCAGCCTCACAGTACATGGCTGATGCATCCCTCCATTTGGCCAAGTGTTCAGCCAGATCCATTGCCGCCACAGTGACCTCTTGTAGACTACTGTGGTTGAAGCAGTGGAGAACTGATTTAAAGGCCAAATGGCACCTTTCCACAGCCAAGTACGCCGGGAAACACCTGTTTGGCCCAATCCTTGATCCCCACGTAGTCGAAGGCAAGGACAAACGCAAGGTTGTGGTGCACCCCTCCAAGAAGTCTGACAGGTAGCCACAACAGGAGTTCCGCAGGCAGACTTTCTGTCCCTCTGGCTCTTGGGAATGGAGACAGCCCTTTCGGGCAGGGCAGTCCTGGGATTGGCCCAGAGGCTCACGGTCCTTTCCGCAGAGACAGGATAGGCAACAGCACCGCCCGAACAGTGGAGTCAGGGGTCAGTCACAGGCCAAGCGTCCCTTTAGAGGTTCAGGAGGCCATCCCTATAGACGCTCTAAGTGACGCCAAAGGGGACTTTCCGATAGGGGGGCGCCTGGAACAGTTCTACCAGGTCTGGGAGCAGACCACCACCGACTCTTGGGTCAGAGACACCATCAGAGGGGTCTGGTCCTCGAGTTTCAGTTGCTTCCCCACGATCGCTTCCTACAGTGTCCAGTATCGCGAAACCCCACAAAAGCACAATTGGTCACCACCGCCATCAGACACCTTCTAGAGATCAGGGCCATAGAAGCAGTCCCAAGGGATCAAACTGGAAAAGGTTTCTACTCCATCCTGTTCGTGGTCCCCAAATCATCAGGAGGATGGAGGGCGATACTGGACTTAAAAGGACTGAACCGGTTTCTAGTATACAGAAGGTTCAAGATGCAGACTCTAAAGTCAATACTGGCCAGCATCAGGAAGGGAGATTTTCTCTCCTCCATAGACCTCACGGAGGCTTACCTCCACATCCCAATTTCCCTGGAGCATCGCAGGTTCCTGCGCTTCTGTTACGCACACTGGCATTACCAATACAGGGCTCTCCCGTTTGGTCTGTTTTCGGCCCCAAGGGTTTTCACGAAGGTCCTAGCGGTATTGGCGGCCCACCTTCGCATGATGCCAGTGCGCGTGCAGTGCTACCTGGACGACATCCTAGTGCAGTCCCAGTCTCTCCAATCAGCAAAGTCAGATCTGTCGACCACCATTCAGATCCTACAGGATCACGGCTTTTCAGTAAACTTCAGGAAAAGCCACACAAATCCCACAAAGCGGCTCCTCCATCTAGGAGCCCTGATAGATTCCGACCTTTGCAGGGTCTACTTCTCCCAGGAGCGACGGGTAAGCATCTGGAAATTAGTATCCCAGATTCGGGGAGCAAAGACGGTTCCTCTGGTCCAGCTGTCCCAGCTCCTGGGAAAGATGGTATCTTGCATGGGAATAGTCCCGTGGGCAAGACTGCATTCGAGGAGCCTCCAGTGGTTCCTTCTCCCTTTTCAGAAACGGAACCTCAGCGCCTCCACCAGGAGAGTCCAGGTTCCACATCACATACTCTCATCCCTCCAGTGGTGGGCTTCCGCAGCCATGGCCAAGGGGACCATCTTCAAGGAGCCTCTCAGGCTCGTCCTGACCACAGATGCCAGTCTGTTCGGTTGGGGTGCTCACCTCCAGAATCAGGGGGCGATGGTCCAGGGGCGATGGTCCCGGGCGGATCTCAAACAAAATATAAATTGGCTGGAACTCAGGGCGGTTCATTTAGCTCTCCTTCATTTCTCCTCCCTAGTGTCAGGGAAACATGTGTTGATCCTGACAGACAATGTGGCAGCCAAGGCCCACATCAACAAACAGGGAGGAACACATTCTTGGGCCCTCCTACAGGAGGCCATGAAGCTAGGTCTGTGGGCGGAGTCCAACCTGGGCTCAATCAGAGCAGAACACATTTCGGGGGAGGCAAATTGACAGGCAGACTCTCTGAGCAGGGCAACTGTGGACCACTCGGAGTGGCGTCTGGACCCCAACCTGTTCGACATGATCGTGAACAGGTTTGGCAGGCCATGCCTGGATCTGTTTGCCTCCCCGTCCAGTGCCCAACTTCCTAGATTCTTCACCAGATTTCTGTCACGGGGGGCCAAAGGGACGGATGCCCTTCGATGCAAGTGGCCAGAAGGCTTGCTTTACGCCTTCCCTCCCCTTCCGCTGTTGCAGGCCACCATTCACAAGCTGATTCTGGAGCAGGCGGAAGTAATATTGGTTGCTCCACATTGGCCGCGACACCCGTGGTTTGCTGACCTAGTGGAGCTGTCGCTTTCATCTCCGTGGAGGTTTCCCCCGGACCGAGTAGCTCTCAACCAGGGGGATCTTCAGCACCCAGACCCTCAGTGGCTTCACTTAGCCGCTTGGCACTTGAGCGGGAGAGTTTAGCTAAACAAGCCTATTCTTCGGGCGTGATCTCTATGATTCAGGCCTCTAGACGCCCTTCGACAAATCGAATCTATGATGCTACGTGGAGAAATTTCTGCCAGTATTGCATCACACACAAGTTGGACCCTCTCTCTGTTACTGTTCCCAATATTTTGGATTATCTGCTGGAGGGCATTTCCAAGGGGTTGTCCACCAACACCATACATAGACAGGTTGCAGCTTTGTCCACGGTGCTCACCTGTGACAACCAGAGTCCGCTTTCACACCACCCAGCTATCACTGCCTTTCTCAAAGGGGCGGCCAATTCTGGACCTCCTACTGCACATCGGTATCCATCTTGGGATTTACCTACTGTATTTCAGGCCTTAACCATTTCCCCGTTCGAGCCTCTCAAGTCTTGCTCTCTGCATTTTCTTTCCTTGAAGGTAGCATTTTTAGTTGCCATCACATCGGCCAGGAGGATTTCCGTATTGGCTGCACTCTCAGTCAGAGACGATCTCTGCACTTTCCATGAGGACAGGGTGGTCCTTAGATTAGACCCCTCATTCATTCCCAAGGTGAATACTGGTTTTCATACATCATTGGATTTAGTTCTACCTAGTTTCTGTCCCAATCCTTCTCATCATTTAGAACATCAGTGGCACAAGCTAGATGTGCGCAGGGCCCTGCGCCTTTACATCAAGCGTACTTTGTCCTTTCGCAAGTCGGAGGCCTTGTTTGTCTCCTTTCAGCCCTCGGCCATGGGCAAGAAGGTCTCTTCTTCCACCATTGGCAGATGGATTAGGGCTTGCATTGCTAGGACCTACGTTTCCCAGTCACTTCCAGTCCTTACACGTATCACGGCTCACTCCACACGCAGCGCAGCGACATCTGCGGCCTGGTCTACCCAGGCTTCCGTAGAGGAGATTTGCAGGGCGGCATCTTGTCGTCTCCATCTTCCTTCATCACTCACTATAAGATCAACAGGCTTGCTGCGGCGGATGCCGTGTTTGGCAGATGGGTTCTTCAACAGGTTGTTTTCTCTAGGGAGACACCAGCCTAGACCTTCCCTCCCTTAGGGACATGGGGAGCTTTGGTATGTCCCAATCAGCCCTGCTGGAGAAGGGGCGTTATCTTACCTGAACGCCTTTTCTCAGCATGGTGGTGTAGAATCCACACCCTCCCCTCTTTAAGTGTCTAGGCTTGTGTGTTGTTGTTGTTTTGTATTTTTTTGGAGTCATTGCGTCAGACTTTGTCAGGATCCTTCGCCTTGTCAAAACTGGGGAGCCACGCCCAGAGGGAGGCGTGACCAAAGCTCTGACTTAGTCTCTCTGAGCAGGAAGGCTGAAATAACCCAATCAGTGGATTCTACAGCACCATGCTGAGAAAAGGCGTTCAGGTAAGACAACACCCCTTATCCTACTTTGAAGATATTATCAGAGGTTAGTTATTACATGATATATTGTGATCTTTTCAGGAAAATTCACGCTGTGCCTCAAAGAGTGGCTGCCTCTTTCGGCATTTAAAAAACAATGGTAAACCAAGTCTGTTGGCTGATGAGAACAAAAGCCTTTCATCAATTGATAAATCTTCTTAATTAATGTTACTACCCTTCAGATCAAGTCTATCTTCTGTAATTACCTTAACTGCAGTCTTGTCTCAAGGCATGTATCTAATATGCCATTGAGAAAAGGAGTGCATTTCAGTATAGGCTGATATTGTAGAAGAATATCAGAATCCATATTAACAATATAAAATATTAATTTGAATAATGACCTAGGTTAGAAAACTGAACCATTAATATTTTGCTTTTCAATATATGCAATATAATAAATGAAATGCCAGCTTTTCAATTACTGAAAAAATATCAGTGAAGTACTTAAATGATATACATTTACAAATATTTATATATATTCTTCTTAGTGTTTTCCTGCAAGTTTAGAGTCCTCAGTCTCAGTGTTGATTCATTCATTGGTTGTGACAGAAATTGACCAACCAGCTTGTTGCTGGAGACTGACATGGTGGGTGGAGAGAGAATGATTGGCCCAGAGTCACCCAGCTGGTTTCATACCTAAACTGGGACTAGAATGCACTGTCTCCTGGTTTCTAGCCAGGTGCCTTAAATACTAGACTAAACTGGCTCTCTAAAATTGAGTCAATCTTGATTCCTGGTGACTGCCTGGACAAGTCCCTGCACTTTTCTGGCAAGATTTCAGAAGCAATTTGCCAATGCTTCCTTTCTAGGACTGAAAAAGAATGACTTGCCCAAGGCTATCCAATTGGCTTTGTGCATAAGGCAAGACTAGAACTAACCATTTTGTGGTTCCTAGCTTGGTGTCTTAATCACTGCACCAAACTGGCTCCCCAAAACAAAATTATAAACAAGGTATATTATTTAATTAAATTAAAGTTGAAAATAGCAATTTGTTCTCGGGATTTGCACTTTAAAATGCAAAAATAAAATACAGAAAGGTTTTTTCATCAATGTATAGATCAAACCTGTTACTCTTTTAGATTATTCTGATCAATAATAAAGTCTAAATATAGATTAGTATGCCATAATCCACTACCGGTATTTGCTTATCTTTTTACATTTATATCAAAATAATGTATTTTAAAAAGTTTTCTTGTGTGCAGGAGGAGATATTATAGAATTTCTTTTAACCTTCTCATTATATCTTTAGCTTGAGATGTGAAAGAAGGCTTGAGGTCCAAAAGGTCCAGTTTCAGATTCCGTATTCTTTCTAGCTGAAAATAGAAAATGAATTGCTGATTTTTTTTCTTCCCTTCTCATGTTTGTTCTTATTTAAATTCCAAGGTACATATTTAACTGAGAGTAAGGAAACAACAAAAGGTCAACTGCCTGCTGGATAATTAATGCAATTGGTAATTTGTTACTATGTTGTGATTAGCGTCATTGCAACCATATGTTTGTGTTTAATTCTTAAAAATCCTGAAATTATTTAATAGAAAGAGATGGAATGCCCCTCAAGTGAGATAGCATTTAGCACTACTATTGAGTAGCAATAGCAATTGCACTTAGACTTACATACCACTTCACAGTGCTTTACAGTCCTCTCTAAGCGGTTTACAGAGTCAGCATATTGCCCCCAACAATCTGGGTTCTTATTTTACCTACCTCGGAAGGATGGAAGGCTGAGTCAACCTTGAGCCGGTGTGGTGAGTAGTAGACTCACTGGGGTTTCTGGACCATTTCCTTTTATAGCACTTCAAAGCTTCCAGTCACAGCCTGGCAGTTCATAAGATGGACCTGCTCACCCTCCCCCTCCCGATTGATCCACAACCCCGAGGCTGGTGAACCTGTGTTAATCTTGTTATGCTGAGCCAATCCTGTCATACTCAGAGAAACTTGTCACAGTGAGAGTGTCAACATGCTGATGCAACCACACAAGGCAATTCAGTGATGTCTGCTGTTGGCAATTGCAAATTCAGTTGGCATGGGATACAGGAACAGGAAATACAAGACTGGGCTTGTGCCAAGAAGCCAAGCAGCAGTAGCTTCATTAACATTTAGACATACCTGAATCAAAGAATATATCATATGTACTACATAAAAGTACAATGAAAGCTAAACTCAAATGTCAATGGCTTAAATTGAGCCCTATGGAGCTCTATGATTGGAGTTGTCAGGAAGAGTATTGTAAAGTACACATTGTTCGGCTCTGGAGGGGCGATGATACAAAGCCCTGCATCAGGTGTGGAAGTACGTATTAAACCGCTTCTCACTGTGGGTATGTATAGCTGAGGAGCTTTCAGAGTAATAATAGCATTCGGTAACAACAACAATAATAATAATAACAACAAAAACAACAACTTTATTGTCACTTTGAAAGTACACCAATCGGCATACATCAAAATGAAATTTCGTTGCATACAGCTCTCAAAGGGTCACCACCTCCAATATACACTCCTTGTTTGTGGCTAGCTCAAGTTACAGATCTTCCATTTTAGTCTGTAGGGAGCAAACAACGGCAAACAGGACAGATGGAAATGGAGCTCCATGTGGATTAGCCCTCAAATTAGTTTGTATTCCTGCACGACAACCTCGCCTCCTTTCCTTTTTCTCATCTTGTCTCTTCCACCTTTTCCTCAAAGAGGCCTCACTCCTTTTCGCCCCTGGAGAACGCTGCCGCCACCACCAACTCCTCCAAAAGCCTCTCTACCATCCTCTGGGCCTGCCGACAGCCTCATCCAGTTCCTTTGCGCCATAAGCCCTGGGACCTCTCCTCCTCTGCCTCCTTTGGAAACAGCCCTTATTTGCAATAGAATCCGTCGCTGGGCCAGCAGTCAGATCTTGCTGCTGGCAGAACAATTTCAAACAGCATCAACGATTTTTAACGGTCTTACCAACAGTTCCGAAACAGCTAGAAACTCGCCATACCAGCAAAGATTGTCAGTCGTAGGTTGTATGTTACCTTAGTTCCACCACATTGCTCAAACACATTAAAACCTTCCTGATCATGTGGCCTATATCCCTTAATATCCCTCCCATAACTTTTCACCTGTGAGAGCCAATGCAGCCGCAGCTGATCCAGGCTCCGCCATCTTAGAACACATAGCTTTCCTATGTGATGTTGTAGGAAAAGAAAATTGAAAGCTACCAAGACAGAATTACCATTAGAACATAGAATGTCTCAAGTGTAAATTTGCAAAAATTCAACATGGTGAAAGGAGAAATGAATTGGCTGAACATGGACATATTCAATATCAGCAAACTGAACTCGACTGGATTTTTTTTCAGTTAAAAAAAATCATACTGTTTACTACCCACAACAAATACAGATGAAAAGTAATGATGTTTTTAATCAAATAGAATAAGCAAAGATGATACTTGGGTACATTGCAGTAGGTGACCAAATATTATCATTTAAATTTCATGAACAATCCTTTAATATTACAGTTATTCAGGTTTATGCAACCACTGATTCAAAAAGTTGGAGAGCTCAGTGTCCAAGTTCAATCTGAAATCTACAACATACAAACATGATATGCCAATTGTTGCCAGGATTTGAATTATTCAAACCAATTAAAATGCCAGTATGTATTATGCAGACAAGAAAAGATACTTCAAGTTTTTGAACAAGACAACTTAATATAATTTTCCTTTATTAAAGTACATGGCAGATTAGTAACATGAAAGAATAAATGATGAAGAAGGCAGATTTGTGGCTTTTCAAATTTCATCCCAATGTCTCCTGATGTATTATTAAGGCACAAATAGATATTTTAATTATACAAAGTATTGATTGTGCAGTAATCTTATCTCTTCACCTCCACAAAAAAACCAAATCTCAAGCTTTTGTCTGCAAAGCATTCATTCTGACAAAAATGGTGTAATATTGATTGTTCCTTATTCTACTATGAAGGGACTCAAAATTACAATGAATAAACTGCTTTGCAATAAGCTGCTTTTTGCAAATATGGTTATCAAACTATTGCATGTATTAATGAATGTTTAATTGGCACACTTAGTTATATTTAGTATTACTTATTTTTATTAAGTTAGATTTACAATGAATGGATATTTTAAAAATGAAATGTCTTATTAGCTTCCTTAATAGGATAGCAGGTTAATTACATAATTTGGTAAATCAGTTTTTTATAAGGTGAAAATAGGAGTTGTTTGTTTAAAACTAGATGTCCCTTTTGTGCTTAAAGGATTTTATGTGTGTGTGAATTTTAGCAATGTACTTAATCCAAATTTCTCAGGATTGAGGCTTCTATATGCAATATGGGTGAGGAATGGTGGAAGAAGAAACTGGATATACAGCAAAAAATACAGTAAGTGAAGGTGATGGAGCAAATGCATTTCTTGATTCAAAGGATATTTCTTGAAACAATATAAATAGACATACATTAAACCAGTGTTTCTGAAACTTTTTCATTCATTACCTAAAACTGCTGATCCTTCTTTTTACCCAATGTAGATAAAGCACATTGAGTCAATTTAAATGTCCTGGTTGTGACTGGATAATGGATTTGTGTGTTATTAACCAAACAAAAATTACTTTTACCCAATTCTGGATCATTTATCCAGGTTTAGGAAACACTACATTAAACTGTATGAAAATCTTTCTCATGACTGTGACTAGCAATGGCGGGCAGTAATAGCTGATTTTCTCCCTTTGTATAAGACTGGATTATTTTGAGGCTCTTACCGACTCTGATACAGTCTTCATAGCTAATTAATATGATTGAATATGCCCTGATATTTTCCTTAAGTGTAATATTCATAAATGCCAGGGGGATTTCAGTATTATTTGAATAATGTCTGTGCACAGTAGCAGGAATCAGGAAAGAAGGAATCCAGTCAAGGAATGAAACTTAATTATCTTAATCCATAGAATGCACACATTTTTCTGATGCCCTCACTTTCAGCGATACAGAAGTAATGGCTTCTCCTCCCTTCCTGCCTCATTTCATCAGTGAAAAATCTTTATTATGAGCAGTCTGGAAATCAAATTAAATAAAGAAGGAGGCATTGCTAGTACCTTCTAGTCCCATTCTCTCTTGAATAGCAGTAGACCTCATAGGATTTTAAAATGTCTAAACAGGACAGAAACCTAAGAATAACCTGAGAATAAGAATCATTAAAACTCAGTAGGACTCACTGTAAAATATGCATAATGGTTTGCCTGCTGACCACAATAGAAATTAGTGCTGAACTGTCTGCAGATAATTTCTCTCTCTCTCCCTTTTCTTCTCTCAAAGTTATCCAGCTATATGTATAGATACATAAAGATACATGCATACATACACACATGCATACAAGGGGAGAAAATAAGATTACCAAATTTTAGGCTTCAAATACCCATATTAGCATTTGATGAGAGCAAAAATACTGACACTTAGATTTTTGTAGCTCTAAGTAATAAACCCCTAGAATTTATTTCAACTGGGTCATTTCATTTCCCTGAGCCATCTACTGTATATGTGTCTCTGGTTTGTACTGCATGTTTGTACCACAAACTTTATGAATTTTAGTTAAATTATTGTTTTGTACTGTGCTTTAAACTCTTTATTTTCTTTTAATTAAAATCTTTAAATATATTTCAAAATGGTCATGAAAATTGAGCGTAGAGTTTTAGATTGAACTGCAGAGGGCAGTGGTGCATTTCTCTAATGTATTTTTTGTGCTTTGAAATTTTGCAGGGAGTTTTATTCTGTTTTGTTTCATTTGTACATTTTATAAAAATTCTTAATGCTTTTTAATTTATTTTACAGTTGTCAAGACTGATATAGTCAAACTCATTAGATCTGCAATTTACATATTCTGTGTTGTATAAAGCAATAGAAAATATTGCATCAGGGACAATAAAAGCCAAACAGAGCTTTATATACTTTTTTTAAAAAAAAAAATCAGAATATTTTCAAATGAGTCTATGCAAGATTATGCCCAAACAAGTGCTGAATTTGATACATGAAATGTGTCAAAAAATAAACCATCATGCACTGTAATTTCTGCTAAACTATAGAGAATAAGGAACATGACATTGATGGAAATATGTAGGAACCATTAGCTAGGCAAAAGGAGCTGGAAGACATTTTAAGTCTAGAACAGCAAAATAATGTTGAGTTTCCCTGAATCGCCTTAGACAGTGAGATGGACGGCATATAAATTTAATAAATAAAATATTCAGAAGAGGCTCTGATAAACACTGAAGTAAATTCACTAAATTCACTGAACTATACGATAGAGGAAGAGGTACATTACAATCAGTTTTGCAAGATTCTGTTATTATAGCTAATCTCAGAATAGTTTTATCCTTCTTGTAGAGTTGATTTTTTGGTCTGGTCTACCTAGCAGGCTAACATAGGCTGTTTCAGAATGAGAGTCATTTGGCAGAAAGAAAATGTGAAAAGTTTTAGGGATTCAGTCAGAACGAAACCTGGAAGTATTCTGGAGTGAGTTTATAAGGTAAGAAAGGCAAGACTAACATGACTTGATCTGGTTTGCTTGTCCTTCTCAATAACTCTTTGTATCACATATCCATAGGTCACTTCTCCAGATTTTCCTAGGAGCTTCCCTCCATGCCATTTCTCCTCATCCTCTGTTATTAATGTCTCAGCACATTATGTCCTATCGTTCTTCCCCACTTCCCACCATGCCTCTCATTTTTCCAGGGCTGTTCTGCATATGGAATGGTAATTTTTTCAAAATAAGTCCATATCCAACATCCTTTTTCAGCTCAGTATTTCAGTTTGCAGTTTTTCCATTTTCAGTTCAGTTCCATTTTTCAACATGCTGACTAGGGAATTCTGAGAATTAAAATTCACATATCTTAAAATTGCCAAGCTTGAAAAACACTGATCGATACCCTTTTCAATTGGCTTTCAAGCCAGGTTTTAGGGCTGTATTTGACTGCACTTTGGATTGATCTCTTTGACCTAAGGTATGGATAGTGTATCAATCCTGATCCTCTTTTGTTAGTCTATATTAGCATCAATTATTGTATCCTGCTGGACTGACTGATTGGGTAACTTCCACTATCCTAGTTATATAATTGAGGTGCTTGAGGGATGCTGCTGTGCCTCAGGGGGATGATGTAGCAACAAAAAAAGTCTTCACTTGTCCTTAACACCCAATTTCATGAATAAGACCTCATGCCTGGCTATTTATGGATCTCTAGTTTCCACCAAAATCTCCATGTGACACCAAAGTTGCTTTTTCAGGAGGCAACTAGACTTGTTTTTCTTTAAAGACGTTTCGCTTCTCATCCAAGAAGCTTCTTCAGCTCTGACTGGATAGTGAAGAAGCTTCTTGGATGAGAAGCGAAACATCTTCAAAGAAAAATAGTTGCCTCCTGAAAAAGAACCTTTGGGACAATTATGATCTGGATGACTGAGAATCTCCATAGACATTCCTTCATGTGACAATAACCATTCACTTTCCTGGCCCTGAGTGAGTGATTGATTCCACACTTGAAATCCACATGGACCCATTTCAAAGGGGAAAACAATCTCTTCCTTTGTCTATCCAGAGGCCATCATGTGTATGTAATGACTTTCTCTAGCCATGGAACTTCTGACTACCAGCACATCAGATTTAGTCTTTACAAAACCCAGCCACTCATTGCCAAACACATAACTCTTGTTACCTATTGGCAGGCCTACTCTTGAGTATGGAAAGAGAGGCAATCTGCCATAACCTTTTCTTTTTAATGCGTCCCTTGTCCCAACTTGTATAATCAATACCCTTTTCTATCCTATTATTCTTTTCCCATGACAAGGAAGGAATTATTCCTTTTCCAGGCTGGCAATGTGCTCTTTCTTGTGAATAGATCCAAGGTCTCTTCAAAGCATCTCTGGAATTTACTTTTTCATATTCTCAACTATCTGAGTTCTAACCATAACGAATTAAAAATAGGTATTCCACTTAGAGGAACTTCCAGCAAGAGACCTTTATTATAATTTCCCCTAAACAGAACAGTGTACTTGTATCCCTGTGTCTTTCTCCTAGACACAATAGAGGTATATCCAAAATATCTTACCTTCTTATTCTCAAACTAACCAGTCCACTTACATAAACATAAATAAAATAAGGCAATTGTAATTTTGCAAGAAACACAATTCTTTCATTTTAGAAATAGAAGTGAAATTGCAGTATTAAAAAGTTAAAAAAAATAAATCTCTAAAGGATAAAATGGAGCAACTGTTTATTTTATTGAACACAAAAAAATCATGGTGATGGCATAGGAATTTGTTTAATTTCACATACTAACAGTGCAAATATAAAATAGAACTGTTTGTCAAATTAGTATTTTTAAATAAATTAATAATTGCTTTTAAAGAAAACCGACTAATTTTACAGTTCCAATTATGTTGATTTGGGAATAAGCTCCATTGAACCATTTGGACTTACTCTAAGTAAATATGAATAGGATTACATGCACATGTTTCCTGGGTGTTTTTCCTTAAGATAGTATTGGCAGGAATTATAAACAGCTGATTAGGATTCTCTTCACGCTTTTTCTGGGATTTGGCAGCAAACGGGGAAGAGAAAAGAGTCCCCTTCCAAAGATAAAACTACATTCAAAATGAATCCTCTGATTTTCTTGTAACTTAATTTACTGGATCTCCAGGGGCAAAAAGAGGATTTTTGAAAAATCAAATCTTTAGAAAACAAAGGCAGCTTTTTGCCATGGAAGAATTGGCTTGGTAACTGATAAGTTTAATAGACATGGCATCTAACATGTCTTAATGTTTTCCTTAAAATTTTATGAAGGACTAATCAAGTATTTACCCAAGCAATCTCAGAATTCCTAGCCAACATAGATTCACACCTAAGCTAAGAGAATTCAATTGCAGACCAGAGTCATTCTGAAGCAACTTCCAATACACAATGGCAGTCTATCTGTGGCAATTCTAAGACAGGAAACTGCTTTCAGTTCTGTGGCTCAATTTTCAAAATGAAACTTGATTATTTCAGATAACAGCCCATCTCTCTTCCTTTGGGATTCAAAATGAATTGTGTGTGTGTGTTTAATTCTTCATGTTCACAAAGAGGCTGTATAGTGTATTGTTTTATTTTAAATGATTATTTAAAATTGAATTTTATTTAAAATTAAAACCATTTTAAGTTAAAATATGCCTGTTTGAGAAGATGAAAACACAGAGATAATAGGTGATTCCATTGCTCTATTTATCTTTCTGATTTGAAGCAAAAATGTGTAATATATTTCGTAACAACATACTTTGGAAATGTTTAACATTCGTGTGTGTTTGTGTCTGTGTGTGTGTGTGTGCCTATCTCAGAATAAGTATAGAATAGGTTTAGCTTCTATTTCCGTGCCTCTCTAATTATGTTAGTGTTAGTGGTTACTCTACAGCAGGGGTGTCAAACTGCCGGCCCGTGGGCCGGTTGCATTATATGAAGGCTGTGCCCACCCCAGCTCCAGCAATGCAAAAAAGTCACGATACCTCGTGACACATCACATGCTGTGATGAGTTTGACACCCATGCTCTACAGTGATGGAACTGGGTGAATAATAACAGTGAGGTTCCCAGAATTAGTCCCAAAGGCTGTTTTTAGTGGTTTTGTCACAAGTTAAAGGATATATGCTTTATTCAGAACATTTCTGACTAGTACTCCCTACATGTCCTACAAAAATAGTAGACTGCTGCAAACAGAAAGCAAGGGAATTATAATTCTGAGAACTTTTTTTTAGCATGCTGTAAATCTTCTATCAATGATTGAGTCAGGACTAAAGGGCAGCAATTTAGACAGAAAGTAGCAAAGGCTGTTCAGAAAGAGGTTGTTTGCCCTCATAAATAATGCCAGTGCTGCAAGCTGTTAGCCTGAGAAGTTTGGAGCAGGAACACTGAAGGAAGTCCAAGATCATCCTTCGGTCAAGCACCAAAGAATTTCACAGAAGGCTGTACAAACTGAAGGTCCAATTATACGGCAAAAAAATCTGGGGAATTTAAAATAGGCTATCACAGGAGCACAGATGAAGGAAGCAAGATAATTATTTCCAGGTTGGAGGGTAGGAACAGAGCAAACTGTTACGTAATCTGAGTTCTTCCTTTTCTTGAAGAGTTGTGGCAATAGCTTCTCATGGTAATATAATTTAGGGCTTGACACTCTTCCAAGAACATGCCTTGACACCTCACCATCAGAATCAGAGGCCATGGAGCCAGATTCATCAATTACAGGTGGCTGATAGTCTGTTGCTTCTTGAACTACAGATTTGGAATCTTGTTAGGTTGTCTCTTTCAGCCTTAAAATAGTATTAAGTCACGTAATTACAGGTAATCTTTGATTTAGAACCATTTGTTTAATAGCCATTCAAAGGTACAGGGGCATTGAAAAAGGTGACTTACCACTGTTTTTCACACTTGCAGCATCCCCATGGTCACAAGATCAAAATTCAGATGCTTGGCAACTGGCATGTATTTGTGATAGTTGCAGTGTCCAGGGGTCAGGTGATCACCTTTTCTGATCTTCTAACACAGGTTCTCAACCTTGGCAACTTTAAGACTTGTGGACTTCAACTACCAGAATTCCTACCAGCAAGGCTTAAAGTTGCCAAGTTTGAGGACACCTATTTTAACAAGCAGAGTCAGTGGGGAAGCCAGATTCACTTAACAACTGTGTTACTAACTTAACAACTGCAATGATTCACTTAATAACTGTGGCAAGAATGGTTGTAAAATGGGCAAGCTCACTTAACAGCGGTCTTGCTTAGCAACAGAAATGTTGGGGTCAATTGTGGCTGTAAGTCGAGAACGACCTGTAATGTAGCAGCTCAAGCAAGATAAAGTTTTCCTTTCCTCCATTTTCCAAATCTTCAATACGTAGCTTTTTTTATTTTAAAAGTTGAGTGTGAATATCAGCCTGTTAGGAAATATAACAGTTTTAAGTCCGTTTGCCCATTTCTTCCTACCTAATTATTATCTGGGGCCTCTGCAGTCTGGGTTCAGGCCCGGCTACAGCACCGAAACTGCTTTGGTTGCTCTGATGGATGATCTCTGGCGGGCCCGGGATAGAGGCCAGTCCTCTTTCCTGGTGCTTCTTGACCTCTCAGCGGCGTTCGATACCATCGACCATGGTATCCTTTTGCGCCGGCTGGAGGGATTGGGAGTGGGGGGCACCGTGTTACGGTGGTTCTCCTCCTATCTCTCTGGTCAGTCGCAGTCGGTGTTAGTGGGGGGTCAGAGGTCCACCTCTAGGTTACTCCCGTGTGGGATGCCTCTGGTCGGTTCTCTCCCCCCTACTTTTTAACATTTACATGAAGCCACTGGGAGAGATCATTCATCGGCACGGAGTGAGATATCATCAGTACGCTGATACTCAGCTGTACATTTCCACTCCTGGCCAAATCAGTGAAGCGGTTGAGGTGATGTGCCGGTGTCTGGAGGCTGTGAGGGTCTGGATGGGCGTTAACAGATTAAGGCTCAACCCTGACAAGACGGAGTGGCTGTGGGTGATGCCTCCCAAGGACGCTTCAATCTGTCCTTCCATTACTCTGGGGAGTGATTCCATAAGCCCCTCGGAGAAGGTCTGCAACTTGGGAGTCCTCCTCGACCCACAGCTGACATTGGAACATCATTTGTCGGCTGTGGCGAGGGGGGCATTTGCCCAGGTTCGCCTGGTGCACCAGTTGCGCCCCTATTTGGATCGGGAGTCTCTCCTCACAGTCACACATGCCCTTGTCACCTCGAGGATCGACTACTGCAATGCTCTCTACATGGGGCTACCCTTGAAGAGTGTTCAGAGACTACAATTAGTGCAAAATGCGGCTGCGCGAGCAATTGTGGGCCTTCCACGTTGTGCCCACATTTCGTCAACCCTCCGCATGCTGCATTGGTTGCCTATTGGTCTCCGAGCGCAATTCAAAGTGCTGGTCATTACCTATAAAGTCCTATATGGCTCTGGACCAGGATACTTACGGGACCGTCTTCTGCCACATACTTCCCTACAACCGGTGAGAACACACAGGGTCGGCCTCCTCCGGGTCCCGTCAGCGAAACAATGTCATTTGGCGGGTCCTGGGGGAGGGCCTTCTCTGTTGTGGTGCCCACCCTCTGGAATCAACTGCCCCTTGAAGTCCGCGTTTCTCCCACTCTCCCGGCCTTCCGAAAGAACCTTAAAACTTATATTTGCCGGCAGGCCTGGGGATGATTGTGGGTTGTTGTTCGAAAGTTGTACGTGTGTTGAGTGTCTATTTTTAATATTTTGATTGGACTTAGATTCTTTGATGTTTTGTATATGTTGTAAGCCGCTCCGAGTCTCCGGAGAGGAGCGGCATACAAATCGAATAAATAAATAATAAATAAATAAACTTCAGTGACACCCCAAAATCTGAATTATTCAGTTGTTACGCTCCATTAATTCAGATTGTTGGGACTGAAAATTACGACAGTGTGACAGATGTTTTGGAAATATATAGAGTCATATAAAACGAATTAGTGATGTCAGACTAGGTGTCAACAAGGGAGAAATTGCAATAAAAGTGAATATTTTTTTGGCTGTTTAAAAGCAATTAATTTTCATGCTAATGTGTTTTTCTCCCATCCTTGAATCAGAAGGAAAATACATTGGCATAAATTGTGCTACATCTGTAGCATATATTTATCACATCTTAGCAGTAAGGCTAGAAGTTGTTGCTGCCTTCGCACAGTTTAATGCAAGACTGTTTCAGGATAGTAGTACCCTGTTATTCTTTCACCAGGCTAAATACCCTGATATTTTCCCCTTTCCCATCCAGCATCTTCTATTAGGGAGAAAACCTCTTGAACCTGTGCAAAAATGGAAGGTTGGAAGTTCAAGCCTTAATTTTATTTATTTTTCTTTAATTTCTATTATTTCTGTATGTTTCCTTTGACAGAGCAATCAAACAGTTTCATAGATACTGCCATTAAGAGTTTGTACAGATCCCTGCAGGTTGGATTTTTTTTTAATATTTAACCGTCTTATTCCAAATGCATTAATTCAGATGATCTGGTAATCTCTTGTCAAAGAAATAGGAGATCAGTATGCTAATATCTGAGTGCCTAAATGAGGGGCTGATTTGGAATGCAAAGCCAAGCTGAGGCAGAGGGCTTTTAGTGCTATTGTGCTTCTGGATTTTTTTTTCCTTTCTCCCACTTGATGCCAATTTTGCTCATGAATTTTATTTACTTTTTTTAATGGCAAAGTGTCTCTTTTCTTTCCCATTTTGGGTGTGTGTGTGTGATGCACATTGCCTCCTTTATGATCAAACTCCTTCTTACCTGGTGCTGTTTTCTGCTTAGCCAAGTGTTGGCTGCCAGAGGAAGCCTAGGAAGGAAACAGAATGCACTTCTTCCAACAGCCAATACCCACGTAAGTAGGAATCAGCACTAAATAAAAATCAGCAAGAAATAGTACCCTAATCAATGAACCAGGAAGGAGAAAGCCACACTTTTACCAGCAGGGCAAGCTACTGAATATATAAATGGCCAATAAGCCCCACTCACCTGTGAGGTGATGATGTTTCCTAGCCTGGTAATGAAACATCTTCCTAAAAACAACCCAGCTCAGAGAGCACCAAGAACTCAACAGTGATTATATTACCAGAGGGCAAAGTGTCAAAAGCACCACCTCAGAGGATTCTGGCATCAGGGATCCTCTCCTGGGAGTGCAGGATGAACTTCAGCTAGAGGAAGTCATAGGCATTCAGGCGCTTGAGGCAGATCTAGCCAGAAATAATCAGGAGCAGTTGCATTCACAGTCAGAGGATAAGGAACAGGAGCTGGGGCATCTGGTCAGTCCTCGGGCATACCATGTGTTGCAGTGAGCACAATAAAGATGCTCTGCGGGTCTCCTTGACTGGCAAGGACATTCTTAGTCTTAATGACTAACTGACATAGAATCTACTTAAGAGCCACCATTAGCCAAACTGTTCTTAAAACCAATACCAACTGCAAAAAATATAAAGGATAAAAGCCAATATAAACTACAAAAAAAAATACAAAAATGAAGGGGAGGAGGTGTGAAAAATAAAAAGAAAGGGAAAAAAGAGAAAGGAAAAATAAAAATAAATAACTACCTTCTTCATCTCAGCAGGTAAAAAGCAACCTTAAGATGCTGCAACCATTGTAAGGGCAACCTGGTTGCCAAGCAGCCAGACCACAATCACGTAACCGTGATTACAGTTATATGCAACAGTCAGAACTTTGAGTATCCATTATAAATACCGCTCGCCCAGGGCCATCTCAGCTTCTGAACAAGAGAGGACTTCCTATATATATTTAAAACATGCAATTTTAGGCAATTAAATATCCATCATTATACCTTTGCAACTGTTTGTTATTTCTCTGTTACACAGAATTATAATATAATAAAATATAAAATGATAAAAGTTTAGTAATGCTTTCTAAACTGTTCTGTTTTTTATTTCTTTCTTAAATATAGTCGCCCTCAAAAGGTGTGCCTGTGTCCATTCTTGCCAGTTCATCCTTTGAAAGTCTCTACTTGTTTGTACATTATCCAGCATCCGGCAGAGGTGAGTACATATATTAATGGAAGCAACAAATTCAACTAGCCATTTGTTTATCAGCAAAAATATAATGCAAGTGAAAACTAAACCCTGACAAATCTTATCAGTAAAGCTAACTCATTTCCTTTAATTTTTTTGTTTCCCGTAAAACACACACACACATACACACATACATACACATACACACACACAATATAGACCTGAAGGCATATAATCAATTAAAAAGGCACATAATGGAAATTAGTAATAGTGTGCAAAATGTGGATTACAATAGTAAAGAAATAATAGGTAAAACAAATTAGAGGAAAATACTTAACATAGCTAAGACTATATCAGTATCATTTACTCTCTATATTGTTCTTCCCTTACAAATCATACCTTCATGTCCATAAATGGGTAGCTTTATATATTGCTTTGATTCTTCAAGCTTCTCCTTTCTCTCTAATAATTTTGTCAGCTTCTAAAAACTTTAATTTTCTCATTTCAATTTATTCATTCTTTCCTCATAGGTTTATTTTCTTTTGATTCTCATTCATTCTACAATGTATGATTATATTTCAACTCACTTTTATGTTCAGACTACATTCAATACCTATCTCTTCCTGTTTTATCCCACACTCTTTTTTAGTATCCTACTGCTAGGTAGGTAGGGCATTCATTCAGCTTATTACTTTTCTCTTTTCTCTGACATGCCACTATCATTTTCATATAACACATCAACATATGCAATCTTTCTCATATAATGAAAAAATGTTTGAAGAGGATTGGAGGATAGAAGATGGAAACTAATCAAGGAGAGAACCAATCAAGAACTAAGGAGAAATTTCCTGACAGTTGGAACAATTAATTAGTGAAAGGCTTGCCTTCAGAAATTGTGGGTGCTCCAACACTGGATATTTTAAAGAAGAGATTGGACAGCCATTTATCTGAAATGGTACAGGGTTTCCTGCCTGAGCAGTGGGTTGGACTAGAAGACCTCCAAGGTCCCTTCCAACTCTGTTATTCTGATTATCAATCTTGTGACATGTAGTTGCTCTCCAACATAACTGAAGTTGTTACAATGCAGGAAAACAAGAACTAGAGGGAAATTTACTAATATATATTACTGCAGAGACACATGTGATACACTTCTATTCAGAAGTGGCAAAATTGATATATGTTGCCCAAAGGACTGGAGTTTGCAATAAAAATATACTTTATTTAGTCAGCAAGAATATAGTCTTTGGGTAATTCATGTAATAGAATGGTATATTGTTTTTGTTTTCCACTCCTAAAAAATTGATGAGAACTACAACATAGATGGCATTATTTTCTATAAACCTGCAGCCTCCTGCTCCCTACTAAATTCACTGGCAAGGTCCAGATGAACACCAGGTATATTTATTACACAAGGCTGGAGAGATATAGCCTATTTGCCTGTTTGCTTACTTTGACTTATATTTTGCCTACGTGGGATTTATATACTGCGTGAGAGGGAGCTGTAAGATTCTTGAATACTCAATCTCTTTTCCACGTTCAGGAGAGGTTGCTTCCAATCTCAGTTGAAGAGGAATAACAGTGGGAGAGCTATGCGTCCATCTGGTTTCAAACACTCCAGAGGCATGTAGTTGGCTACTGTGAAAAGTAGACTAAAATGATCCTGCAGGAATGCTCTTTTAATATTAAATTGCTTCGCATTTTTAATTCTGTAATTGCAGATAATGAGAAATTATGTAGCAGCAACATTTTTCTTTGGTTCTGTGGGAAAGGAAATAGTTGTTTTGGATTTTATCTTGGTGTAAAATTCTACCAATTTTTTTTGCATGTGATGGAAACTATGAAGTCCTTGATAGTGTATTCTACATTCCTTGAAATGCTTCTTTTTGTTTTGTTTATCTGGTAAAGTATAAATTCTGCTGGAGCAGTGCCAGTGCAAATTAGGACATGACCATTGGCAGAGTTGTTATCCCATCAGTTCAGCTCTATTTTCATTTCTGTTACTGATGCTGAAGAGCTGCTAGGCTGAAGCCATAGCACTGCTTGGCCATGGTAGTTTTCATGGTAAGGTAAAGGTAAAGATTTCCTGTGTTCATTTGTGTCTGACTCTAGGAGTGGTGGTGCTCAACTCTGTTTCTTCACCGAGCGAGCCAGAATTGTACAAAGACACTTGTTGTGGTCATTAGCCAGCATAACTATACATCGAGGGGCACACAACGCAGCAACCTTCCTGCCGAAGCAATACCTATTTATCTGCTCACATTTGCATGCTTTTTAACTTCTAGATGGACACAGAGGGGCACACAATGCAGCAACCTTCCTGCCAAAGCAGTACCTATTTATCTACTCATATTTGCATGCTTTCAAACTTCTAGATCAGGCATGTCAAACTGCCGGCCCACGGGCCGGATGTGTCATGCCGAAACCGTACCCACCCCATTTCTGGCAATGGGGAAAAAGTCGGGATACGTCACGTGACATCATTGATGTCGCGAGTTTGACATGCCTGTTCTAGATGGAAAGCCGGGGCAAGTAATGGAAGCTTACCCCATTATGCAGCATTTGAGTCTCAAATAATAATTTATTAATACTAGAATTATTAGAAAATGTCTATCTTAGTGATGTATATAATGGATGAATGTATGTTGTGACCCTGGCATCCTAAACAAGCTACATTAGTGTGCTAAGATTTGTAAGCAAATCTTTTCTAACTTACTGAAGCAGCTGTTGGGACTTTGAGCTAAAGGTATTTTCCCAGTAATGGGATAAGAACAGCCCTCTTTGATCAAATGACATCCTAACTGCAAACAGTTCCATTGTATTCCTCTGCCACTAGCTTTGTATCCAAGGTCAAGGAAATGCTTTCAAGACACTGCAAGATGCTTCAGAAATAGTGACATATAGCCACCTGTGCATGAAAGGACAATCTGATCTCTTACTGGAAAGAATTTTTGGCTTGCCCAATTTCCTGCTCCTAGCAGCAAACTGGCATAATTAGAAAAAAAAAGCCAAATGCAACATTGCCAATACATAACATTAGGCTTGTGGAAGGTAGCAGACATTTGCCACTTCGATGAACACAGAAATGTGACAGTGGAAGGGGGAGATGCTAACAAATGTACAGTATATGAGTAAGAAGGGGTGTGTATCTAACCATAGACCTGAGAGCATGAATTATTGATGGAGTACTGATGGGCTGACAGTTCTGTCGTTAACTATTAGTTGGAAATGACAAGTGTTAATTAGCTGGTAGTTGAAATGGAAAAGCTCTTTTTCTGGAAAAGTCCCAAATATCTATGAGGTTTTTGATAATTCTGGTTTATTTTAGCAGTTTTAAATAATTATACTTTTTTTTAAGGGCACAGGTGTTCATATTATCAAAATTCCTTAGATTAGTTGTTCCTCTATTATAAAATTAAAAAAAACAGGACCTGAACCAGGTTTTACTTTTAAGCACCTTAAATACACATGCTGGAAATAATATAAATAAGATACCTAGGGAGAGGTAGGCTGTTATGCTAAAAACAATACTATATCTGAGACAGAATTGGCCTACTTTGCCTGATTTTGAAAACTGGTCTTACGGAACGCTCTACATCTGGTCTATGTCAGTACAAGATATATTCCATCAAAATTCTGCATTATTTGGTAAATTAAAAAGAGCACAAGAGAAAATACATTTGTGTACATATCAAACTCCCAATTTTATATGCAGCTTTCCCAAATGCTGAATGCTATTTAAGTATCATTATGTACCATCAGTTACTATCAATTTTTACCACTATATAGTTGGATTTTTCTGCAGGAGGATCTATACCCAATCTGATCATTCAGGTCTCCCATTGCCACCATGCTACTAATTTGTTTGTTTATTATATTTATTTATTTATTTGTCATATTTAAGAACTACTCATCTCTCTCATAGCAGGATTCTGAATGCTGTACAATAAAAAATTAAAAGCATAAAAATTGTGTATTAAATTTAAAAGAGACAAGAGATGTTAAAAGTTGATTAAAAGGCAGGGAGGGCTTTAAGCCCCTTTACTGCATGTTCACCTGTGTACCCCCAAGCAAGGGTGTAGAGCCATGTTTTTATGCTTTTACAGAATGCCAAAAGAGTGGAGGTCCACCTCACCTCCAGAAAAAGTGTTTTCCATTGGGTGGGGGACGTGGTAGACACGGTTCTCTTCCTGGACCCCGCCAGTTAGAATTCTTTGGCTGATGGGATGCAGAACATACCTCCCCTACCTGACCTGTGAAGTGAGCCCTCCGCAGGCTCCTCCAATCCCGGTGGGTCAAACACGGAGACCGAATGTTAGAGACGAAGCATGAGACGAGTCAGGTTTCTCTCTGGGGTGAATGACCTCGATTGAAGCCCAAGCACCACCTTTTATTGAGGTTTGATCACACAACGTAATAAATCAAGTCACATACAAGGAAGTTTAGTCAGGCACATAAAACAAACTACAGCATGATATACTTTCTACACGTACTTGCAAATCAACTATTATTTCCTTAACTATCTACTTTCGCTTCCTGCTCAGTCCAGGTGTCAGTATGTTCTCACGATGTTATCTCGGCTGTTTAGCATCTGTCCCGGAACGTTCTTTGATCTAACAGCAAATGTCTCAAGCATAACCTAAAGCCCTCCTGTTGTTCTTTCTGCCTGCGTGTCAGCCAGTAATTAGGGAGCGTTGCAATTTGAGTACATGGCAATAAGCAGAAACACAATGGCGACATGCTAGGGTGCGTTGCAATTGGGGTGCGTTGCATCATTTCCTCTGTTTTTATTTTTTAGCAACTGTCCTCATCCTCGGAATTGGTAGCCGAATGATCGGGAGCAGCTGATAACAAGGATTCCTTTTCAGGGATGAGAATGCAAGAGTCCCCCAAGTCCTCCCCTGAGTTCCAAATGTGCAATGCTTATTTCTGAATAGCGCTTTCAACGACACTATTAACCATTGAGCGCAAAAGAGGAATTAAACAGGGCAGTAGCATCAAACCCAAGAACCCAACTCCCACCATAAACAGAGCTTGTTTCCAATTGCTAAAAATACCTCCCAAAAATCCTCCCTGATCCAATATCCCCATCCATTGCTGAGGCGGGACATGGGCCAGGCGGATCATCCGATCAGTAATCTCTTCTATGACCTTACCATTGTCATCAATTTGTAAACAACAATTTGACAGATTAAATTTTCCACAGACCCCTCCTTCTGCAGCTAGCAGATAATCGAGGGCTAGGCGATTTTGAAACACGCCATTTCTTAATTGGCTATGTTGTTTTGCTACCAGATTTAAAGCTATAGCATTCTCACGAGTGATTAGTTCCAACACCGCCTGCAAGCGAATTATGCGATTAATCATATAAATGGGTGTTCTATACCCATAGCTACCATCCTGAGCCCAGGTGGCAGGACCATATTCTTTAATTATGTCCTCAGGGCCCCATGTCTTACCATTCCATTCTTGGTCCTCATAAATAGGAACTTCCACATTCAGGGAACGTTTCCTTCTTTGATAATTATCATACACGGGGTGACTTAACCGTTCACCTTCCCCTAGGGGTATTAAGAAGAAAGCTGGGCGAATCTCCCCTATAGCACAAGAGCCGGTCCACTTATCAGGTAACTGGGAATAGGCTCGTTTTCCACAAATCCAATATAATCCTGGAGGAGCTTTCCAGGCACCCTTGTAGGACGCATTGAGCATTTCTCCAGATTCTGTGGGCCACTTGTACATGGCCGTCTCATTTGGCAATGGCCACATGAACGGAACGTTGTTAACTGAGGAATTGGGCCAAAAAGAGACTGATGAATCAGAGATGTTTATTTTTATCATCGCTTCGCATAGGCTGTTACCAATCAAAGGAGTGCTGTGCTCATATCTATTGACACACCAGCGGCAGACTAATGCCTGCCGTAATTCCCACACACTACTGTTTAAGTGAGGGGGTTGTCCGGTAGCATTATATTTTTTGGAAATATTCCACTCCGCTGCCTCCCATGGCCATTGATCTCCCACATTTGTGCCTCCGCACACATAGCAATTTGTTACATTCAAAGCCTGGGCTACGGTGCCAGCTAGTTCAATGAACAGGTTTCTAGCAACATCCGGAATTTCAATTGGTGTTTTCATTTCTTTCCAGAATTCAGTATAAAAATGATGGGTGATTTGGTCCCCAGTTTCCATGAATTCTTGTACTTCTATCGTAAACTTTCCAGTTGGATCTCTGCCCTTCCCGTCTATCCCAATTCCGAATTGATGGCCATATTGACCAGTCATGGTGTTGAACCCATTGATGGTAAAATTAATTTTGTTACACTGTCTCAATTTACAGTCTGTGGTAGTTAGTACCTTACTTAATTTTGCCACCCACGTATAACGTTTTGTACCTTCCCATGGAGTGGTTGCCCAATAAACACAATGCCAATGAGGGCACAAATCACCATGCCCACATTCCGGTGGCCCCTTAATTGGACAAATATACTTGTCATTGAAAGCATATTCCCTTTGCCATGTTAAATGACCACAACTTACTATCTCACATACATCAATTATAATAGAGACAGGTCTATCCAGAGACCATATTCTTTGTTGATGCAGTGTTTTACCTTTAGACTTTAGCTGGAGCCACATCTGTTCCGGATCATGTTTGGGATCATAACATTTTTTGGTATTGGGACAATAACTATAGATGATATTTTCTTTTTTGCAGGAAGTGGCTTTTCCCGGACACTTGTGCTTAGAAAGGTAGACCAGAGTGGTTTTTTCCACATTCCCTTCTCTCACCTTTACCAGGCACTGGTCACAATCTTTGGGCAATTTGGGTTTGGTTGTGGCTCGTACTTTCCTTGGGGGGGGTCTAAGAGGTGGAATAGGGCCCCGAGTGGGTTTGTGCACAGGAACTAGGGCTTTCTCGCCCAACTGAGCAGGGCGTGCTATGGGCAGTTGAATATCTAAAGGCATAAAAACTTGACACAACCCTTGCCAATACCATGGCAGAGAGGCAAAGAAAGATTCATTACAACGAAATGTCAATGGACTATTAGAAAAATTATAAGTCCCACAATTGCCTGTCCACAAAACATAAGCAGCCCAAGAACAAGTACGGAGAGGGACTTTATCCCCACATAAATTCTGTGCTTGTTGAACAAATTCCGAAGATTTGTTGGAGCAAGTCCACTTCTTCTGATGCGAAGAAATAGGAGCCAAGACCCCCAAAACCAATTTACAATTACTATTAACCATGGTTCGTAACTGAAAGGGCTGACCATCAGATACCTTGGTGGACCAAATACAAAAGGGAAGGTCAGAGAGGCTACGTTTGGAGCGAAGGGGGAAAGCATACATTCGATGCAGAGCCTGGGTCGCCGGGTGGTCCTGGCGGAAGGAATTGCGTCTTCGGAAGGAATTGCGTTTTCGGATGGTAGCGCCAGTCAAAAGCCAGGAGGGAATCGGTGAGAAAGCAAAACTATCATGACTAGCAATCAGACTACTGACTTCACTCCAACTGCCATTGACTAATCCTCCACAGGCATATCGACCTATAGTTGTGAGAGAAATTTCCAAATATAGGGTTAGATGGCAGTAACCAGCTATTCGAGAATGGTAGGGAAACCACCATCGAGGCTCGGTCATCGTGGTCACTTGGAGCCGGTCAGGAGAAGGTTTTGGTTCAAGCCACCACTGATAGGGTTCAAAGAAAAAGGTCAGGGGACAAGGTTCAGCACGAATGTCAGAATAGCAGTGTATTTGAGTAAATATTCCGGGCAGTTCAAAGAGACGAATAGGGTTGATCCAAAAAGTCTCACCGTCAGCACCTCCTGAGGCACAGAGGAGCAAATAAATCGACCAAAACATGATGTTTTCCTGAAGCGAAAGAAGAAGCGACAAGTCAAATCATCCAAAGAGTATCGAAAGGTCAAGCGAATCGTTATCCTCCTCCGGAGCGGGTACGGGCAGTGGAAGATGACATGGACGAATGCAGCGGCCAGGGACCCACAGAGCAGAATCTGGTAATTGAATGGCTGCATAGCCCCGACCCCACGTTATAAGCGGGACTGGTCCTTTCCAGGCGGGGTCAGGCAACCGCTGGTAATAGACAAGTGGGCGTTGTCCCGTTTTTGATGAAGAGAAATGACGCTGAGCAGCAGAGAGACTAGGTTTGCCCGACTCATTCAGAAAATTTAAAGTATAGAGAGCCAGGTTGAGCAAATTTTGTAGTACCGGCAAATTTCGAGGGGGAGGGAAAAATCCAATTTGGCAATCATGTTTTTCAAGGTCTGGTTAGCACGCTCAATTATGGCCTGTCCCTGACTGTTATAGGGAATCCCTGTTTTGTGCTCTATATCCCATTTTTGACAAAATTGTGCAAACGCCCTTCTTGCATAGGCAGGGCCATTGTCCGTTTTTACAGTCTGGTGTTTACCCAACACTGAGAAGGTTTTTAGGCAATGGTTGATAACATGTTTCACCGTTTCCCCTCGTTGGGGGGAGGCCATGATAAAGCCTGAATATGTGTCGATGGAAACGTGAAGATATTTCCACGGGGCAAATGCAGGACATTGTGTCACATCCATTTGCCATAATTGAACGGGTTTAAGACCGCGAGGGTTTACTCCTAACGGTACAGCACGGCCCTGCAAGCTGCATGTCGGACATTGTTGCACAATTGCAGCTGCCTCTCTGTAAGAGAGAACTGTTGCACCAAGGCACGGACCCCCTGATGAAAGTAAGCGTGGCTCTCCCATGGTGTGGGGGAGACAGGACTTACAGGCAACAGAGAAGAAGCAACTGAATCTGCAACATCGTTCCCTTCTTGTAACATGCCAGGAAACGGCTGGTGGCTCCGGATGTGAGCCACAAAGAAAGGAAGGGTGCGCTTTTGGATTAAATTTTGCAGAGAGGTAAACAGCGCAAGCAAATTGCAATCGATTGAAGGAGACAGGTAAGCATCCGAAATAGAGTTAATAACTTGATACACATAAAGACTATCTACAATCAGGTTAAAAGAAATTTCGAGGAAATTGTCAAAGGCTAAAAGAGAAGCATATAGTTCTGAGCGCTGAGCAGAAGTTTGAGGTGGGGTAATTAAAGACATCCAGGTCCCTTCCTTTTGGTATACCACAGGCCCCATAAGTTTTACTACCGTCTGCAAAGACAGTTACGGCATCTGAAATGGGCGCAGACCTGATCACAGATTTGAAAGAAACCGGAACCACTTTAAGCAAAGCAATTTGGGGATCCGTTGGAGGATGGCAGGACACAATCCCTGGCCAATTGGCCAAGGCAAATTGCAAGGAGTCCGAATTATACACTAAATCCTCCCATTGCGCTAGGGGGCAGGGAACAAATAACGAATTGAGATCCGTCCCCATCAAGGCTTTCGCTCTAAGGCGACCTCTCCGAATTAGAGTAGCAAACATCAAATGACTAGGGTTAATTGAATTACGCAGGGTGTGCGGCAAATGTATCCATTCAACAATTTTTAGGGACTTATTATTCTGAACTTGTGCCAGTATACCAGTAGGAAGGCCCTTTGTATTAAGCAGAATGAAAGATAAAGCAATATTGGGAACAATGCGATCCACCCAAACCTTAGCTAAAGCGAAAGAAACGTTTCGCAAAACCTCCCTTGCCTCGCCAGGCAAAAGAACTTGATCAGAGGGTTGCACCCCCCTAGTAAGGACAGAAAATAAAGGCGAAAGCTGCAAGGTGGTGAGACCTAAATAGGGACGGATCCAATTAATGGCTCCCAGGTATTGTTGGAATTGCAATAATGTAAGAGGTTCTGTAAAATCCAATTGAGGTAGTTGGGGCACAGATCGGGATGCCAGAACCTTGTGCCCCAAATAGGAAAACGGTAATTTTGTCTGAATTTTTTCAGGGGAAACATGAAAACCTCCTTGCCTCAAAATAGTTTGAAGCTGTGGCAAATAGGGGAGCAGTACCCCAGGAGGGCCTGGTCCAGCAAGAAGGATGTCATCCATATAATGATAAATCATCAGGTGTGGATTTTGTAATCTAAATTTATTCAAAACTTGATCTACGACAAATTGACAAATGGTTGGGCTATTTAGCATCCCTTGTGGCAACACCGTCCATTGATACCGAGCAGTAGGTCTATGAGAATTCTGCTCTGGGACTGTGAAGGCAAATAATTGCCTATCTTCCTTATGCAAGGGAATAGAGAAAAAGGCATCGGAGAGATCCACCACCAAAAGCTGAAAATCAGCAGGAATTAAATTAGGATTCGGAAGACCGCATTGCAAAGATCCCATAGGCTGCATTATGGCATTAACTGCACGCAAATCGTGCAAGAAATGAAACTTTCCACTCTTTTTCCTAATGACAAAAACAGGAGTGTTATAAGGGCTAAAAGATTGTTCCAAATGTCCGAGAGCAAGTTGCTCTTGAATTAATTTTGATAATGCAGTTTGTTTTTCCTGCGATAAGGGCCATTGATCCACCCACACAGGCGTGGGTGTCTTGAGAGTTAATTTCAGAGGTACAGCCATTAGGAAAAGGTTAATTTAGCTTGTAGTTGACTCATTAGGTCTCGGCCCCATAAATTAATGTGAAGGGGAATGACCACAGGCTGAATATAGGCAGTGTGGGCAGAATCAGGCGATGTCACAGCTATCCAAGCAAGACTTTTCCGCGCCACCTGTAGTCCTCCTACACCTCTCACAGAAGGGGCCTCTTCCGTGGCCCACTGACCAGGCCATTCTTGAGATCTTATGACTGAGACATCCGCCCCAGTATCCAAGATGCCAGAAAATTGGCGGCCGTTCAAAAAGAACACGGCCACTGGACGTGGTCGGGTTAAAGGATGTTCTACCGCACATAATTCAGGGGGAATGAAATCCATCAGCAATATCATAGTAGCCACGACTGAGCCTTGCCGAATGGTCACAGGCTGATTAGCAGATACACAGAGTGACAGAGAAGACAAACATTGAGGATCTACCATCACAGGAGCAGCCATGATGCCTTGACATATTATTTCATGTGTCGGAAATACCAACACGGGCAGAGTAGGGGGCAATTGGAGCTTTAATTTTGGTTCTAAAGGTAAGAAATAATTGTGAGCTGGCAAATTTAGCAACAATGTTTCCTTGGCGGTCATTTCAAAAGTTTGGGAATACTGATCATGGGGAGGGTTCGTATCTCCGACCTTTGGGAAGGGGCTAGCCGGTCGCCCCGATCCTAGTTTCCCTGATTGTTGTTGGTTGCTGATCGACAATCTTTTGCCCAATGAAAGCCCTTTTTGCACTTTGGACAAACAGTTCGTGGTTTAGGGGAACGTCCGTCTTTCCCTGAGGCAGCTCCTCCCCTAGGAGCCCGGCATTCGGCTTTGAAATGTCCGGGCTTCCCACAATTAAAGCAGGTTTGAGATGACCGATTCTGAGAACTTTGCCCAGAATGTTCCTGCAAGGCAGTGGCCAATGCGGACATTTGATAAGTGGTGGTCCCAGTATGTCTACAGGCATCAAGATAATCTGAGATGGTAGCTCTCGGATTTACAACAACCCCTTTCAATATGCTCTTGCAATCTGCATTAGAATTTTCGTAAGCCAATTTTTAAATCAATTCATCCCGTGCGGCAGCATTTTCAATCTGCCTTTTGACCGCTGTAATTAGTTTATTGACAAATTCAGCATATGGTTCCTGGGGTCCTTGTAATATTTTAGCAAAAGAGGAAGTAACCTCAGTGGGGTCCTCCAAAACCGAGAAAGCATATAATACTGCTTCATTAATTAACACAAACAAGGCGCGAGGAAATTGCAACTGAGCGGCCACCGTGGACTGAGTACCAGTGCCCATTACATGTTGTCGGCCGGTGTTAACAGGGAGTAAGCCCTGTTGAAGCATTCGATCAGCTTGCTTTTTCCAGGCAGCCTCGAATAGTAGATACTGCGTGTTACTGAGTATCATTTGGGCAATATTCTTCCAATCTATCGGGAGAACATGCTGGCTGAGTGCAAAAGCGCGCAATAAGCCTTGGACATAAGGTCCAGAGATCCCATATTGGTGTACCGCCTCCTTCAAGCTTTTGATGGCTCTATAATCCACGGTTTCGTATCTGGGTATTGACCGGCCAGGATTAGTAGGATTGGGCACCATAACTACTGGAAAAACGGCAATGTCTGCCAAGTCATCCAGTTCTATGGCCCCCTCAGCCTTAGCTTTAGCAATCCCCTTTTGCAAGGAAGAAAGAGGGGCAGGGTCAAGGCTGATAGAAGAAAACAAAGTTGGTGCAGATGACACGGGATATAGATCAGGACTAGTCAATTGAGTACAACTCCCAGCCTTGGTACTCAATGGTTCATATCTTGGGGGTGGTTCATCCGGTGGGGCAAATTTAGAGTCAGATTGTCTTTTTGTTTTTGATGTCTCAGGGCTCGTTTTTAGCGCCTGAGGTTTTGGCAAATTGTCTTGCTTTCTTTTTACATAGTGTAATGTCAACATGGACATTACGGCCTTCCATGGGCTCAGGACACCTGGCGGGGCTCTTGGCGGACTATGGAGCCAGGTACCTATGCGTCTCCATGTGGTGGGGTCTAATTGCCCCTCTTCCGGGTAAGAGGGATAAGATTTTTTCAAAAAAAGCCAATAAAAGATATAGATCTTTCCGAGTGACAGGGAAAACAGTCTGATTATTAAGTTTCTGAATATTATTTGCTCTCCTGACTAAACTATGCAATTCTTCCAGATGCTCAGCCTGGGTTTTGGATAGTTTCTGTCCCATACTTACTAAAGGCGTGCACGTAGTTTATTCCAGACGAGTAAGTAGTAGGCTGTCAGAAGGACGCGACTTCGCATCACGTCGGGGTCACCACTTGAAGCGAGCCCTCCGCAGGCTCCTCCAATCCCGGTGGGTCAAACACGGAGACCGAATGTTAGAGACGAAGCATGAGACGAGTCAGGTTTCTCTCTGGGGTGAATGACCTCGATTGAAGCCCAAGCACCACCTTTTATTGAGGTTTGATCACACAACGTAATAAATCAAGTCACATACAAGGAAGTTTAGTCAGGCACATAAAACAAACTACAGCATGATATACTTTCTACACGTACTTGCAAATCAACTATTATTTCCTTAACTATCTACTTTCGCTTCCTGCTCAGTCCAGGTGTCAGTATGTTCTCACGATGTTATCTCGGCTGTTTAGCATCTGTCCCGGAACATTCTTTGATCTAACAGCAAATGTCTCAAGCATAACCTAAAGCCCTCCTGCTGTTCTTTCTGCCTGCGTGTCAGCCAGTAATTAGGGAGCGTTGCAATTTGAGTACGTGGCAATAAGCAGAAACACAATGGCGACATGCTAGGGTGCGTTGCAATTGGGGTGCGTTGCAATTGGGGTGCGTTGCATCAGATCTGGTAACACAGGATGATGTAATGGGATAAAGATAGTTCCACAGGTAACCGGGCTCAATGCCATATAGTCTTTAAAGGTCAGAACCAACACCTTGAATTGGACCTGGAAACAGACTGGCACCCAATACAGCTCGTGTAGCAGAGGTATTACATGCACCATTCTTTGGGCACTTGAGATTGCCCATGGTGCTACATTTTGTACCAGCTGAAGTTTTCAGATATTTTTCAAGGGTAGCCCCATGTAGAACACATTGCAGTAGTCTAGATAGCAGATGACCAGGACATGAGTGACTGAGTAGGGAGCCTCCTTATCTAGGAAAGAGTAAACTGGTGCACAACACAAAATTGAACAAAGGCCCTCCTAGCCATGACTGCTACATGCTTTTTCTGAGTCTAGGAAGACCTAGCTTGTGCAACAGGTCTGTCAGGGGTGTGGTGGGTGGAACCTTTTCCAAGACCAAAGATGATAAACTCCTGCATGCAGAGAGATCTCTTGCCACAGCCACCCCTTTACTAGAGTTCAGTTGAATCCAGACCCCACAGCCATCAAGCACTGCAAAATAACATCCACAGTGATCCACAGCATCACTCACATCCCCGGGATGGAGATGTATAACGGGTGTTGTCAGCATCTTGGTGATACTACATTCCATGGTGAGAGTTGATCTTGCTCAGCAATTTCATGTAGATGTTAAAAAGGAGTGGAGAAAACACGGAGCCCTGTTGCACCTCACAAAGCGGGCCAAGACTGGACCTTTCGCTCCCTATCAACATAGATTGGGACCAACCTCAGAGGAAGGCGTTGAACCAACATAGAACTGTGCCACACACCCTCAACTCCCCAAGTGGGCCCAAAATTGTTGATGGTATCAAAAGGCACTGAGACTTTTAATTCAGTATATAAATATATTGTTCTTTCACAATCAGTGTTTTGTATATGTGCATTTTTATCTAGGCTTTCTTTTATGTTTTGTTTCTAAAAAATGGAAAACAATTATAATATTAAATCATATGTTTTTATATTCAATTTTAACTGCAGGAAAGTAGAGTGCTACGAACAGTACCTCTTCTAACTGCTTGTCTTCCTGAAGACAAATGTAAAGTCTTGATTGGACGACGCTTCTGTGAAGACAGGTGAATATCATTGTTAAAATAACTTTTCTTATCTTTTTTTTGAGAACACTAGTCAATGAAGCAATATTATTTTAGATTCGTAGTTCTATTTTATAGTGTACTTATTCAGAGTGGACCTTAAAAAACGTGACCATGCTTTAAAAATAATATAATGTTATAAATTATAGTTTTCTGTATCTTCAAAATATACTTTTCTTATCTTTCCATGTCCAAATTATCTTTGCATTATGAATTATTTTAGACAGCCTAAATTATTTTAGACTGGTTTTTATTTAGTTTACTTCCAGTAAATCCAAGCTAGTCTCATTGAATTCAGCAACAGTATTAATGTTGGTTTCCTATTAATCATATGCCATTCGTAACACTCTAATCTTTACATTTTATATCATATTTATCCTATATTCTGCACTGTATTATCTTACAAAATCTTCTATGCAAGACTGAGGAAATTTGATTTTTTTCTTTCTAGAAGTTTGGTGCACATAGTTGAGAATAAATAAATAGTAATTGGCATTAGTCATTTCTCCAGAGTATCTCTTACTCTTTTAACTGACAGTATCTCATGTATTCATTACTTTTTCTTCTTATAACAGGAAATATACCCCTCTACATCTGTTGTTGCAATCTAAGTTTGAAGATAGTGTTGTATCATGTCCTATTTGAACAGGTTAACTACTGAATGAATTAAATTCAAGATCAGATTGGAATGTCTCCCGATCAAGCAGGATTTATCTTAAGCGGCTCACTCCAAAATAATCTATCAGTTATTCTCACTAGATATGTTTCTGGTGTTTTCTGTTTTTTTCCCCTCCCAATGGGCCTTTCATATTTCACGATATGTAATTTTCTACCTTTTAGTCAGCATACACTAACCCTCATTTCTGGCCTTTTGCTGCTCAGTCCAGTCAGCAAAACCATGTTCAGCATAATCTGGTTTTTCATTTATTTATTTTTATTTCATTTCATTTTTAGATGTTATAATCACAGTAATACTCTAGCTTTATCTTAGTTTTATTCAATTATTCATACTTCCTAATCAGTCTTTTCAGTTGAGTTAATGCTTTGAAATTTTTTAAAAGACAGTCTTGATTCCTTGAATTTTGAGAGTGAAACATTACAGCCTGATTGAAATGGCAAATACTACTGCAGTTGTTTTAGAACTTAATATTATTTTACTTAGAAGAAGTAGAATTATTTCCACATAAATATATGGAATATAACATAAATTCTTTTACTGCCATAACTAAATGTTAAAGGGGAGTAATTAAGACAAAAAAATTCTTTTGTGCTTAGTATAAAAGTGTTGCCCACTTTAAAAAAGGTCTTTCTTAATTTTTCTTAGTCTAAGACTAAGCCTCTATTTTCCAACCCTTTTAACAAATACCAGTCTCTCAATACTAAAAATCATCACTCTTTCCACAGGTGGTGTAAAGAGAAAGAGCAACAATAGAGTTTATATCTTTTACAATGTCCAGTGATATCAGGAATAGAAGAAAGAAAAAAAAGCCACAATACAATGGGAACTTTTATTTAATAGAGCTTTATTTAAGATATAATGGATTGAATTTCCATTTAGATAACTTCCAAGTAGCTTAGATAAGGAAGGTAGGTAGATATATTAAAGATAGATAGATGTATTAATTTACCACATTATTATTATTGTTGTTGTTGTTGTTGTTGATGATGATGATCATCGCGCAGTCAGCCAGATATTCAGACTGGATTTGGCATTTTTGTCTACCTATTGCGTCCTTACCAAGGACCTGGGATAGGCAGATGTGGATGTCTGATGGTATTACAGATATCATCGCAGGATGGAAGCAGTTTCTAGTAAGGCTGCCTTTTGCAATTGACTAATAGTGAATTTGTCAGTGCCAATGGTGTTCAAGTGGTGCTTCAGTTGTTTAAGGATATTATTATTATTGTTGTTGTTGTTGCTGTTGTTATCATTATTATCATTATTATTATATCCCCACCTGGTCCATTAAAACCAGCTCTCACTGTACCAACCTTTTGCACTGGAACAAAGCATTGCTCACACTTCTGTGTCTTGCGTGTTGTGCCTTCATTGTTTCTTTTTTGGTACTTTCTTTTGTTTATATTATTTTCTTAGTCCCTGGATACAACTTTACTTTTTAAAAGACTTGATGTGGGCTATATTTTGGCTAATTTATTTATCATTCCTCCTTTTTAATTCAGTGCTCCATAAATGTGCTTATAAAGTGTGTGGTGCTTGTATATAGTAATTGACTCTCATGGGGAGATATGGCCAAGCGGAAGCAAGCAGTAGGTACAGATGGTTTCTGGGGAAAAGAAGGCTTGTTATAGAGTCTTTCATGCTCAGTGAAGAAATTAATAAGAAAAGTACCATCTGCTGGATTCTTAAAAGCAATTAGTAACAATAGGTCACTAGGTAAATGGCAATTGGCACAGCTGTTGCATGTTTTACTATCTCAGTACCCAATTCAGTTTCTGTTAGAAATGGCTTTCCAAGAAATTGATCTAAAAGGTTCTGTGTAGTATTGGTCAGCTCTCTCTACATCGAATATGTCTTCAGTCCTAATTTAAATACCTTTTAAAATTTGTAATTATAATTGTTATTTTTTTTACTATTCTAATTTCTATTTGAATATTCTCCAGAGGAGTAGCCATGTGAATCTGTGGCAGCAAAACCTAAAAACTACACCGAGTCTTGTAGATCGTTGAAAAGTAGCATATTCCTAATGGTAAAAGCTTTGTGAACACAAGTCAGTCAGCTTCATGAGATGGTGGAAGGTTATTCTCAGTTGATAGTTGTATTCAAGCATAAATGTAGAGAAAAACAAAATGTGAACAGTGAAATATGAGAAAAGTAAAAGTGCTAAAAGTACAAATTGTGATAATTATAATAAAGCTTAAATGATTGTTGAATAAATACTAAAGCCAATCGCATTTTATATTAATTATAATACAAACATTGGCAACACTTGACAGTTCAACTTTGCATAGATCTGTAGTAATTATAGTGAAGTCAAAGAGAAGACAGAGACCCCAGTACTTGTTCTTCATTTAGCTATTTGTCTCCCTCCTTTGGGAGCCTTAACCCTTTATTAACCCTTTTACATATCAAACATCCCTCTGTAGCCCTTTGGGCTATCCCATAAATTCCAAGGGTAGCATAGAATTTCAAATACATTTCTACCTATGCTTTAATTCCCCAATGATTCCCCTCATATAGTTTTTGGAACACCATTCTTGCAGTACCTTGTGATAACCACAGAATCCCCTTAAGACTATTTTTGTTGTTTGGTAATTATAAATCTATTTAGCCTCAATCCTTTTACTATCTATTTTCCTTTCCCCTTCAACTATAATATATCCTACATATTTTACCTCCTTTCATATCAATTGGGCTTTATTTGCTAAACACCCTCAATCCTTTCTTCTGCCAAAAAAATTGCTTTCCCATTTCTTTATAATTCCCCGAATAAGATCTTACAAAACTGGGAAGCTACATAAAAATGTATTTTCTTCCACAGCTTAAAAGTGGAGGAAAGAAAAAAAAATCATTTGTCCTGTATCAGATAAACTATACTTGTCCATGGAAGCTCTATCAAAAATTGTCACATTTTTCTTTCTCTTTCACCCTGATTAGATACCATGTTACAAAAATATAATTCAATAAACTTATTGTAAATAACACATTCAGGATTTTAAAAGGTGAAGCACATAGGCTCACCAATTAGCATTGGGCCAACATTTCTGGAATGCCTTTTGTCTCAGGCAGACATCAAACAGGATAACTAAGAAGACAAAGGATTGTCTTCCCCTTTCCCCACTCACCAAACCAGACAGAGTAAAAATTTATACAAACTTTTGCTTGAAACAGCTCTCAGGAGGAAAATTGCCATAACATTTACAGAAGTGGCTTGCCAAAACCTCCCTCCTAGGGCTGAACAAAAATAAACCAGCCCCAAAACACTCAGCCATCCCTCATGGCCAAAGCAGGATTTGAATTCAAATCCAGCCTTGCAGCCTGTGGCTATAACCCTGAAACCAAATTGGTTTTCTATAAAGATTTCCCTTCCCCTCCTTGGCTCCAAGGAAAAGAAAAACAAATTGAACACACACAGTATACAGCAATTAATCATCTCTTTTGCAGTAGCAAGTAGTCCCAAAGACACATATTTATCAGATGTTAAATAAAACATCATAAGATTGTTCCTTTGACAAGAATACCCTCAAATGCATTAATAAGGATAAATCCAAACTAAAATGCAAAGCAAAATCACAAAAATATCAGAGTTGGATGGGACATTAGAGGTCCTCTAGTCCAACCCCTTACTGAAACAAGAAACTCTATCCATTTCAGACCCTATCGATTTCTAACCTCCTCCCAAAAACCTCCAATAATGAAGCATCCACAGTTTCTGGAGACAATTATCCCACTGATTAATTATTCTTACAGTCAGGAAATTTTACCCAATTTCTGTTCTTTAAAAAAAAACCACAAACAAACATGCAGACAGAAATTGCCTCCCCCCCTTTCCTTCCTTCCTTCCTTCCTTCCTTCCTTCCTTCCTTCCTTCCTTCCTTCCTTCCTTCCTTCCTTCCTTCCTTCCTTCCTTCCTTTTTTCTGCATCTCTTACTTTTCCAAGGCAGAAATTCTTGGGTTAAAAAAGTAACAAACTAAGCATGTTTAAAAGGATTGCTCAAAAACTTTACCCCCCTTCAGCAGCCCTTCCACTGTGGGCTTTAAACTCATTCTTCCTTCCAATGTAATGTTGTATAGTGTTTCTGGTGAATTACTTCACCAGGGTTCTTTAAAGTCACCTTTAAAGGATCCATGTGTACCCCTCTTCTGTTGCCCTCTTGGGCCCATATAAGAGGGTCCATTTTTCCTTGAGCTTCCTCACTCAAGGTCATAATATTTACAATTATTTCTCTTTCATTCCCCATAATAACAACCCCCCAATTTACCAATTAAGTACCCCCTGGCCAAATTGCAGCTCCCTTTAACCAATACAAAGCTCAGGTCCTTTTACCACTCTCTGGACCATAGCAAGTTTAAATATTGCTGCTTCTACTACATGTCCCCAATTCCCTGATCCTTAATCTTCCCTTTCCCAATTTGCATTCCTGGAGATATATAGTTCAGGGTAAATCTGGTGGCTCTGGAATCCACCGAGTACACCCTTTCCTCCTCCAGGGATCCAACCTTTAAGGTTTATCAGGGGTTCCTAAAAAGCTGGACCAGAAAATAGATTAGTCCCCTGACACCCCTAATCCTCAAAATTCACCAAATTTACTAGTTCTTCCCCCTCCTTCCTCTTACGGCACTCATTTTCCCAGTGTCCTTCCTCCTTACAAAAGGCACATTTATTTATTTATTTAGGGACTGGGGGGAAATTTTCTCCTAGGGATTTATATCCCCTGGTGCCAACTGGCTGTCTTCACCCCCAACCTAGACCTCTCCCAAGACCCTTTACTGATTTCCTGATTATTCCTCCACATCCTCTTTGCTGGCCTGTTTGCACCAATTGAGCTATGATTTTTATCTTATCTTACATCAGTGGTTCTCAACCTTTTTCAGGTTGAGACCCCACTTGCCCCGCCCATGCATGCTGCGACCCCAACCTGGGCGTACGCGCGTGCGCACACCAGGCCAATCCGCGCTTGCGCGGGGCGCACACGCCAAAAAAAAAAACCAAAATGGCGGACCGCAACAGGCGGATCCGCGCATGCGTGGCGCACACGTGATGGGCCAATCTGTGCATCCGCGGCGCGCGCGCGCCAAAAAAAATAATAAAAAAAATAAAAAAAATTTCAAAAAAAACCCAAAATGGCAGACCGCGACGGGCGGATCTGCGCATACACGGCACGCGCACGCCGGAAAAAAATAAAAAACAAATCAAAAAAATAAAAAAATAAAAAAAACAAAATGGCGGACTGCGATGGGCAGATCCGCTCATGCGTGGCGCGCGCACGCGACAGGCCGATCCGCGCATGCGCGGTGCGCGCACACCGAAAAAAATTCAAAAAAAATGGCGGACCGCTGTGTCCGGCGACCCCCGCAAAACGGTTGTTTGACCCCAAATGGGGTCACGACCCATAGGTTGAGAACCACTGTCTTACATTTATCTCTCTCCTCTTCTCTCTTCGCATATACTTTCTGAGCTTCTTTTACCTGTAATAAATCTTCTATTGTTTTAGTTTTCCATGTGTCTAATTTCTGCATTTTTACCCTAATACTTTCCCATGCTTTCCCTACAAATTGATATTTCACAATCATTTGATATCCTGGATTACCAGGATCCAAATGTTCATACTTTTAAAGTTGGCTTTTTAATCTTTCTAACAATTCCCCTTCCCCAGGTCTTTAGAAATGAGTCAATACAAACACACAAACCCTTAAACATTATTTCCAGACCTTTGGAGGTTTGTGTCCCTTTAAATTACTACTTTTACTCTTTTGGGGCAACTTGTAGCTTGTTCTCCAGGCAGTGGGAAAATGCAAGGAGTGTTTCTGATAGAAATGTAATAGAGGACCTTAACCACTGCCTATCAATTCCCCACCGCTCTAAGCCAAGCTGAGAAGCCCAATTTAATTTATTGGCTGGCCAAACATGTACTTAGGCCAGATATATACTGTAATCTATCGTCCTTCCTCTGTTCAAATGCCTTGTTTAAAGCATTGACTTAAAATACTTCAACATTCTCCCTAAGGGATTCCCATCTCCCTAAGGGGGTTCGTTCCAGAATTTCCTTATTGGCCGGCACACTGGCTAGGGAGGCGCCCCTCCTCTTCAAACTCTTATTGCCCATTAATACCCCTCTGATATATATTTTCCCCTCTGGTATCTTACCTGTCAGGCTGAGTTGAAGTCCTTCCTTAAGTCGGCTGACTTTCCCTTAGGTTTTTACTGGGTCCTGGCTTTTTGTCTCGGGATTTCCGATTCCTCCTTGTTTGAGCAGGGGCAATCCGACCTTTAGGGCTGGGAAAAACTTACCCAGGTGCGCACTCCCCTTTCGAATATCCCCGGCTGCCAAAGATGGAACGGATGCAAATTCCGGAGAAGCCCCCAAGGCTGTTATGTGCTCCTAGCTACTTTCCTTCATGACCAGAGGCAAGCTCACCTGACCAATAACCAGCCAAGACACAGTGAAGGCCTTTTGTTTCGTTTATTGCAATAAGTGGGGAGAGAAGCTATCAAAGTTTGGTTCTCTCCAAAGTTTTAACCCAAAATATTTCTTTCTTTATACATCCTTTGTCCTGGCCACTACATCCCTCCTTTTTCCCCATTGGCTGAGGTACTATGAGGTTACACTCTTTCCAACTGCCTCCTACATATTTCCTGCTACATACTAAATCATACATCACATGTACATTAAAATTAGAAGATAATTTATGCAAGGTGTGTCAGTTAATATTAATTAATTGCGTATGCTCAGTTGCCTGAGTTCTGGCCCCCTTTTTTATGACTTCTTAAAAAAATAGGTTCTTTCCTGTTTTGCTAGTTATCTTCTATTACAGATGTTTTCTTCTTCCTTTCCCACTCTAAGACCCAACTCTTTTTGCCTACATATTTCCTTTACATCCTTTCTTTATGTTAACCTTTCCTGTTTCCCATCATAGCTTCTCCACTCAGTAAATTTCCACTGCAGCAAATTCAACTTTAAATTTCTCTTTCTATCTTTCTCTCTTTCCTCTCCCTCTCTTTCTTTCATCTCTCTTTCCATTTTCCTCTCTCTCTCTCTCTTTCCTCTCTGTATTTCTTTGTCTCTTTCCTCTCCCTCTCTTTCTTTCTTTCCTCTTACTCTTTCTTTCTCTTTCATCTCCCTCTCTCTTTCTCTTTTTCCTCTTTCTTTCCTCTCTAATTCTTTCTATCTTTCCTCTCTCTTTCTTTCTGTCTTTCCTCTCTGTCTTTCTCTTTCCTCTCCCTCTCTCTTTCTATTTACTCTCCCTCTCGCTTTCTTTCCTCTATCTTTTTCTTTCCTCTCTCTCTATCTTTCCTCGCTCTCTATTTCTCTCTTTCCTATCTCTCTTTCTTTCTCTCTCTCTTTCATCTCCCTCTTTCTTTCTCTCTTTCCTTTACTTGCCTTTCTTTCTCTTTCCTCTCCCTCTCTCTTTCTCTCTTTCCACTCTCTCTTTCTATATTTCCTCTCGCTCTCATTTCTCTTTCTTTCTCTCTTTCTCTCTTTCATCTCCCTCTCTCTTTCATTCTCTCCTTCTTCTCCCTCTCTTTCTTTCTCTTTCCCTTTCTTTTTCTTTCCTCTCTCTCTTTCACTCTCTCTCCTCTCTCTCTTTCTTTCATTTTCCTCTCTCCTCTCTCCCCACTCTCTTAATTTCTCTCTTTCCTCTCAATTTCTTTCTTTATCTTTCTTCTCTCTCTTGCTTTATTTTACTTCTATCAAAATATATCCCTCCTAAGCTAATATATACTTATTTCCTAAATTTCTTATTCTTTTTAATCATAATTAAAAATATGTTTAATCTTTAAACATTCCATTCAATACATCTAGTCATCTAGTCCTTTAACTCTTATTCAAAACATTTTTATCCATTATAATTTTCTTAAATTCAATCACATTTAAGTATCTAAAATATTTCCCTTATCTAAGTCATTTCAACTTTTTTATATTACTCATATCAAGAAAGAGAACAAAAAAGGGAAAAAAGGATACTATATTATTTAGGGAATTCATCCCTCTTAGAATGTCATATATATTCCAAGACTTTTCTATTTCTTTAACCATATTCAAACAAATATTTCTTTTTTAAGTATTCTCTCTGGTAAGTCCCATCATCTATTTTCTTGGTTTCCACTTTAGTCTTTTTCCTTTGCCCAGTATCTTTCTTAATCAATGTATTTTGCTGAATCAAAAAGTCTTTCCATATGTTTGTAAATGTTGCTGTAGATATAAAAAGTAAATCAGGTGAAGGGGCTTCTGACTTTCCATGTTTGTTGAAAATCTTTTTCTTTTTCTTTCTCTCCACTTCTCTTATCATTTCCTTTCTCTCCGATGTTCCTGACATCTCTACAGTCCATTTTATCCAATCTTTTTCTTGTCCTCAGATTTATTTTGTAGTCTTAAGAGATAAGTTGTTTTTTCCAATTCTTGTGAATATTTTTCCACTACGATTAAATCATGTTTCCTTGTTTTGTTAAGTTCCATCTTTAAGTCTCTATTCTCAATTATATATCCTTTTATCTGTTTTATCAGCTCCTTCTCTGTTGTTGTTTTCTGGGAATTTTTTTGTTGTAGAGTTAACGTAGAAATAGATTGATTTATATTTGCAAAGTTATTTTGGATTTCTTTGTGGTTTAAAGTCATTGTTGTTTGAATTAATTGCAGTATATTATATATCTCCTCCTGTGAAGTATTTGTTTTCTTGACATGTTTTTTATACATGTCTCTGATCCATGATGGCCAAGAATTTGAGTTTCTCCAGCACCTGGAGATGGAGAATCCACCAATGGGTTTAGACTGTATTCCTGCCCAATCAGATCAAGTCAGCCAAAGCTGCCACGCCCATCCTGGACCATAGAGATCCCAGTTTTTGATTTGATCTTGCCCAAGACAGACATGCAGCGTGGCTCCTAGGCAGGTACAGTCTCCATTGGTGGATTCTCCTTCTTCAACGGCTGTGTAGAGTAGTGGTTAGCAAAACCTTATTTCCCTCTCTTAAAAAAAGGATTGGAGCTTTGCTCCCAGCTTCTCTTAACTGAGAGAAGCTACGCAAGTTTCCTTCAAGGAAGGGACCCCTTCCTCCCATTCCCCCCCATTTAAACATCTTTGATCCCAGAGCGATTGGGACTAAAGGCTGTTATCCCAGTCAGTTGAGGTTCTCCCTCGGCAGAGTTCAATTAAGTAACCTCCCTTGAACTCAGCTCACCTCCCTGGATCGCGGGGAAACGTAAATAGAGCTCCGTGGGCCGACCAGACCAGATGAGGCAGCCCGTTGATCGGAGCAAGCAGGAGGGCGAACTCAAAAGCGCTAGAATTGCGCGTTGCATCGTTTTTCGAGGGATATCAGCATTTTACTGGCCGCAATTGCCGGGAGGAGTTTTACGAGCCCTCGGAGCCAGCGCTGATCAGCTGGCCAGCGGGCGATCGCATGGTGCGTGGCAAGCGTTTTCTGATGATTCCGCCAGAGTACTCCCTGGAGGCTGAAATTAAAGCGGCAGAGGCTGCTCCTCTCCCCACGCGCAGTCGCCATCTTGGCCTCGCGGCACACTCAGCCTCCCAGGGGAACGCAGGGGAAGGGGACCATTCCCCAGTCATAGACATCAGCCCCCCAGCGAGGCCCTTCCAGGGGAGTTAATCCAAAGTAGCAGGCGCTGCCTGACCAGGCCCTCAGCTGACGGCCATGCCAGATGGCCGCCTTTGGGCCTACGCTCAGTGAGGCCTCTGTTATTAACGGCTGCCATCTTGTTTGTCCCAACCGGCCCTTCAACCAAGGCCTACTACAGCAGGCCTCTTTACACCTTCTCTCAGCTTGTCTGGTGGTTCCTTTGAACACCCAGCCTTATCCTTTTTAAGTTCTACTCTCCTGTTTCCTGCTTGTCAGCATACAATTGGCTCCACTCAGATTCCAGGCACCCCCATTAGTGTGTCTGTCCTTATCTGAGTAACGATATGTGGATTCCAGGTGTCCCCAGTAGTGTGCCTGTCCTTATCCACACAGAGGCTGTACCTGGGTTCCAGACGTCCCCTGTAGTACGTCTGTCCTTACCCAGTGTGTAATACTCTCTAGATACCTGGAGCCCCCTGTCGTGTTCCAGCACTATCAGAGAATGGAGGAGGCCTCTCTTGCCTCAGCAGGAGCCTTGCCATCCTCATCAGGACAACCTGGTCTGGAGGGCATTGACAAGACAGCAGCCAAATCTAAGGTCAGATCTGCCACCAAGACTTCCAAAAGGTCAGACAGGCAGGACAAGAGGAGACACCAGGCCTTGGAAAAGGAGTTCACCAAGGCGCAGAAAAGAGCCAGGTTTGCGTCACATCAGCCCGAAGGCCTAGCCTTAGAGCTAGCTACCACTGGGCCATCAACCTCTCCCTGGGGGATTTGGTCAACGGGGGAACCCTCAAACTCTCCCACACAGTATGGCACAGGCGAGCTCCATTCCGTGGCCCAAGCTCCGGCTGCACGGGCTCCTCATGAGACCCCAGAGGCCACATTCACCCCTACTGCGGCCGAACTCCGTCCGAGTGAGCAGACTACCTGATGGAAGACCACCTAGCCCTACTGATCGCTCAGGCGGTAGATCGAGCCCTGGATGCCAGGGCTCAGACCTCCAGACCAGTGGCCATATCTCACAAGCACATCCAACAGCCGGAGACGGAGGCCTACGATAGCCCTTCCTCCCCTTCTGAGTCTCTACCATCTGAAGACTCCTACCTCGATCAGCTAGCCATGGAACAGGGAATACCAATGTCCAAGGAGGAGGAGGATCTGCCAGAGGCCCCTTCCTTCGGTGGCCTATTCAACCCCTCCTTCATCACCCTGCTACGCAAGGCCACATCCACCGCTCACCTGCGACCTGACAACAACCCCCGATCCCCAGGATTCGGAGGCGGACCCTAACTTTGTAGAGCCACTTGCAATGCAACATCGCATCCCTTGCCCCTCCCTGTTCCTGAACGCAATCAGGAAACAGTGGACATCACCGGCCTCTCTTCCCATTCCGGGTAGCACGGACAAGAAATTATATAGTGTCGCCAAGAAATTGGAAGAGACACTGGAAGTTCCTACTGTGGACGAGCCCCTAGGGCCCCTAGTATCATCCACTGCCATTTCCAGGGACTTCTCTGAGGCCTTTAAAGCTGAGGATCGCAAATGTGAGTCCACCTACCACAGAACGCACCAAGCGTCCGCATGGGCGATCAGAGTGGCAACCTCCGCTTCTTTCTTTAACAGGGCCTCCCTCTGTTGGCTCCGGCAGCTCCAAGCCCGGATCCCAGCAGAGGATACCTGGACACACCAAGATCTTAGTAAGTTGGTGGCGGCCACCGAGTATGCGGCAGATGCGACCCTCCAGGCTGCCAGGTTTTCCTCCAGGGCTATGGCGTCCAGTATTACCGGTCTCCGTATGCTCTGGCTGAAACATTGGCAAGCCGATGCAAAGTCCAAGTGGAAGCTAGCAGCGGCTCCATACCAGGGAGGCAAGTTATTTGGGGATGCCTTAAACCCCTACATAACCGAAAACAAGGACAAACGTAACCATCTGCTCAAAAAACAGGACAAGCGCTCTGGATACTATCCACGACGGCAGCCCTTTCGTGCAGTAGCTAGATACAGTTACCCCCAGCCCTTCCACTCCTTTCCGGCCAGACAGGAGAGACAGGCTGATAGGCAAGCTCTCAGACCCAAACAACAACCTCAGGGAAAGCGCTTTCGAGGGAACAACAGGCCATTCGGGTGCACCAGATGACACCCCATCAGTACCTCCCATAGGGGTCAGGCTCTCCTTGTTTGCCCACCAGTGGGAGGCCACCACCACGGACACATGGATGCTCAGCACCATCCGCCACGGCCTCTCCTTGGAATTTGTCACCAACCCCCCGAATCGGTTCCTTTCTTGTCCATACCCCCGGAACCAAACAAAGAAAGGGTTGATGAATGAAGCAGTTCATCATCTACTTCACATACGGGCCAGAGAACCGGTCCCGCTGGGCCAGAGAGGCCAAGGATTTTACTCCATCCTCTTCATAGTTCCAAAGGCATCAGGGGGATGTAGAGCCATTCTAGACCTCAAGGGCTTGAATTATCATCTTGCATACCACAAATTTAAGATGCAAACGCTCTGCTCCATCTTGGGAAGCGTAAGGAAGGGGGACCTCCTGACATCTATCGATCTCACGGAGGCGTACCTCCATATCCCGATCTCTCTGGCACACCGACGGTTCCTATGGTTCGCTTACAAGGGACGCCACTTTCAGTACAGGGCGCTCCCATTCGGCCTGTCATCAGCCCCCAGGGTGTTCACCAAGATCCTGGCAGTTCTAGCAGCACACCTGAGAATGATACCGGTCAGAGTCCAATGCTACTTTGACGACATACTAATCCAGTCCACATCCCCCCAGTCCGCTCTGTCGGACCTAGATCTGGTGGTAAAGCTGCTTCAGAACCACGGGTTCTTGGTAAACTTCCCCAAGAGCCACTTCGTTCCTTCAACAACATTACTACACCTCGGCGCCATCATAGACACCGTGGAGTGCCGGGTATACCTATCCCAGGAGCGCCGGGACAGCATAAGAGATTCAGTCCTCCAGATTCACAAGAGTCGATCCGTAACATTGGCCAATCTCTCCCAACTGTTAGGGAAGATGATCTCGGCCATTGCAATTGTGCCATGGTCCAGGCTCCACTCCAGGGAGCTGCAATGGTTCATGCTGCCCTTCCAGAGGCGGAACCTCAGCGCTTCCCACCGAAGAGTACAACTTCTGCAACAGGTACTACGATCCCTCAAGTGGTGGCTATCACCAGCCACACGCAGAGGGTCATGCTTCAAGGAGCCGGACCGGATAGTACTCACGACGGATGCCAGCCTGTTCAGCTGGGGAGCATACTTTCACTCACAGTGGGCACAGGGCCTGTGTTCCAGTTCGGACCTCCAACACAACATAAATTGGCTCGAACTATGGGCCATCCACTAGCCCTTCGTCACTTTCGAGGCCGAGCGGCACGCCACCACGTCCTGGTCCTCACAGACAATGTGGCAGCCAAGGCTCACATAAACCTCCAGGGAGGCACCCGGTCCCGGAACCTTTTGTCCGAGGCTCTCCTACTGGAAACCTGGGCAGAGCACAATCTAGCCTCCATCAAGGCCGATCACATATCAGGGGAAGCGAACACTCAGGCCGACTTCCTGAGCAGAACAATTGTGGATCACTTGGATTGGCGCATTCACCCGAGGATCTTCAGAGAAATTTGTCACCGTTTCAGACTTCCGCGGGTGGACCTCTTTGCGTCCCCGCTCAATGCTCAGCTGCCTTGCTTCTTCTCCCGGTTTCTATCCACGGGGCTGAGCAGACGGATGCTCTTCGGAGCCCGTGGCCCCAAGACCTTTCCCCCTCTACCTCTCCTCCCGGCGGTAATACGCAAGCTCCTCCGGGAATGGGCGGAGGTACTCCTGGTGGCCCCTTACTGGCTAAGGAGACCTTGGTTCGCCGACCTGATGAGTCTCTCCCTCGCAGAGCCTTAGAGGATCCCTCCGGAACAGATTTCACTCAGCCAGGGAGTCATTCTTCACCCAGATCCCCAGTGGCTCCAGTTAGCTGTCTGGCACTTGAGTGCTCAATCTTAGCAAGGGAGCTCTGTTCCCCAGGAGTCATCATGATAATTCAGGCCTCTCGTCGTCCTTCCACTAATCGCATCTACGAGGCCACGTGGAAGAATTTACGATTAGGGTGCTCCGGACGACAGTTGTCGCTCTCAGAGCTCACAATTTCCCATATCCTGGACTACTTGTTAGCTGGGCTGGACAGGGACTTGGCCCCAAACACGCTGCGCAGACAGGTTACAGCGCTGGCAACGGTCCTCACATGCGACTCAGCGGTAACCTTGAGTCACCACCCCTTAATCCAATCATTCCTTAAAGGGGCCTCCCACACCAGACCCCCTGCCGTGCATAGGTACCCTTCGTGGGAATTACCACGGGTGCTTCGGGCCCTTACTAAGCAGCCCTTCGAGCCCCTAAGGACATGCGATGTGTGCTACCTGTCCCACAAAGTGGCATTTCTGGTGGCAATCATGTCCGCACGACGCATCTCCGAATTGGCAGCGCTCTCAGTCAGGGATGACTTGTGCGTATTCCATCAGGATAGAGTGATCTTACGACTCGACCCCACCTTCGTACTGAAGGTAAATTCTCTATCCCATAGGTCACAGGACGTAGTATTGCCAGATTTTTGCCCTAACCCATCGCACGCTCTGGAACGACAATGGCATAGCTTGGACGTCCGTAGAGCACTTCGGTACTACATTTCATGGACAGCGGAATTCCGCAAATCCGAAGCCCTGTTCATATCCTTCCATTCGTCCTCCAAAGGTCGGAAGGTCTCCTCTTCCACAATTGGCAGGTGGATTAGGGCATGCATTGCCAGGGCATATCAGACCGAAACATTGCCAGTTCCACAACGGGTCACTGCCCATTCCACATAAAGTGCAGCTACTTCCGCGGCCCGGGCCACACAGGCGTCCATTGAGGAGGTATGCAGGGCAGCCACATGGGCTTCACCATCCCCTTTCATTCGGCACTACAAAATCGACAGGTTTGCCTCGGCTGAGGCTTCCTTTGGCAGGAGGGTTCTCCAACAGGTCATTCAGCAAAGTGCCACACTGGACCAGTCTGCTTCCCACCCTCAGGGACAGTAGGCTTTGGTATGTCCCATTGGTGGATTCTCCATCTCCAAGTGCTGGAGAAGGGGCGTTGTCTTACCTGAACGCCTTTTCTCAGCACCGAGATGGAGAATCCACTCCCACCCTGGCAGGTCACTTAGGCCTAGGGGTAGCTTAGCTGGAGGAGCCACAATGCCATGCTGTCCATCAATGGCTATGCTCACGTCAAAAACTGGGATCTCTGTGATCCAGGACGGGCGTGGCAGCTTTAGCTGACTTGATCTGATTGGGCAGGAAAACCCATTGGTAGATTCTCCATCTCCGTGCTGAGAAAAGGCATTCAGGTAAGACAACGCTCCTTTTCTCTTCCTTTCTTTTCTCTGCAAATAGCTTTAGAGTCCCAATTAATAGAAATTTGTAAACCAAATAGTTCAAGAAAAATTTTTTTCTAAAATTTATAATTCTCTCTTTGTCTACAGCCCAGATTATTGTCCTTTTTTTGTCACAGCTGTTCTTTGTTGTTAAAACTTTGAAGGTCACAAACACAGATTAGCTTTTCCCAGGTTTTGCCAAGTCTTATATTAAAGCCATAGCTGTCATAGTCTTCATCTACCACTATGTGTCAGCAACTTTGTTTTTCAATTTCCAAAATGAACGATTATCTTTAAAATGAGAGTCTTAACCATTCAAACAATTTTAGATTTATCCAGGTTTAAGTTTTAAATTTCAGGTTTTATATTTATTTCCCTTCCATATATTTTGATAAAAAGATTAATTCACCTCTTCCGTTAGTATAAGGGTGGAGTGGAAATCCCCCTCCTTCCCTTTTGGAGGTATTTTGCTTCTTGGGGATCTTTTCCAGGAAATTAAATATAGAATAGAAAAGAGAAGAGAAGATCGAATTCCTCACCCAGTTTCAAGCACGCTGTTCACAGTTGTGCTGGTTAGTGCTTTTGGACTTCGGTTGCTAGTAGCTTGGGCTGATCAATGCAATATGGCCAGCCTTTCTCCTGTCAGGTTAGAAGGCTTTCCCCAAGTCAAACGGAACAGCCGCCACCATTCCAGAGTTGCTGGAGCACCCTTTTTTCTTCATTGCCTCTCTGGGACAACTTAGACCCATTTAATGTCCTCAGGCAGGGCAAAATTAGCCACGGGGATGCAGAGAATCTGCAAGCCCGTGACCGGTCACTACCGCGCAAAACCAGAAGTCCTCAGAAACATAACTTGTTTTATCATCTCAAAGGGGATGAGAGATTTTGAATATGGGAGAGATTGTTCTTTGGGTGGTGCTAAGAGTGGATCTTGAGAGAAAGTGGATATGGAAGAAAAGGAAACAAATGAAACTAGAATGAAGAAAAATGATATGAAGAAATATATCAAATGGCATGAAAGGTATTTGTATGCAGACTAATTACTAGGAAGATAAAGAAAATAGTGGCAATCTATTTCCAAATGTTTACTAAGAAAACTGCATGGATGTGTCCAAGTAGTCACCAGGAATCAAGTTTAAATTGTGGATATATTTACTTTTAATTTTAAAAAGGCTGTTCCTAACTGGAATAATATTCCATGTTTAGTAGGTAGTATTTTGATTAGTGGGACAGCTATTTTAGAAAAGATAGCTTCATAATTTTTACTTACCAGAATATAATTAAAACCATTTTTTATAAATATTTATAGGTACCCTGAATTATCATCCATATGCAGAAGTTCAAATACCTTAATACTGTATCCTGGAGCTGGAGCAACAAATTTGGAAGAAATGGATTTGAGTTCCACTAATTCCTATGGGATCATAATCATTGATGGAACATGGAGTCAAGCAAAAGATATATTTTTAAAGAACTCCCTTTTTCAAATGCCCAAGCAGGTAGGATTTAGAATTCTTATATTACAATTAAAGTTCTGTGTTTGGAGCAGTTCTTTGTAGTATTTAAAATATTGGTAATTCTATATTCATGCATACTTTTTCTTAAATTTAATGTCTCCCTCTTCCATGTGTGTGTGTGTGTGTGTGGGCTTTGTGTTTATCATTTGAAAAATGTTTGATTTAAATAAAATCCTCACAGTTTAAAAGTTTATAGCAGTTTAATATGTTGCTTCTAATTTAAAAAAGGGAATATAGCTGTTCAAATACATATTTGTTTTGGTATATCTGCCCATTCCTCAGGTAGATGACTTGTCCCAGTTACCCAAAGTGATCTTTTTTATTGTATAAGGACTGATCCTGTTTATAGACCAGCTTCTGTATCCATGATAAGCTTACAAGTGTGTATGATATTTAGATACCATAGACATAAATATATGATCACAGGCCTGATCGTGCACTTTTTCCCTCTGAGATAGCAATAAAACATTATCTGAATTGGCTTATGTGAATTAGCATAAGATTTATTGATGTTTTGTTCTTTATGTTCTTATTAGCCTATCTCTAGCAATGGAAATAACATACAAATAGTGGTGACAAGTTAACTGAAAAAAAAGATAACGAGCTAATTTATTTACATGGCAAAGGAAGGCCTTGGTCTTGATCATTATAAGTTTAGCTGTGCACATTTTATACTTGATGGCAGATGAAAGCTGCTAGCGCTTTTGCTATTTGAATTGCTCTTTTAGAAAAGAGCATAATTTGCCCTTTTATAAATGTGTTTCATGATTGATATGTAGACAGTAGTTCCTACTGTGATATCATAATAACAATTTAATGTCTTCAGCATAGAGCCTTTATTGGAATTCTATTGCATGACAGGATTAATTTTGATTTTTTTAATAATGTTGTACCAGATTGTGTATTTTTGTGGTATTGCAGTTTGGCTGATACATATGACAATTTTAGATTTTCATTATGTTCTTCAAATTAATGAATGTCTTAAGATGAAGAATTGTCATTACTTTAAAAATCATGAACTATCTTCACTTCAGTCATATTTTGACTCTTCAAGAAGAATTCTAATTCATATAGTCTTAAGGAAGATCAGATCATTATCCAAGTTACAGATAATCCTTCTAGTTCAAGACAGATATTTTCACTGTATTCTTATCTTCTATTACATTGATGGCGAACCTTTTAGAGACCGAGTACCCAAACTGCAACCCAAAACCCACTTATGCATCGTTGGGTGCCGGGTGGGTATGGCCCATTGGCTGGGCCTGGCTGCGGTGTTAACAGCAGATTGGGTGGGACTAAAAAGTTCAATTCAATCAATTCCAACTTTTGCGAGATCTTTTTTTTTCCCCTGTGAGAAATTGAAATTGACTGATTGATTGAACCTTTTTTTTTTTTTGCACACGACGGTGGAAGCCTAAAGCAAAAAGGTTTTATAAAACCCAGCTGAAGGCCTAGGACTGGAGCGACAGCACGCGTGCCCCCAGAGAGGGCTCTGAGTGCCGCCTCTGGCATTCGTGCCATAGGTTTGCCACCACTGTTCTATTAGGAACACACTAAAAAGTAGAATTAATTAGTCTTAGAAATTATACTAATATTCTTGTTAAAATGGTTAACATAGTGTCTTTTTTTGTTTTTGTTTTGAAAACCATTAATTTCTCTTCTTTTCCAAAATGAGTATGGAGGTTTTTTAAATGTTAGAAATACTGGTGCAATTTTCCAGCTATGCCAGAGTGTTTCAGAAAAGGAAAGTTCCATAGCAGTAAAGTAAAGTTGTGATATGTAGTAAGTCGTTGAATCACATTCCTTGTTGCTGGCCACAGGAGAATCACTTTAGACTAGGATTGTCAAACTTGCAACGTCATGTGACATGTCGTGACGTATCACAACATTTTTTCCATTGCCAGCAATGAGGTGGGCGTGGTTTCGTCATGATGCATCCTGCCATGGGCTGGCAGTTTGACACCCCTGCTTTAGACTGTAGTTCAAGTTTTGTACTCAAGCTTAGATGACTCATCTTTAGTTTCCATCCTCAGCAAAAGATCCATTGGATCGGTTTGGCCTAGTCATTGTCTCTCAGCCCAAATTATTCTGCAGAGCTATGATAGAGACAGTTGGATAAAGAGAGTGATATCCATGCTGCCTTAAGTGCCTGAAAGAAAGACCATAGAATGAACAAATGAGACAAATATTAAAAATCAGTAGCTTCAACAATGTGGTTGGGTCATTTGTTCAGTAACCCGCTAATACAACTAAACTGATTTGTTACGATTGTAGTAATCATGAAGAGATTTCTGTACAGGAAAATAACAAATTGCTTTATTACATTTCATGTCAAATCTGAATTTTTAATACAATAAAAAACCTGCCCAGAAAGGATTTGAATTGTCCAGAAAGATTGTGCCACTGGCCCATTGATGAGGAAGCTCTTTCATGATTATTTCAACATCTCTTAACCTGAAATAGTACCAGTTTAGCAATTTCAATTGATAGCAAAAGATTATGATCAAATATAGATCATCTTTCCTTGTCTATAAATTTCTTTAATCACTATTATGTACCTTGAAGCTGAAACATTAGAAAATACATTAAATAACACAGAAGAATAAGAATCATTTGCAAAATTCCCAATAATTATATTTTTAAAATACAATTTATATATTGAAAGGAACATTTTGCTGTTGTCAGTAAAAGTTATTGGTGCTTTCTTAGTCTGAATGGCCAATACATTTAAAAAGCATCTTCCATGTCTTGTTTCTTTTAACGCAAAATGTGTATTATAGCATTATAATAATAACTTCCATATTATTGCACTATTTTGTCTGTGTGTGTGTATGTATGCACATCTACGCATATGCACATGCTGTATATGTCCCTGACTGGAGTCTTATAATAATAACATTCCTTACAATCTGTAATTCTTATTTTCTCTAGGAAATTATTTGTTTACAAAATAAGTTTTCATTTTCTGCCATCATGTATATATTATAAATGTGAAGTAATTGAAGCAAGTTCTCTTTTTCTCAAATAGCTTATGTCTATAAACAATGTCATATAAAATCTAAGGTCATTGCCACAAATTATACCAATGATAAGAACATGGAATGAAAAGGCATGGATTGATCTGCAAACATTTAGAAATATATTTAATCTAATTAATAGTCATTACTAAAAGTAGCAATGACAGTATCCTTTTCATAATAAATATTTCTATCATTCTATGCTGTTACTTTATATTTTATGTATTTGTTTTAATATAAAGTTTTACCTGTTACTTGTTATAAAATGGAAGATAGGCCAGAAATAAGCTTAGTAAAGTAAATAAGCTTAATAAAGTAAATAAGCTTAATAAAGTAGTAGTAAACCCATTAGTAAATGTTAATAAACATAATTGCCATTAATGTTATTGTTTTAAAAAATCTGATATGAAAACTTTTTTGTATCTTGTCATAGAAGAAATGGAGTTGTTTATGATAATACAGTACATATAGAGCAGACTAGATTGGTAGAGGTAGAAGGAAGAGCAGTAGTTATAGACCAGAGGTCCTCAACCTTTGGGGCACCAGGGACCAGTTCTGTGGAGAGAGAGGTTTTTCTATGGCCCAGATGGTACGTGATTTTATGTTCTGCCTGCATCTCGCAGATGGGGCTTTGCTTGTTTGTGCGGACCGGTTGCTGGCATGCCGCGGCCCAGTACTGGTCCACGGACTGGGGGTTGGGGACCCCTATTATAACCACTCAATCAACATACAGGAGTCTGATTGCTGATTGACCTTGTGTCAATATAAATAACTAAACCTAAGTACTTCCTTGTACTTACAATGTAAATAAAGCTAAAAGACTTAGTTTGCTACCTCCATTTAATCATGGAAAATCATCCAATACTCTATAAATGCTTCTGCTCTGAAAAATTTTGTTTTGCAAACCTCAAAGCCCTGGGGTAATAAACTTGCAGAACATTTTGAAGATAAATCTTTTTGTCTTCATGATGATGTAAATGCTATTATTGCTACAGTTCTAAACAAGGTGTTCAGTGCAGTTTCATTGAGATCATCATAATTTCATAAATATATCCCATAACTAGGTGCTCAGGCATTCTCTCTCTCTTTCTGTCTTCTTAATCCCAGGGGCCAAGTCCTGGGCATTTTTATCCCATCTTTTTGAGTGGGATAAATAATTTCTCTTTTATTACTTTTAATACCTTCTGCTATCTCTCCTTTGCTTATGAAACAGCTCTTTATGTTGTGCATATCACAGATTTTGTCTCACCTGGATCCTTATATCACCTCTCCACCTATGTTCACTTCCCTTTCCCCTTTTCTAATCTTTCTATAAATTATTGTTGATATTTAATTAGTATTAGTTTGTGTAGTTGTAAACCACAAGCCAAGTTAATATACAAAACATCCATCATAAATGTCTTCTTCACAGCAGAAACTAAGCATCCAGTTATCTTTGATAAATGATTCTAGGTAGGCCAGCTCTGTATTTGACATAGGACAGTGGCATTATACAGGAATCTAAGCTCCAAGAATTAATTAATAATACAGACATAAAATCAGCTGGATGAAGAACAGAATCTGTACTTCTTTCTTTATGCCTCAGCAGAGTCTGCATATTTGGCAAATAAGAAACTCTGAAAATGAAGGTTATTGTTGCTACTACCCTGACTCATGATTGTTTGATGGATTTTAATATTGTATTATTTTTGAACATTGACTGCAAATAATTTTGATTTTGTAGACCCTGTAGAAGGTCTTGGGGAAAATCCAGGGGGAACACACTTGTAGAAAGCCTGATTTAAATAACAACAACAACAATAATAATAATAATAATAATAATAATACAGGTAGTCCTTGACTCATAACCACAATTGGGACAGGAATTTATATCATAAGTCATTGCAGTCATAAGTCAAGTCAGACCCAATTTTACAACAAAGTTGTAAATATGTTAAACAAAGAGATAACACCTTTGGAACTATTTGAGGCAATTAAGAAACAAAAAAATAATAAAGCCCCATGTCCGGATGGTTTACCAACAGAAATGTACAAAATAATGCAAGAATCTCTAAGCCCAGTGTTAATAGATCTATTCAACAAGGTTCTGAAGAATGCGAAGATTCCGACTTGATTGGAAGAAGCAACTATCACTTTGATCCCAAAGGACAACTCAGATTTGGCGTTTATTAAAAATTACAGGCCCATTTCATTATTAAATTCGGACTACAAAATTTTCATGACCGTAATGGCTAAACGTCTTGAAAGATTCTTAGTAAAATTCATACATACGGATCAAAATGGTTTTCTATCTAAAAGATATATAAGTAACAATGTTAGGATTATATTGGATGTATGGGAATATTACGAAGTCCACAATGAAAAACAAATGGGACTAATCTTTCTTGACGCACAAAAGGCATTTGATAATGTGAAATGGGACTTTATGTTTAATCAATTGGAATACATGGACTTTGGGGAAAATTTTATAAACACGTTCAAAGCGATTTATTCTAAACAGGTAGCTAAGGTGATAATTAATGGAGAAACTACTAAAAACTTCCAAATCCAAAAAGGCACACGGCAAGGTTGCCCGCTATCTCCACTACTGTTTATACTATCCCTGGAGATACTAAATAGAATAATTTGGAAGGATGAGTATATTAAAGATTTAGAGATTAAGAGAGAAATTTTCAAATTGCAAGCTTTTGCTGACGATCTTGTTTTTATACTCGAAGAACCTTTACAATCAGGGGCAAGGCTAATGGAAGTACTGGGTGAATATGGTGAAATGGCGGGCCTAAAGATAAATAAGGAAAAAACCAAAATGCTTGTGAAGAATATGATTAGATCACAGAAAAACGAAGTAGCTGATAAATTAGGTATTCAGATTACTAAGAAAATAAGATACTTAGGGATACATCTAACAACTAGGTGTGTAACAATTAAAAGAGACAATTATAACAAATTAATGGATCAGATTAAAACAGACTTGGACACCTGGACAAATCTCCAGCTTTTATTCATGGGTAGAATTCTGTAATTAAAATGAACATATTACCTAAAATATTATTCCTATTTCAATGTATACCAATTAGATTAGAAAAGGAATTTTTTCGAAATTTTAACCAAACCATACTTAAATTCATTTGGCAAGGGAAAAAAACCAAGGATTAAATTAAAATTATTACAGGATGCTAAGGAAAGAGGGGGTCTCGGCCTCCCTGATCTGGAAAAATATTATCAATCTACAATTCTACTGTGGGTGCGGGATTGGATTCGACTGGAAAATCGGAGATTATTAAAACTGTATGGTCATGACATGCAGATTGGATGGCATGCCATGTTATGGGATGAGAAGCATAAAGTTCACCAGTACTTCCGGAGGCACTATGTTAGACGGGCGCTAATAGATGTATGGATCAAAATCTGACGACAGAACTATAGGCAAGTCCCCAATTGGATTTCAACACTAGAAATGTACATACACCCAAGGTTCATTCAGTTAGGGAAAGTAATAACCTATAAAATTATACTAGAAGAGAGAGGAGAATTAAAATCGAGGAAGAATCTCCAAGATGCAGGGATAGAATTAGAATGGTGGGCATACCTCAACTACAAGCAAGATATAGGCAAGATAAAAAAGAGTGGGATATAAAGATAGAACCGACAGAAGTAAATAAAATTTTATTAGGTCCCGAGGATAAAATGATTAAAAAAATATATCATTTTCTTTTAGATCAGACAATGTATGAAGAACAGGTTAAGGAGACCATGTTAATTTGGAGTAGGGATTTTGGTTTCAGTATCGACCTGCATATTTGGCAAGAACTGTGGGAAAGAAATAGGAAACTCACCTTAGCTACCTCATATAAGGAAAATCTTTACAAGATGTTCTATAGATGGCATTTCCCACCCGCAAGGCTAGCCAAAATGGGTTCAAACATCTCACCCTTATGCTGGAAATGTAAAACAGCAATAGGATCATATAACCATATGTGGTGGAAATGCCCAAAGACTCGTGAGGATTGGCACAGGACACGAAACTGGTTGAGGGATATATTATCACTGGACTTAGAGTTAAAACCGGAACTCTTCTTGTTGGGAATAACGACAGAAAAATATGACAAGGGAACAATCTACCTGCTGCTACACATCCTGACTGCAGCTAGGCTTGCTTTTGCACAAAGATGGAAGAGTAAGGAAATTCCCACAGAGGAAGAGTTAATACATAAAATATTAGCATGTGTGGAAATGGACAGGCTCACAATGATATTAAAAGATAAATATGGATCAGTTTATTATGAAACCTGGGATAAATTTTACCGCTGGAGGAATTCGAAGAGGATGGTTGGGATTAAGGATGAAGGTTAAGATAGAAATATATGTTATTTCATTTTAGAGTAAGTACTGAATATAAATCTTAGATGTATATGTAGAGATGAAGAAGTGATTGTAAAAAGTGGAACAATCGGATAAGAATGTATATACTGGAATGTCACGTCAAATCCAATGTTTGTTTGTTTTTAACTGTATCATAAATAAAATTTAAAAATTAAAAAAAAGAATTAGGGCAGCTGGACTGGCTTTATTATAGAAAAATAGGAATCAATATGTACATGTGGACACAGAAAATCTGCCCCTTAAAACTCAATTCTAAGGTTCGAATTATGGGCCTCACTTTTACTACCTTTCTGAGTTAATGTACTTTTGACTGACTGCTCTTTTTAAAGACTTGAAGCTGATTATTATTATCTCTGGGTTACAAAATGCTGTTTTCTGGCATAAAAAATAGGAGTTCTTATGTTCATGGCCAAAGCTATCAAGGCAGGAGCAAAGAGCTTGAGATGAGACAAGATTTTCATCAAAATGTGATGCTGACCTCCATATCCAAGGTTGAGAAACAAGCAGCCAATATGCTTGTATATACATATACATATACATATATATGTTATGTCTGGCCCTTCTCAGCTTAGTAAAATCCACAGTAGTATGTCTTTAAGAGTTTTATTTAACACATTTCAAGAGATTCATTGCAAAGCAAGCTGCTGGCATTTTGTGGGCCGGAACGGCCAATTCTGATTTATTTACATTCCGCTTAACATGCTCTCCCTCCCTTCCAATTAACTCACTCTTTATCTGTAAAGTTGTCCAAGAGCTCATTAATCTTCCGTAGAGTCCAAAACCACCAGAAAACTAAGTTCAAGCGAACTGGGCAAGGCATCAAGCTACTCCTTGATAGTAACGTTGCTCGTGACAAAGAATTAGTCCCTCCTTTATCTTCTAATATAGTTTCCGATACGTCACTTCCCCCATTACTTCCTTTTTCCACGTAACTGACACCTTCGCCTATCAAACCTTCGGAATCTCGGATCAAGCCATCTCTCTTCCTGTTCCAAATCTGACTCATCATTTTGAGAGTCTGAGTCAGACTGCATACAAATCTCCTCATTATCTAGCTCTGCTGCCGGGAGGGGAAAACACCCAGAGGGGCCTGGTTGTTCTTCATCATCTGACATTTCCCCAGCTGGTCTAGAGACACTCACAACAATATACATATATACATATATATACATATACATATACATACACACACACACACACACACACATACATATATATATATATATACATACATACATACATACATACATACATACATACATACATACATACATACATACATACATACATATATATATCCATGGCCATCTAAGGGCAGGAGAAAGAGACATAAGATTTAAATGTTGGAGTTATTATAAATAGGAGAGTTTATTATTTGATTCTACAATCATTTTTGTATCTAGTATAAGCAATATTCCCATTTGAGCCTGGTTTTTTTTATTATTCCATTGTTTGTTTCTGAGTGCTGATTAGAAAGAAGACTTTTGCATTAAAACATGAAGATGGCTCTGTGTGTAGAACAAGGCAGGAAATGTTAGAAATAATTGGAAAATTCTATTCAGAACTATACAAAGATCAAGTTAACTCAAAAGTAACAACAGCCATGAAAGAGGAAATGCCAGATATCTTAGTGGAGGAAGTATCAAGTGCCATAAAATCAATGAAAAATGGCAAAGCTTCAGGAAATGACTGTCTTACAATTGAAATGCTGAAGGCTGATGGTCACAGTTTACACAAGATACTAGCAAAACTATATTCGCCTCAGAGAAGAAAAAATACCAGATGCATGGAAAAATGCTGAAGTGATTCTTGTACACAAGAAAAGGGCCCAAGATAATTTAAAGAACTATCGCCCAATAAGCCTTCATTCAATCATTGACAAGTTTTAATAATAAACCTCCAAGTGGCCTCAACAACTTTCTAAAAGAATGCAAATGACCAGCTATTGCAAGGAATATAAATCCTTTCATTACACCATCCAGTCAAAGCTGAAGAAGCTTCTTGGAGGAGAAGCAAAATGTCTTCAAAGAAAAACAAGAAAGTCCAGTTGCCTCTTGAAAAAGTACTTTTGGGATTTTTCCCATTAGCTTCTCCTGTCATTGGATCCTATTTGGCATGGCTCTGAGGTTATTAACATCCACTTTATTAAAAACCAAGATGCCTGCCTGACTATAGTTAAATTTATTTTTTCCTAACCTCAAAAACTTGCATTACACAATTGCTTTCCCAAAATTCTCCTGCATTTCCATCCCTCAACCAAGTCTTCCCTGTTGATTAATATCAAGTCAAGGATGGCTGATCCTCTTGTGTCTTCTTTCATCTTTTGAAAGATAGAAATTTCAGGAAAAAAGTCAGGAAAAAGATGAGGCTTGAAAGAAATTAACTCCAAAAAAGCCTCAGGATAATTAAAGTTCTCTATCACTTTGTTCCTTTTAAAAGGTGTTTTGCAATAGCAAAATGGGCATTAGTATCATGAATTTGAAAGTGTGAACACACAAATGGAGAAAATACTGTAATAATTCATTGAACAAAGTAAAAGAAGGATAACAGCAGATAGATAGATAGATAGATAGATAGATAGATAGATAGATAGATAGATAGATAGATAGATAGATAGATAGATAGATAGATAGATGTGTGTGAGAGAGCTAGAGCAACAACACAAGAAATGTCAACATTCAACTGAGCAACATGGATAAGAACAGAATTGCTTGTTCTTTTAGCTGTCAGGAGCCTCTTGTCAAAAGTGACGGTGAATATGATATATTCACTGATATATATGCAACTCTTTTTGTAGGAATCAGGTCTATGCTGAAGCTCATCCCAGAGAAGGCTTTCAACTATTATATACTATACTATTGCAATTATTCATATTTCTATTTAAGCAAATTTATCATTTATATTTATCACCTACCAAAGATTTATACTGAACAATAGTAATTCATACATCAAACATCCTGCTATTGTGGCTTACCTTGAAGCTGACAAAACACTTCTAAAAGAAACAGATAACATTATTGAGCTGGGCTGTATCAGGAAATAAAAAAAACAGCCAAATAAAAGGAAAAGCTGGCAGGGAAAAGGATGAAGAAAAGCCCAGAGGCTTGCTGGAGAAATCGAAGAGTTTAATAAACCATACTGTGTTCAGGAATACAGAAAAGAGTCTGTTTTATTCATGAAAACCCAGATCGAAATAGGACATAACATTGATTCCTCCGCCATTACCATAGGCTTCTGCAATGAGAATATAGAAGATACTGTAATTTGCATTGTTTGTTTCCAGAATGCCTTGAAAAAGCATTGACATCAATAAAGGCAATGATTCCATACTGGAGAATTGCTAGGATTTCATGCAAAGATTTGGAGATGCATTTCATGATCTATCCAAAAGAGCAATGGACAGTCAAGTTCACAAGCTAAAACAGGGTCGCTCTAGAGTTCATGCATATAAATTTGATTTACAATTATTTGCCAGGTAGATGGGGGTCAGACCCTGTGAAATTTCCCAAAGCCAGAACTTGAGAGTGAATTAAACTTGTTGTGTAGCTGTAGACCCAGTTTCTGCATTTTGCAACTGTTTCAGAAGCATGAACTTTAGCAGCACAACATAGTGCTAGATGTCTAAGGGGTTGACAACAGAAATTTAAACACAAACCATTTCTATGTTGGATACAGGAATTTCTTTACTGTTTCGTTAAAGGAGGCCTCAAACAGCCAACAACAGGAATATACATTCCCGTTAATCTTTGTTCAAATTTAGTCTTGGAGATATAACTTACAGCAGGGGTGTTAAACTCAATTTCACTGAGGGCCGCATCAGCATTGCGGTTGCTCTGGGGGGGCCGGGTGGGTGTGGCCAGAGTGGATGCAGTCTACTGGGTGGGTATGGATGGAGTGGGTGTGGCCTACTGGGTGGGCGTGCCCAGTTCTACATTATTCGCATCAAGGGTGCCTGTGGGGGACTGGGCAGGAGTGGGACAGATCTGAGGGTCTCTGGCATAAGGGGATGGGACCGGGGCAAGTGCCAAGGCATGGTCCACCGGGGCAAGTGCCAAGGTGGCCACCACAAAATTGTACATTGGCTCCCAGCCGGCCAGGGCCAAGGCAGCAGGGGCTGTTCCCTCACTGTTTCCAGGATGGCTTTGCGGGCCACATGAAACCACTTTGCGGGCCGCATCCGGTCCCCGGGCCTTGTGTTTGACATGTCTGACTTATAGAGCCAATTTCAAAGGTGATAGCGCAGTACAAAAGTTAGGGCACTAGAAAAAAACACTTATGGAAACATTTTATGGGGCAAGTGCTGCAAATGGTCCTATATTACAATGCACTATATCTTTGCAACCCAAAATAAGAATTATATAGAATTCTTAGCACTGTATTTTCATTTGCAAGGCCCCATTGTGCAGAGTATTGGTGGGCTGCAAATGCAAAATCTAGATGTGCACTGGAAACAATTTTCCAGGTCCAAAATGTCAACAGCACTCTTTGTAATTCTTTCACTGTCATTGTTGCTCTACACCTGCTCAGCTCATTGACGCTTCTTTATTGCCAGAAAAATGCTTAAACTTTGTGGATTTGTTTGGGGAGGAGGAAGCAACGGTGTTGCCTCCTTGTGAGACATGTGACTGTACCATCAATTTAGAGCCAGGAGGCCGTATCCCATGTTTACTCTCTATTTCCAGACTGAGAGAATTTCTGGATGACAGTATAAAGGATTTAACTCAAGAGCAAGCAACATTCTAAGAATTGAAAATCCCTTTCTTTTCACAGCTACTATTCAAACACTCAGATTATTCCTGCCAATTTATGGTGCAAATAAATGCATCAGACCATGTTGTATAAATTGTTCTCCAAGAAGAGAAATAATGGGGAAATAATCTTTTGCTGTGTGCATTTTATTCCATGTTGCTTGTACCAGCTAAGTGGAGCTATGATATTTTCACTAAATAGACATTCCAGCAACCAAGATACTTCCTAGAAAGCACAGTACCTCCAGTACTGGTAGTCTTCACTTAATGACCATTCACTTAGCATCTGTTAGAAGTCATGACAGAGCCCCTCCCAAAAGCTATTTACAACCCATTTTGAAGTTATGGGAACTGCAGCTCCCCCATGGTCATTCACCCTTAGCATCCAACTGCAGGATACTACAACATCCTCCTGCCTCTCTCCTCTCCATCCCACTCCCTCTCCCCGGTTCCAGCAGGCCTTCAGCCTACTCCCCAAGTGCCCATCATCTATCACACACTTTTGAAGATCTCTGAACTTCATGTTGGGGAAGAAGGGCAGACCACACATTCCTGGGCTGCATGCTGCATTCTGGAGTAGACACCATTTTCAGCATGCCCATAATTCTTTCTAGTCATGCCAAAATGATGGCTGCTTCCATGAGGCTGCCGCATGGACCAAGATGAACTGCTTCTAGGTTTTGCTTACCTAATGCAGTCTCCATAATGCTGCAGAAAAGCTTGCGAGCTCTGGAGATCTTCAAAAGATAAGTGCAGAGTATGAGAAGGAGGCCCAAGCCTTGCGGGGCTTCAGTGGGAGGAAAAAGGGACCCAAGGAAATGGAGCATGTGATATCTCAGCAGGTGGTGGTGGACCAAGACAGATGGGCACAGGTCTGCACTAATCGTCTCAGGGCCTCTCTCACACTGGAGACACCTTGTGCTCCACTTAATGACCCATGCGCTTGTTTAACAACTGTATCAGACAGCAGAAGGTGGGGATCATTTAGCAAGGCTTAAGCACAATCACAGATATCAGTTAAACCCCAAGTTGCTTTTATTTCTTGTGCCTTCAAGTCAGCACTGACTTTTTATAGGTTCCTGCAGTTTTCTTGGCAAGATTCTCTGAAGTGGTTTGCCATTGCCTTATTCCTAGAGCTGAGACAGAATGTCTGGGCCAAGGTCATCCAGCTGGCCTTGTGCCTAAGGTGAGACTGCAATTTATAATCTGCTTTCTAGCCTGTTGCTTTAACTAATAAACTAAACTGGTTTTCTCTCTCAATTATTATACATTAAAATTTAAATATTGGAAATTGTTCTGTCATGTCCTGGATTTTTGCTTTCGGCAGACCATATTTCACATATGTTTTAATTCTTCGTATTAGGCAATCACCTTCTACCATTATTTTTCTCTTCATTATTTTATAGGACACAATTGCATCATACTCCTCTTTGAGGATCCTCCATCTTATCACCTGCTCTCCCAATCTTCATAGTCTATTTCATTGTCAGAAGCTGAAAATTGTGACTTCCAGAAGCATACAATATCTTGTCCAGATTTAATTTCAGTGTATGACTAATCAACTAAATCAGGCATGTCAAACTCATGAAGTCACGTGATGTCACATGACATATCGCGACTTTTTACACATTGTCAGCAATGGGGTGGGTGCAGTTTTGGAGTGACGCATCCGGCCCATGGGCCGGCAGTTTGACATGCCTGAACTAGATTGTCAGCATTTCCAGAAATCAATTCAGTTTTTTTATAGCAAAGCAACTGGCTAGGCAATATACTTAAATAATTATCTATCATCTGTACATGATATGTTGTGACTTGTTTCAGTCAGGATTATTCTAAGCAACAATCTTCAATTAGCTAAGTATTTAGGCAGCCAGTTAAATTATTGTAATCAGCCAATTAGTAAATAGTTTATTAAAACTATATATTTTGTATCTTATTTATTATTCAAGCTGACATACCCAAATCCTCCTGTTTAATATATAAGTCAGCCTTAAAGCTCAGTGATATCATAGGTTTATCATCATAACCAACAGCTTGGTGATTGCCTAGAGCAGGGGTAGGCAACCTTGGCTCTTTTATGACTCATGGACTTCAACTCCCAGAATTCCTGAGCCAGCCATGTTGGCTCAGGAATTCTGGGAGTTGAAGTCCATGAGTCATAAAAGAGCCAAGGTTGCCTACCTCTGGCCTAGAGCACACTAGCTGAGGAATTCTGGGAGTTAAGGTCCATGAATCATAAAAGGGCCAAGTTTGAAGACCTCTGGCATAGAGTAATCTTACTAATATAACAGCTGTTCACCTAGGGCTCCTATATCTGGATTGCAAAACAGAAAAGCTGATTATTAAAAGACAGCTTTTGTTCCTATGTAGTTGTTTTATGGATTTATGCAGCCCAGATATGATAACCCTAAATCAGGTTTTAGCTAGGATTGATCTTACAGCGTAAACTTAATATAAGAGCCGCATAAAATACACAAAGCGAAATCACTCTCCAATAACCAGCCACATTACCATTCCATGTAGCCCAAATCAAACCCCAGAAAATACCTGATGTTTGAAGTAACAAACCTATATAATCCCTGATGCTGGCTTACAAAGTCAAAGCATGGGTGAACTGCGTAATCCAAATCATATATTCTCCCCAGCAATTCTTATTTTTACTCAAGCTGTTAGTATTCAGAAGGAAATGTGTTTTTGTTTTCTTCCCAGAAAAGTGTCACCTTACTATCAAGATTGAAAACTTAACTTATAAGGACAGGCAACAATACAAGAAGAGGGCTATGCACCGAGCTATGCATATTATCTCTTGGCCTTTTCTGTTTTGGCATCAAGTTTTGGCATCTGATATTAGGTTGACTCTAATTAGATTCTGTATGTATAGTCTAGCAAATAGTACCAAAGCCTTTTTCAGGATCCAAAAATCCCTTTACTATTATGTTAAATGCTAGGATTAGAGAGCTTAGTTCTTTATTATTTCCATCTTTTTCATTCATATTCATATGGTATCTGCAAAATTGTTTATATGGAAAACATAGACTTGTATGCAAATTCAAAGTTTAAGCTATATTTGCTTGAATGTAAGTATTCTTAATCTTTTCCATTTATTACTAACACTGCCATAAATACTTGGAAAATCTGCAACATCTTCACTTGCAAGTGTCACATTTTATCAGCTTTATTTGTTTTTCTACCTTTTTTTTCTCTGTTGGCAAAGATATTATCTCTTCATGCTGTCACTGAATTAATTTTTCCTTCACAAAAATCAAAGTGATTTTCTCAGAGCAGCTACAAATTGTTGTTCTGCTGGCTATTAGTTGGATATACCTAAATATGGTAATGGCTAATATAACATCAGTCAACAATAAACAATCCAGTAAGCCTAAGTCAGCGATTCTCAACCTTTTTCAAGCCGCGACCCCGACCTGCACCGTGCATGCACGGCGCGATGGCCTGCACCACGCATGCACGGTGCGACGGCCCGCACCGCGCATGCACGGCGCGACAGCCCGCATCATGCATGCACGGCGCGACGGCCCGCACCGCGCATGCGCGGTGCTGCCCCCTGCGCCGGCCGAGGGGAAAAGGGGGAAAAAATGGCGGACTGCGTTGTTTGGCGACCCCCGTGAAATGGTCGTTCGACCCCAAATGGGGTCACGACCCACAGGTTGAGAACCGCTGGCCTAAGTACTACCTTGCCTTTCATAAACTGAATATCAGAAGTTTGCTTATGTGGCCAATCACATATTAGATTTCTACTACATTAATCACAGATCCTATTTCAGAGTTAAGTAAGTTGAAGTCTTTTACACAGTTTGAACTTCCATAGACACTGGCCAGTGCTGGATGAGTTTAATGGGAATTAGTTAGAAAATCTAAAGAGCCAAGGTTTGCTTACTCCTGGATTCAGTTACAGTCATGCTGCTCAACTTGACTCTCAATGACTGCATGGTCAAGGCTTACCATCTTCACCTGATTCCAATAATAGCTCTTCCAAGAATATCTCATAGAATCATAGGGCTGGAAGGGACCTTGGAAGTCTTCTAGTGCAAAGCCCTGCCCAAGGCAGAATTCTGTCCTTTTATGTATTGTCTTCTTGTTGTTGAATTTCTATCAGTCTTGTCAAGCTTGATAATTATTTTCTAGTATGAGTTCTACTTCTATCTCTTTGCTGTTTAAAGGAGTAATCAGATTTTATTTGTCCTCATTGATTGATTCTTCTTGTATGGCAGCCTATTAGCTTTAAAATATTCTCAACACTGGCAAAATCTATGTAACGAGAGGCTTTGCTATATTCAATAATGCAAAGGCAACCCTCCCTCTCCTTGATCCTTCTCTTATTTATTTTGTATTATCTATATAAATCTCATATTCGGCCGTCTCTTTTGAAATTTCCTGTTCATTTAGTACATCTCTAATTGGTAAATAAAACTTTACTTGCATAAGGAATTAGTGCAACAGTTTGTTAATTTATACAGTCTCCTTTATTTCTGTTCTCCGGAATTTAGTATATACACTATTTTTTCCCAGCTTCTAGGCCAGACAATGTTATTCCATCATTTATGACATAAAAGTTTTAAAACTTTAACTATTTCTTCTGAACTTTTATATAGTTCAGTCTGAATGTCATTTGTGCCTGGTGTTTTTCTATATCAAAAATTGTTTATTGCCTGTTGTACCCAACATTCCTGGGAAAGAGGTTCCTAAATCTATTCTGTTTCAACAAACATTTGTCATTCAAAAGATTCAGTATAATTTTTTATATTTCTTTAAATTAACTTTGCTTCCATCAGATTCTATTCTATGATTTGTCCTTAAAATTACTTCATTGGCTGTAAGCTCTCTTGTAATTCCTTTCATCTTATTTCAAAAGCTCTTGTTTTCCTTTGTTTATTGAGACATTTTTCCTCATCCTTCCTTTATGCTGAAAGTATGTATTCAGTTATCATGCACCCTTCTTGTTGCCCAGGGCTTTCATCCACTCTTTTCCTGCTTAGCATGATACCTTTGATTGAAAGCCACAATCTTTTCTCCTTTGAAATTCTTCCAGATGAGATCAGAAGAGATCACATTGTTTTTCAGGTTGTGTACCTCTTTTGTGAAACACCTTCTTTTGAAAATTTGTATAGAACCCTCCCCTGCAGGGTGATCCATATAGAATTCTTCCATGAGGTAAAGATTTGAAAAATATTGGAACAACTAATACAAGGATTGTATTATTTTTGTGTTTTGTGAATCCTGTATGTATTAAGCTGTTCTGAACAGTATGGAGCAACATCTTATAAATATCATTAAATGAATAATTATCTGAGAATATTTTTTTGCACTGGTTTTCACAGCATCTTATCACTTTTCATAACTCCTCAGATTTATTTTGTCAGAATTTAAACATATTAAAAGTGTTCCTTATATTTTATTTCATGTTTATAGTGTGCCAAGTCCATCTTGCTGGTACAGCCACTTTCATTATTTTGTAGGAGTGTTTAATAACAATGGCCTGTTCTACTATGTATTCTTGAAAGTTTCGTAACTGACTGGACTGCATTTCATTTTCTATTTCCTATTATTTAGTTTATTTCATTTTGATATTGTCCATAAAATAAGGGCATCTGCAGAATCTGCTATGTAGACATCTAGGTTCAAAGGAGAACATGGGTGTATATATGTATTGAACTTACATTTATGTGGGTTACATCTGTTCCAAATGTTTTCTCCAACTTTTCCATTTTCAACACTGCAGGTATTATTATATCCTTTCTTGATATTCCGTTTTGAAATTCTTACGGTTTGTCACATAATTCCCAATTGTGTTTGTAGTAGATTGCATAATAGTGATTTTTATTGAATCTACTAAATATGAGTCCAAATTGATTAATTATATTCAAGGACTTCTGTTGAGTCCTTGCAGAACTGACAAAATTACAGCTGATACCATGTCATATTTTATATTTTATAAAATTGAAATGTAATTGCCCTATGGAAAAATAATTTGATAAAGATTGAGAATATTCTGTAGCAATTGAATTAGGTGAAGTGGCTGTTTAAATAAAAAATAGAAAATGGTAAGGCTAGGGAACAATTCTGTGCCAAAAAATTGAAATTCTAAACAGTACTATTTATTTTAGAAGGAAGGTCTACACTGTATTTTTTCTATTCCAGATCTAACAACTGTTTCTGAAGGCAATAAGCAAGAGACTTCCTTGCAGCATAGTTAGGTTTAAACTAATCTAGAATCCGGTCAACCTTGTCATATGGTTTACTACAGCAGAGCATGGAGCACTCCTTCCCTTTTTATCTACTTCTAGCCTATAAATTGGGGTTCTCATCTGGATTTCACCTTTGCCATCACCAAGTTGGTTCTTTTAGGCTCAGAATATATTATTGATACATTTTTAAATCCAATTGTTTTATTTCAATTAAAATATGTAGTTGTATCTGAGCCTTTTAAAGTTTTGTTGATTGATTTTACAGGTATGTGTATATGTGTGCATATGTGGTTATTGCATGATTTTTTATTTTTCTTTCATAGTTCAGGAGATATCCAGTTCCATTAACAAATAAAAAAATGAAATGCAGGGAATTAGTAGCCTTCCAAACACTTCATTGAGGTTTTTGTCTTAGAGTGTTTCTGATATTTACAATTAATTTAAGTTAAACGGTATTTGCAATGTACATAATTTCTTTCTTCATTTCATGACCCAGTCTTGAGATCCTTATTCTGCTCAGGGCCTACATTTTCGTGCAGCACTTTTCTTTTCCATTAATTATTAAAAGAATAGCACTGCATAAAATATTGATCGGTTGCCTGACATTCATTTCAGAACTATACACAGAGCAAAAAGGTAATACAAGTCTTTTCAAGAGCTCTCTCCTCTGTTTTTTTAAGTATATGAACAGAGATTTAAAATGTTAATTTTATTTTACTATCTTGGTATTTTAACATTCTTAAGTACAACAGCTATTCAGTTTAATTCTTTTCTAATAGCAATGTTTCTTATTAAAATTAGCATTTTACAAGTTAAAGTTTGCTAATATCTTAAAATGAGACAGTTTGAATGGCAGTTGGTGTCCCAGAAATATGGAGACTAAATTATTGACAAAATAGTGAGAGTCCAGATATTCCTCATGGAGAATGTGAGAATGCTGTTCTCTTTCTCATTTTATATAGCTATTTCAGTTGCAAGACTTAAATAGCCTACTCTAGAAAATGCAGCAAACCCTAAACGGAAAGCATAATAGTCTAATCTTTAAAATAAATCCCTTGAGTCAAACTCAGTTCTTGATGGCTACAGAGACATCACATGCTTGTTTTCTTAGCAGCAACATAGATATGGTTTGTCAAGTTATTGTTTTCCATTATTTTTTTTAATTCCCAGTCTCATCTATATTTAAAAATATATGATACAATTTTCTCACTGTTATAACAACATTAATAGTTCTGTAATTTCTTATATCATAGACAAGGTTGTAAGACCAAATAAAAAAGAAAAATAGAGTCCATTCTTGACATATGCTGTAACATCTCTTTGCTATTAAAAACTCTCATTCCCATTACCATTAACGGTGTATCATGCTGTATCATAAGACAACCTGTTTTGGGCACTTATACCGTAGAATCCATCCAAAATATATTTATTGATTCAGTATATGGCATATACAGAGGTAATGCAACCACCAATATACAGATTTAGTTTAAATAAAGCATCAGTGTGTGTGTGTAATGTACTTGCTTATGTTTGTGTGTGTGTGTGTTTTGTGGGGTGTATTCTGTCCTTTATTCAAATAGCGTCTGGCAATAACTAGAGCTGTGCAGTGCGATGAGACAAAGAAGAACTGTAGAGAAATCAAATCTGACAACAATACTTAAATTATTACATTTGTTTATAATTGTGGTAATGAAAGCAGAAAGTCACTTTTTTATATTATTTCTTTTTTCCCCCTGTATTATTTATTATTTGTTTCTGTTGTCTTCTTTCTCCATGTTTCCATTAACTTTTACTATTATAATTAAAATTTTCAATAAAATAATAAAAATTAAAATTATATTTAAAATGAGTTATAAATAACTGCTTCTTGTACACTCTTAAATACTTATTTGTCTTGGTCTGTAAATCATTACAAAGCCCAAACATATATAACTATGTATATGCATATATGTGTACATATGTGCCACATGAATAATTTGTGGATAACCATGTTATATGTATGTATATATAGGAACACAACATTCTGTTTTCCAGAGACATCCAATAACATAATTTTGGAGCAGAATGGTTTTCCTTGATCTTTCTATGGAGTGTGCCAAACTCTAATCCAGCACTTTCTCTAACTCTGCCAGCATCTAGCCATGCATTTAATAAGATAAGAAAAAAATGAGCTTCTTTACTTTGAGAACAACCATAAAGTATGGAAAAATGTATTTATGATCAAAGTGAAAATAGTAATTTAATAAAAGCTTTCTTCATGGACATTGAAATGCACTCTAACATTTCTGTAAATATATCATGCAGTGGTAGCAAGATTACATAGGTATATGGATGCATAAAAACATAAAGTTTTCTGACATCAATTTACTTTTTCTGACTGTCTGTTCCTTACAGTTGCATGGCAGCTATTCCCTGTAGAATATAAAAACATGAAGCTCTTAAAATGTCACTTTAAATTAAAGCCAGTATGTTTCAATTGACTAATTTATTTATATTCTTGATGTAATTTTCAAAAGTGAACTGACAGTTTAGCTATGCATTTCTTTTTCCATCAAGGAAGTAACTGATGGGACTTTATTCAGCAGCAAGTGGATATTTTTTGCTATGCATAGCTTTTTTTTAATGATTTGGACTACATGTAGGATAGGGGTACTATTTATTATTTAATACCAAACTGCAAATTCTTTCCTGTACTGTTTTGGGACTCTTTTCATTTCTCTGTTTTTGCATTCCCTTTCAGTACTACTAATATGCCATTCATTTTATTTATCTTATTTTATTGCTAATTTTTTTTAAAAAAATCTTACTAAAATTTTAACAGGAGATATCGCATAATTATGTTGTGATGGAAAAATGAAATTGGAGGCCCATAAAGAAAATAAATTTAAAGATAAGATAAAAACAATCAGAATGCATCAGCAATTATTTATATATTTACTGAGTGTAATTCTTTATCTATGGAGTAATTTATTTATGATTTTAATTTATTTAGTCTCCCATTTCAAATACATGACTCTGGGAAATTTACAACAATTCAAAACAAAACAAAAACACAATATAAAAACTTATCCTAAGGTATGGCTTTCATGTAGAGAGACATCTTTTTAAAATAAAAATAATAACAACAAATGTAGAGTCTTTGCTCTCTGAGCTTGGTTGTTTGTTCTGTTACCAGACTAAGTATAAGTGTCTTCATTTCTAGAGTTGTAGATGTTACGTACTCTGGTAACAACATAGCTGTAAGCAAACAACCAAGCCCAGAGAACACCGAGAAACTCACAGTTCAACCCTGAGCTACATATATTCTCTTCTAAATACAGATGTGCATAGTTTTATATCTCTAAAGTTCATTTAATTAAAATAGCAATATATACTCCCAAACTAGATAAAGAATATTTGCTTGGATTTTGCGAGTTTCGTTTTTCTCTCTCTTGTATTTTCTTCTTGTTAATGTTTAGTTATCATTGCATGTATAGATAAAAAATGAAAATATTTAGGAATAATTTATAATATTATATTACTTTAAAATTTTAGTTTCTGCTTTTGTCTTTTCAGTTTGAATATCTTGCTCTTTGGACTTTTAAGAGTTGATGGACTAGAAATGCAAATACATAAAAGCCTAATACTGATAGTGAATTCATCTAATACTAAGAAGGTCGTTAGAACAGTCTCTTTCTAAGCTCTGTCCATATGATCTTGAAATAAAGTTGTAGAGAAGCAGGATTAGAAAAAAACATTTTAAATTTTCTTTGTCACATTTTTTAAAAAGCCCAATTGTAATAATATTGTACAGAAATAAGAGTTAACTACATTCAAACTTGAGAAATTCAGTGTCTATCGACTCTGATTTTTGATATTCCACCTAAATACTATTTGTAGAGAAGAGACTCAGAATATGTTGGTCATGGTGGGCATATAGAAGACTATGAAATAGTAATATTGTGTTATGATTTTAAGTAACATGGAAATATGTTTATTAATAATAGTTAAGGAGGAGTTGCTGTCATTTACATTCACTTGTAGATTGCTTTTTAGTTGTGTGATGTTTTCTTTGATGTTAGTGAAAGCTGTAAAGAAGCCCTATTCAATTGTGGAATGTAAACTCTTGATGACTATGTTTCAAATTACAATGAAATATGATTAAGGAGGGGCTACATCACTCTCCAGATAAGTAATTAACTGTTAAAAATGTCTTTCATGCATAGTTGTCATTGGGTAGACATATTTGACACTGTACAATGAACTATTGAGCATAATAAGCAGATGTAATATTTAATGACTCATTAGGCAATAAGCTCCTTTGTAATATAAATTTAATATTGACAGTCTGTTCCATTTTGCAAAAATAAATATTTTGTTCTCAGAATAATCGGTTACTTTTATATATCTTACTACCTAGCTGTAAAATTGTAGTGTGAACAGGCTAAACATTCATTGTATATTCTATTGGTCCATTTGCAAAAATGATATGTAACAGCTATAACTGAAATTGATGATTATGTAAGAATTCTTTCCCTGCCATGCTTGTACTACATTTTGGAGCACTGCACCGCTCATCAAAATATTTTTATGGATGTAAGTGTCTCTTGATAGGAAGGCAATCAGCAGAAATCACTTTACTTTCCCCGCCCTCCAACTTGTTCAGTTTCATTCCACCAGTGCTCGATCCAATTCAATAATCATTTAGCAGTTTGAACTACAGTCTCTTTATATGTCTATCAGTGCAGACATTATTATGCTAATACAGTTCTACTTTAGGCTTGTTTTTGCATTGGTGGAAAAATTTTAGAGGTTGTTTTCCTTATTTTTAATAAATATAAAAATATTGTTAATATATTGCAAATCCTTATATTAAATACAACATGTGTCATTACAACACTTGCTACTGATTATTACTAAAAACTAAAATCTTATATAATTAAAGGAAATATTATAGAAACAGAAAGTACACTGTGTTTTAATGATCTATTTCTTTAATCTGAAATTACTATTTTCAGGTACAATTGAAAACCAGCTTTTCAAGTCAGTACATAATTCGTACCCAGCCCACAAATACATGCCTGTCCACACTTGAATGTGCAGCTATTGCCCTAACCATTGTGGAAAAAAATGATGCAATTAAAGAGGTAGGTAATTTTAAAGTCATGTATTCCACTAATGGAATAATCAAATGCAAGCTATGCTTATTTTTAAAAAACAGGTTCTTTTATTGGCCACAGTTCAAAGTTTTTACTCCATATTTTCTTAAATATTCCTAATTAAGATCTTTAATACATTAAGTTTAGAAAACCTGGCAGAAACAAATATCATTCTCCTAAGTTTCTTTTTTCTACCCCTTTATTCTTACATTAATTTTGTCCACTGCTTTTCATATGCTTCATACCAGTTCTTTGGTAGGCCTTCAGAAAGCTTCTTTTTCAACATTGTGCACTGTTGCTCCATTATGGCACAAAGCATGTAAAATCAATTTCCTTGGTTTTCACTGTCATTTTGTTAGCTAATGAGGTGTGGGGGGGGTACAAGGGGTGGCTAATGAAGTAAAAGAGAATTTTGAAACATTTCAAAGAAAGAGTCAACAATGTGTCTGTCAAGGTTCCGACTAACGAACCCAAGCAAGCAAGCACCATCGAGACAATCTGATCTCTTAATGCAAAACTTTATTGAGTACATTATTTTGGCACAAATGAAGCAAAAACCAGCTCTGGTTAATTCCACACAAACCATTATAATTAAAATATAGAATTCTCCCTCCCCCTATTAGTGCAAGTCACATGGTCCATTTGAGTCCCAAATTGTTATGAGAAAGTGTCTTTGTGGGTTTGCAAACACCTGCTGAAATGTCCTTGGTTCACATAGGGCGGACTACTTGTTGTCTGGAACTTGCATTCCATTCCCCCCTCTCCTCCCCCCTAGTTCATTGGCAAACTGAGAAGTGATAATGATGGCAACCTCGCATGCATGCTTCGAGCCTGACAGTGCCTTTATACCAAGCATATGAGATTAGTAAGACACTTGATTTGTTGCTTTTATTGCATAACTTTGTTTGCATTTGTTCAGCAATTATCAAAGTTATGGTGGCACTGGATTATGACCAAATTATGGTGACAAATAGACTAAGACCAGTTCCTAAATAAACAAACATTGCAGAAGCCCCACAGTCACATGATTGTGATCTGGGCACTTGGGACCTCAACTCACAGGCATCTGTGGTCTCATGATTGCCATTTGTGACTTTCCCTGCTGGCTTCCCACAAGCTAAGTCAATGGGGAAGCAGGTGAGGCAGCTCTCAGGTCACTCCAGTAAGTCACTTCCACCTCTACTCATGGCCTCCATCAGGCCTCCTAAGACCTTCTCCAACTCATACCCAGCCTGTGTTGGCTCTCTTATTGCTTCTCACTGCCAGTCCATGTCACTCCCATACCTGGGACCAACACCATTTCTCCCTTAAGATTCCACATGTCTTGGACATGATAGCAACTGGGCCTGCCAAGACTGCCATCAATAAATGATACAATCATGTGATGTCACACTTTACAACTGCATTGCTTAGCAATGGAAATTTCCATTCCAGTTGCCATTATAACTTGAGAAATGTTGAATTTTCACCTTTTAATCTATATAATGTGGATATGCAGGTTTGAATAAATATAGAAATATATGTTAAAAGTAAGATAATGCTTCATTAAATACATTACATAGCTGTCATTTGATCATACATTTGTGGGACATTACCAAGTTCAGTTTAGCAAAAATGCATTTTTTTCCTCCATGTACAGCATTAGTTTAAACTTGGTAGTTAAGCAGATATAAGAAGAAGGAGAGAAAGGAGGCAGGTATAAGATTTCAACCATGTAACAAAAACCTAATCTTATTTCTTTATTCAGAAATATGTCCCTCTTACTTACCGAGACTTCCAAAAATTGTATTTGAAATTGCAGTGTCCTTCTGTGCCTCCTTTGATTCTTAACCACCCCTTTCTTTCATAACTTTTCCTTCTCGCTATTATTTTAGTATCATTAATCTCTCTCCTAACTCAAAGCTGTGACTGCAGTTCTTTGTGTAGCTGCTGTGTAACCAACAATTATGACAAGATTTAGAAACTAGTCCTCTCATCATATTCATGCAAAGGGAGTTTATAAGAAGAAATTAAAAAAGAGAAAAAAAGAAAAACATAGCCTTCCTTTACCATGACATAAGAAAATCAATATGTGAGCATTGTAAAGGAATTGAATATTTGATGGAGTTGCAATTTACATCCCACATGTAGCTTGGGATATTTGTTTCTTCACATAGCCACGCTCAGTTTTGAGTAAAAGCAACACTGACTGTTCTGAATGGCTATAGTCTTCTTTTTACAGAAGAGTAGATGATTCTTGATATGAGGAAGATGTTTGGTATAAGATTAAAGGACAAGAGTATGGCAAACCTTTCAGAAACAATAGATCATGTTTGTGATCAAAAAGGGAAAGAAGATAGAAAGAATAGGTGTCAACACTGCAACTTCGTTGGTTGCCACAGTTGGGAGAGGGGTTATGTGCATTTGCAGTTAGACAAAACAAGCTGTCTTGTGGGAACCAAGGTCATTGCTGCTTGGGTTTTGAGGGACTGAGATTTCCATTAGAAAGCCTGCCAAAATAGTTTGTTGGGGGATGTGATTTATGACATACTTTGGGGTGGGAAGTTTAACTTTCTAACAGTGGGGAGGGAACTTCAGTCTTGGTTTCACTTTTGACAGTGCTGATACTTTGTAGCCAATAAATATGTTCTTTAAGGAAACCTTTTGCCTTGGAGTACTGTTTTTTTTTTTGTCTCATCTATCAGAACCATGACAGTAGATATTGGCTAGGATAGAAAGCTGCTGGATAATCCTGTCTCTTACCATCATCTTTCCAATAGCATCTGATTAACCTTCCTAAATTGAAAAATGGATCTCAAATCCCATTTTATTTTGTCTCTCTGATAACCCCACACTCTCTGTAAAAATTAAATTGGTTATCTCATTATTGCTGAGGAAACTGATGATGGACAGATACTGTTGCTGTACCTTCAAATGGATCTCAAAAATATTGTGTTGAAAATCCACATATTGCACATAATCATGAAAAATAGTACATGAAACATTAATACTTAGACAATATAAAATGTGAGGACTGGGTTGTGTATATAATATGGAATTATTGAAAGTTCTACTTTTACCTTCTGCTATCCCTGCATCTATTTATTTTTCAGTCTATACTGTTAACCAGATTTGCACTTGCTATAATTATTATAGAATGCTCATAATCTTATTTCAGTTAAGTGATTAATAGTCCTACATGCAAAATTGCTTCACAAGTTATTTTTCAAAATGACCTAAGAAAACCTGGTAATCAGCATGAAGATTAAAATATCTGTAAGCCCACTCCCATGTGTAGATATTTATATGAAATTAAAAAGTATATATTATGTCAAAACTTTTATCATAGGAGCTATTTCAATCTATTTAAAATTGCCAAATGACATTACAAGTATTTGGCCCATGATATCTCTAGAGTTAAGCTTATTTTACTAGGTCAAGGAAGAACAATAAGACATTAACCTTTGTTTTGTAAGAGATCCCACTGCTTTGTGATGGAAGATTCTGTCAAAATACTGAAATGCTTTCCATGCACTTTGCCTTTTGGATATGTCACTTGAAATGGCTGTCAGCTTTGCCAGAAATACCCCAAAGATGATTTTTAATATAAAGCTTATTTCTTATTGCTAACTTTTAGACTAAATAGACTGAAAAAGCTTTATAAAACTCTTTAAATAGTACATTAGAATATAGGTAATATGCTGAAAAACATATGTTTACTATGTAGCAAAAAACAAAACAATGGCTATCATTAAATTTTTATAATAATAATAATATAATAATAATAATAAAGTTGGAAGTTGAATTTTAATAATAATAATGTTGGAAGGGACCTTTCCTCAGACAGGAAACCCTATATCATTTCGGACAAATAGCTATTCAGTCTCTTCTTAAAAACTTCCAGTGTTGGAGCGTTCACTGCTTTTGGAGGCAGGTTGTTCCACTGGTTAATTGTTCTAACTGTCAGGAAGTTTCTCCTTAGTTCTAGATTGCTTCTCTCCTTGATTAGTTTCCATCAGTTGCTTCTTGTTCTGCCTTCAGGCGCTTTGGAAAATAGCTTGACTCCCTCTTCTTTGTGGCAGCCCCTGAGATATTGGAACACTGCTATCATGTCTCCCCCTCGTCCTTCTCTTCGTTAAACTAGACATAGCCAATTCCAGCAACCATTCTTTATATATTTTAGCCTCCTACAACTTTTGGAAGTTGTATTTGTTATGTCATAATGAAACTAGAAAAGTTATAAAAGTTTAGAGAGTTCACAGAAATAGAAATCAATCCAGTCCTTTATCATATCACCACATACAATATTTTTTATTTTTAATTATTCATTAAATTGATATTTTGCTTTTCATTGAGACGGTTAAGGTTGTTGTGGCAAATGTTCCATCCTGCTATCTTTGTCCCTGGCCCAAAGTCACCCAGTGAAATTCTGTGGCTGAGTATGCACTAGAACCTACGTCTTCCTGTTCTGAGTCTGAGTCCAAATACTGTATACAGTGTGATACTCGGTCTCTCATTTAGTACTTAAAGTCCACTGAAGTGTTATGCAATCTTCAACATTACTTTTCTGCTTAAAAACAAATATTTTATAATGAAAACAATTTTGACAATGAGATCTGGGGGAAAGGGTTGTTTTGTTTTTTAAAAAATAAGTAATAAATATGGAAATGGGTAATTGTCTTTTTAAGTAATTTTTAATCTAAATTATTTTTGTACATAAAAGATAAATAAAAACATAAGAAAAATAGAAAAGGATTAAGAAAAAAAGAAATGGTATCAAGAGCAAAACAGAAAATAAAAACTGATGTGAAAAAACAGGAATCAGAAAAAGAAAGCAACCTTATTCTAACAGTTGTAAATAAACTAATTGTTTCGATTCGTTCAAAAATTCCTTATTCAATCCTTTTTCAATAATCAAATCCAGAAATTTTCATTTCACTTTTCTCCATTTTCAACAAAAAAAAATTATAAAGATTTTCTAGTCTTTTATAGAAGTAATTATTATTTTGTCCCTGAATAAAGGGGTCATTTCTGCCATTCTGCCATTTTCACACTCCATTCCGCTATGGGAGCGGTGCCAAACTGCTAGCCCGCAAGCCGGATGTGTCATGCCAGAACCGCACCTACCCCAGCTCCGGCAATGGGGAAAAAATCACGCTACGTCGCGACACGTGACGTGGCGAGTTTGACACCCCTGCTCTATGGTGAGTGCATCAGTATTTCTCCATCATTGTACAAATAATAAACTTATTGCAGTTACTATATATAAAATCAATCTTCTATGAATCTTTTCTAATTCACTATAAGCCGCAATAAAAAAAGTTCTACATTTTTCCCAATGATAATCTTTAAAATTATTTCTATCCAGATATTTGTATTGGTATTCAGATTTTTTGGGTTTTTTCACACAAGTCCACTATGCATGTTCACTTCCTGTTTTTCACATTTCCAACATTGATTTGAAGTATCTTTATGTATCTTTGATATTTTTTCTGGTACATAAAGGTACATCTTCTTTGTATTATTCCCATCATATTGCAGGATCCGCAGGTACATAAAATGATGTACAGAAAAAGGTACATCCTTTTATAAAAATTATTTCTTAAACTATAGCATAATGTGAATTTCATCCTATTTATCCACATTCTCTCCCATTTGGCTGTCTGCATATTATAATGAAAATTAATTGCCCATTTTATCATTCAATCTTTAACCTGTTCATTTTCCGTTCAAATCTTAATGAAGCTTTATACAATTTACAGTCACATGTTCATCATTTCTATATAATTCAGTTCAAATTTCATTTTATATAGCTCAATTCCAATAATATTTACTATATTAAATTTTTCTTTTAAATGTGCAGATGAAAACCTTTGAAAATTGATTCAATTGTTCTCATGGCATTATCTTAATTTCTCTATTTTCCTGTACTGATAAATCTTGATATGTTAAACAGTACTCTTTGTCCACTGTTTCTTTTCTTAAAATACTTTCCTATACTAAAAGCAATGAGGTATTTTCAGGCATAGGCCATATTTGTATTTATTCCATATTCTTAATATGGTACTTCGTACATAATGTTTTTATATCTACATTAATTTTTGACTTTGCAAAGGCATAAAAACTAATGCCAACCAAATATCAGGTTATATTGTTCTAATTTTTACATTATTTTATTTCTCAGCAACACTCACTCTTTCATCCAAACCAAGCAGCAGGCTGCAAAATGTAATTTAAAATCAGGGAATCCTAATCCTATTTTCTTCTGCATATTCAAGAATTTAATAGTTAACCCTTGATTTTCCCCCTGCCATATAAATTTGGACGTCTTTTTTTCCATTACTTAAATAGTACATCATTTTTCAAAAAAAGGTATTTTTAAAAAATAAAAACAATATTCTAGGAAATACTTCTAAACAGTGATAATTATATTTTTCCCATCTTAAGAAGTCTCTCATAATTTCATTCCATACATTGATATAATTATTTTGAAATAATATACAATTCATATTAATCATGGTAGTACCCAAATATTTCACTTTTTTCTCTGTATGGAAACCAGTTTTTACCATCAACTCTTTTGGATATTCCATATTTATATTTTTTATTAACTTTATCCATTTCTCTTTGTTAACTTTAAATCCACCTAATGCACCAAATTCTTTTAGCTTTTCCATTCATATATTTATTACTTTTAATTATTCCATTAAATTATCTGCAAATTTCTATACCACTCTATAACCTTCACCCAAGCTATTCTTCCATATTGTTTTATGTATCTGAGCCCTAGGGGCACAGTGGTTAGAATGCAGTATTGCAGGCTAATTCTGCTGACTGCCAGGGGTTCGATCATCACTGGCTCATTGTTGACTTAGCCTTCCATCCTTCTGAGGTAAGTAACATGAGGACCCAGATTGTTGGAGGCAATATGCTGACTCTGTATGCTTAGAGAGGTTTGTAAAGCTCTGAAGTGGTATATAATTTTAAATGCTATTGCTATTACTATTGCTATCTGTTAAGAACTTCAAGAACTAAAATGAACAGCAGTGGCAGAAATGGAGAGCCTTGACTTGTCCTTTTTTGTATGTCACAAAATTTAGTCGGTTTGCCATTGACTGTAATTTGTGCTGTTTGTATAGTATATATTGATCACACCCATTTAATAATTTTCTCCAAATTCCATATTTTCCAAAGTGAAATAGTCTAGTTCAAATTTTCAAATGCTTCCTCCATATCAATAAAGATCAACACACCTTGTTTTTCATTATGGTGTTCCAAAATATTCTAATATAATAAAATTATATTTCTGATAGCTTCTGTCAACTGTCTTTTAGGTAAGAAACCACACTGGTCATCATGTGTAAAATCCTACAGAATCGTTTGCAGAACTGCAGAATAGTTTTCATCCTTTCAACTAAAATCATACTGAATATTTTATAGCTGTTGTTCAATAATGATATTGGTCAGTCATTGTTTTTAGTAAACAAGTGGGCAGTCGATGGTAACTGGCACACAACTGGAAAATGACACTGCAGAGAGGAACACAAAATTATCTTTGTTGATCGGAAAAAAAACTCCAAATGCAGTGACAAATAACTTCAATATTATTGCCAGGGAAACTACATGTTGTAACATTGTGTCAGTGGGTGTTTTGCTCAGAGGAATCTACTCTTTTATCTCTACTTACTCTCTTTACAGGGACAATTTTGTACTTTCAAGATTTATAATTGTGTCATTAAAAATGATGTCCTTCCTATAATTAGCATTATACAAAAAGGAATCGTAGTAGTGGAAAACATTTTGTATACAATTAGATTCTTTGCCCACTTCCGATTTAAATATTTTCCCTTAATTTACTATTTCTAGTTTATTTAGCAAGAAATAGTAGTGGAAGCTAAACTCATTCTTAGTAGTGACATACTACTAAGCAGTTCAGCGTGTAAACCATGAAACAGAGATTGTAACTGCTTTTAAAATCATGCTTGAAATTGCTTTACTGGCTTTTTTTAAAAAAAACAACCCAGGGATATATTCCACAGCCTCAAGCAAATTTATTTATAGATTAATATCACTTCCAAGTAACTGTGCAGAAGCAAGGTATTCATTTCACTTCAGGCCTAGGTAATGTATGTCTAGCTCTAAGTTTTCTTTTCTTTTTTTGTCTTTCTAACCAGACTGTACTTCGTCCTCTTCAAGCTCTTTGTGCTTTCCAGATCCAGCATGGTGCCCAAGTCCACCACAGCAAGGAGCATCTTCTTAAAAATGGTTTATATGACAAACCAATGCCAAAAAATAAACGCAAGCTCAGGAGAATGGAACTTTTAGTGAATAATGTTAAAATTTAGGAGCGTCATATAGATTTATTATTAAACATTTTTATTCCTTTTAGCTAATGGAATGGAGTTGATTATGGATTTGATCCAAATAAAATGAAACACATTCACGTGGCTTCCTGCCCAGAATTCAAGAGTGATACAAAAGCAAAATGCCTGGGAAGTTTTTCAAATTTGTGCTTGAATTTTTCATGATAATGAAGAAGAAGAAGCAAGAAGGAATATACATTTTCTTAAGTGTTATCATTTTGATTTAAATTAAACTATAATTTCAATGTTTTTTCCCTTAATTTTTTACTAAAGTAGACATATGTAATATAAATATTGATATGGAAGTGGATATTGGTACTGTAAGTCATAGAAATCCTAGTAGACATAAGAATCTAGAATTCCTGCTTTTTTAACAGTTAACAAACCTGTTTTGAAATAAGTGTATTTTGGGACTTAAGTTTTCCTAAGTCATTAAAGCCTGGCAAAAAAGTAGACATTCCAATCTTAAAACAACAAGCAAATAAAGAGTATGAAACACCCTACTTTTTCTGTGACGTTGCAAACAGACCATGGCATGAAAGCATAAATTTTATTATGGTGATTACATTCTACTTTTTCTAGGTGGTATTGTTACATTTCTGTCAAAAGATTATATTTTTATATGAATAGTGCATTTTTTATCCAATTTAAGAACTATTGTAACATAAATTAAAGACTAAGAAGATGAAAAATAATGCCTTGAGTCAATAGATATTATATATTTATCCATGTAGTTTGTCTAGACAGAAATGAAATCAATATTTCTGAAATTATAAATTGCAAGTAAATATTGCTAATTTGGACAGAGAACATTGCTATTGTATAGAGACCTGAATGAAATATGGATAACTGGGAAGTCACTAGCAATTAGGCATTGTTTGTATTGATGAGACTAGTATCATTTCTTATTTCAGACTCAGTACTGTATACATTATTTTATCCTGACATTTGTCTTCATTATCATTTTTCTTCAGACTTGTAAGATTTAACCCCAAGCTTTTTCACAGTAGATGAATGATTGGAACCACCAGAAAAGCTCCAAGCAGTCTATCCACAAGGTTAGGGAAGGTATTCATTATAATTGCAGCAAATATTTATGTTATATTAAATATTTCTGCAGTTGAAACTCTAGGTCACCAAGGTAGTCCCCATTCTCACAGATGTTTCCACTGGCACCTGTCAAATCCTAAGTTCACCTGATTTTGATTTATATTTTTTTAACTTAAAAAAAATTAAACAAGAATGGGCTGCTTCAAAGCACCAGTTGCTGGTTCTAAAAATGATGTGTAGGCATTGCAAGAAATTAAAAATGGTGGTGGCTGCAGTCCAGTGCTTGCAAGTTTGCCTATCTCTCCTGGAAAAAAAAAGGTGTAAGCATGGCATGGAATGGCCTCACCAGTTTGCCATCTGCTAATTATGTTTTATAACAAACCATTTTTTGAGAAAAGCCAATGTTTTCAGAAGTTCAAATATATGTACTGCTCCCAAGTTGCATGATGTATGTGGCTGTGTGTTTTAAACAAGAAAATTGTCATTTCCTTGAACAAGAGTGCTTCATTAAAGAGTTTAGGGCACAAAATATGTTTGCAAATTTTTTCTGCAGGATAGCTCTTAACATTGCTGATTTCTACCTGAAAATATCTAATGCATTATTCAGAAAAGACAGAAGCAAATGCTGAATGACCCAGGAATTCCAACGTAAAATTACGTTGGAACCAAAACAACTATGTAAAATGCATGATAAGAACTAACACTCAATTTTAAAGTTTAATTGGTTTGGTCTCAAAAGAAAAGCGGAGGCACAACGTACATTCTTAAAAAGCACTTTGGCATGCTACCTATTAGAGCTATTTTAAGTAACTTGCTCTAAAAAGGAATTCAGGGGAGTGCACTTAACATGTAGTGGTTGCAAGTGGTAACTTGACATGAATAGAGAGGAACAAAGCAAATCTTTATAGAGTTAAGGGTGATTTCCACATTTGGCAGTGTTTAAGAATTGTTTAAGAAAAACCTCTTTACCTCATGCTTGGAATATCCAATTGCTTCTTTATTTCTCTAAAGACATGGTGTCAAGAGTGAAAATTTGGTAGCTACCGTACTTGCATGATATATGTGGCTGTGCTGTGTGTCGTTAGAATAAGGAGGGAGGTGTTATTTTTGAATGGATTAGTTAGAGAAACGAAACCACTCCAGTTCTACGGAAGCTTGCTGAAAGTGGGCAATATGGAACCCTTTCAAGGACATTTTAGTGCAGGTGTGAAGAAGATAGCAGACAGGTCCCATAACAAAGAGAACGTGTTTACATGAGCTACATGGACATATGGGGAGGGGGTGTTGGCTGGGAAACTCATTGTTATATGCCATGGTCTGATGCCTTGGGATTGTAGAATTATTTGTACCTTGCTTTTACCAGGCCATGTATTCAATAAACAGTAAGCTTTTCAGAAATGAAATTAATCCTGGACTTTTATTTGGATACTTAAACTGGAGGTAGACACATGGATTGGATGGTTCTGCTATGGAGAACAATCATAACAGAACAGAAGTATTGCTTAAGAAAGATTACCAGTGCAGTCTCTAGTATATCCAAGTAGGGTTGGGAGTTGATATCTATCACTGAGGATCAACCTTTTAGAAATCTGGAATATAAGAAAAGAATGAAAATGTCAGTTCTGCTGTATCTGATTCCATCACTGCCACGTGTCCTGTTTGGAAAAGAATAAAGTGTCACTTAGCCAAGAAAAAGTTTCCTGCTTGTTTTCTTTTTAATGGCCTTTTAAATATCCATCTAACAAAGACCATTTGATAGTTTGAGAAACTTATTTTAATGTGCTTTTTTTAAATTGGGTGTTACACGTATTTTAAATTCCAACATTCTATTTAATTACTACGACCTTTATAGAGACACATATAGACACACACACACAAATGGTTTATAAAAACTTACATAAAAATAGAAAAATTAAAAAACAACAACAATCCCAGGTAAAAACAATGATAAACTGACCAAAGTTGTTTATAACTTTTGAGGATTGCAAACTATCTTTAGATATCATGTATCCGTTAAAAATTAATATGTTAAAAGCAATGAAAATATTCAGCTGTTGTAAAATATAGTAAAGTCTGTACCAAAGGGAAATACGTTTCATCAGTTTTCATAATACTGTGGATAAAATTGTCTTTTTAAAAATAGAAATTACGCCTCTCTTGAATCTAAACCTTAGTAACTAAACACCAAGACAAAGGACCCAATTGACCAACAGACCCAGCCAACAGAAAAATCAGAAAAGGGAGTGATAATACTGCAGCTGGAAAAGATTTTTTACAAAAATCAGAAGAAATTTGAAGAAAAGGAAGAAGAATAGATTGAATGGAAGATAAACCCATCAGGACAATTGTGGGAAATTGGAGTAATAGGGAGGCGATCTAATGAATACAAATGGGCTCGTTCTTCCAAAAAACTTCAACCAAATGGTCTTTCTTATTTCAAATAATATATATAATAATAAGGGGAGAACTATTTGATGATTAAAAGGCACTGACATGGAAGGTTAGTTGGCAAAGGAAGAAATCCAGAGTAAGGCTGAAGAAAATAATGGCTTTGATTTATTAGAGGGGATATTATATTACTAATTAGAGGATTGAATATGGTGGAAAATAGATAACTTTTAGAAAATAAAGTAACATTATAATTGAATAGGTAAGATGTGTAACAAGACCATTAGACTTTGATATGAAAAGGGAAGAAGGGAGAGGCAAACTTTGGTCACCTAACATAAAATATTTGGAAATCATAAATAACAGTGGGGGGGTTGGGTTTTTTTAATATTGATGAGAAATTAAAGTTTATGTATAGGCTAAAAAGTATTGATAAATGTAACAAGAAATTTTTTTACTTAGTTGAAAATAAGAATTCTGTTTGCCCAATATGAGATAACAGATATTACTAGAAAAAGAGAGGGAATATTTGAGCTTCCAAAAATTAGACCTAAACTAAAAAAAATATGTATATTACTGATTTATTGGCTAACCCAGAGAAGCACTTATAAGGGTTTTGACTTATTAGAGGGGATACTGTATTATTAATTAGAATGATTTAATATGGTGGAAAATAGATAATTATTAGAAAACAGAACAAGACTATATTCAAATAGTTAAGATGTATATTTAGAATATTAGACTTAGTTATGAAAAGGGAAAACGGAAGAAGTTGAGATAAAGAAAACTTTGGTCACCTAAATATAAAATACTTGTAAATCATAAATAACAAATGTTAATTTGAATATTGATGGGAAATTAAAACTTGGTGGGGGGGAAGCAATAACAGGACATTGATTGTATATAAGGATCGAATGCAAACACTATTAAGATATGCATAAGCTAAAAATTATTGATAATTGTAACAAAGATGTTTTTATTTAGTTGATAATAATAACTATTAGCCTAATATGAGATAGTAGATATTAGGGGAAAAAGAGAGGAAATATCTGATGTTGTAACTTGAGATTTATACTAAAGACTTATGTATGCTATTGAACTATTGATTAACCCAGTCACCAAGTTGCTTTTTAAATACTTAATTGTAAAATGAGAAAATTAATAAAATACTATAAAAAAAATAGTCAGATTATAATGTTTGGGACATAATTTAAAATAATATTAACTTCTTTAACATTAAAAATATCTCCTTAGATCTATTTATATATGTTAAAATATTTCAGAAGCATGTCAATGACTTACAACATCAATAACTCCTCCCCTCAAATGTTTTATATGCCCAACAATAAAATTTGACATCTGAAGATGCTGCCACAAAATATGTACCCAACTTATTATTTAACAAATATTTCTGGTCCGAAGTTCTAATATGAGTTTCTTGTAGACAAATTACATCATTTTTACATTGCTTCAAATAATGAAATATCTTCTTCCTTTTCTGTGGAGAATTTAGACCATTAACATTCCATGTCAAATATTTATTTGACATGACCTTTACGTGAAAGCTTCTGCAAAGACCATTCCACTTCTTCCTGCCTCTTTGGTTTTGCTCCCATGGCTTCCATAGATGTCAGATCAGCTTGCTTTGTTTGAGTTGGTTGTGTTTTTTCTCTTTGTTCAATATTCTTAGTACGTTCACGTACATGCCTTGATTCTTTAGCCTTGTCAGCTACCAAAGGTTGGAAGATATCAATAGACTGCACTGGTTGTTCAGCTGCTTTATCCATGACTACCGATGAAATTAGTCGAGGTAGTTGAGGTTCCGTAGATTGCAATGGTTCTATATCTTTAACCAGCGTTGCCCTCTTAGGTCTTGGGGAGGAAGATTTATCAACCATCAATATATTTTCAAAAAAATCCTTCGCTTTAGCAACCGAAGTCAAACGGTATCTATTATTTTTAAAAAACAAAGAAAGTCCAGTTGGAACCTCCCATCTATATTGTATCTCTCTTTTTTTAAGCTCCTCCGTCAAAAAAGCATAGTCTTTCCTTGATCTCAACATTTTAGGAGGTATCTCTTTCAAAACCTGTACTTCTTGACCAGCAACACTTAGTTGTTTGTTATATGCTGTAGAAAGAACCCAGTTTCTGAATTTTCTTGTATTAAAATATATCACAATGTCTCTGGGCAAATTTCTTTGTGCAGCTATACGTGAATTCATCCTGAATAGTCGTTCAATCTGCCAGGCTACATTCTCAACTGTGTCATCCAAAAATTTTGCTAAGGCTTCAGTAAAGATTTTTCTTAAATCCTCTTGATTCTCATTTAATATGTCTCTAAATCCTCTAATTCTGACAGCAAACTGCATCTGATGAAATTGTGTCAAAATAGCCTGGTCCTGTACATCACTTCTAATTTCTTCTAATTTTTCCTCAAACTGTTGCTCAACATTTTCCAATTTTTCTTCAACTCCAATAGTATAGTCCCATACACCTTTAATGGCTTCTACAATATCTTCTCTCATCTCTAAATTAGAAGCTTCTGACATAGCTTTAAAGGGAAAAAAATGGAATTGTTATTTATGTTAAAAATCATATAAAAGCTAAATTAATAGAAGCAGATAATCAAGGAAGATTTTTAGCTATAGAAATTCTATTGGATGGGAAGAAAGTTCTTTTGATGGGTATATATGCCCCAAACCAAAAACAAGGTATATTTTATAAATCACTACATAAAAAAATAATACAGTTGGACTATAGATCTTGTATTTTAATGGGAGATTGGAATGGTATCCTTGATGCTGGTTTGGATAAGAAAAAGATTTCACTTGTTCCTCAATCGCGTTCTATTTTGCCTAAATCCTTTTTTGATATTAAAGATGACTTTAATTTGTTAGATATATGGAGAGAAAGACATGGTAGAGATCAAGAGTTTACTTTTTTTTCTGATAGACACCAATCATTTTCTAGAATTGATTTTATTCTTACTACTAGTGACTTTATGTTAAGCTTAAAGAAAGTCAAAATTTTACCTAATGTATTGTCTGATCATAACCCCGTTATGATGGAATTAAGGACTGGTCAATTTCCTAGCAGATCCTGGAGACTTAATGAAAATTTGTTTAAATATGATATGTATGTGGAAGAATGTAAAAAGGCTATCAAGGAATTTTTTATGTTAAATAAGAATAGAGGTACACCAATAGAAACGGTGTGGGACTCTAGTAAAGCCCACATGCGTGGAATATTAATCGAAATGAATGTAAGGCATAGACGTAAACAAGAGGAAAAGAGGAGAATTTTAGAAGCGGAAATAAGAAAGAAAGAGTTATTATTAATAGATAAGCCAGATGATAGTAATATCAAGGAAGGGATAAAGGTTTTACGGAAACAATTTGATGTGTTGATGACCGACCAGGTTGCCAGAAATATACAATATGCTAAACATAATACTTTTTTTAATGCTAATAAACCTGGCAGATGGTTTGGCTTATACATTAAGGAAAAAACAAAAATCCCGATTAATTGAGAAGGTAGAATATAAGGGGCAAGAAGTATTTCATCAAGAAACTATTAAGAAGGCTTTTCTAGAGTTTTACACCAAATTGTATGCAGAAGAAAAAGTTCAAGAGAAAGAGATAGATGCCTTTTTACAAAATCAAAATGTTTTGGAAATTACTTTGGAACAAAGAGATAGATTAAATGCTTTGATTAAAGCAGAAGAAATTATTGAAGCAATTAAGCAATTGAAATTGGGGAAATCTCCAGGAACTGATGGTTTCACTACGATTTATTATAAGTGTTTGCAGGAGGAAATGGTGGAACCTTTGAGGGAGCTATTTGTAAATATACAAGAGGGTGGTCGGGTTCCACCCTCTTGGAAAACGGCTAATGTTTGCTTGATTCCTAAAGAGGGTAAAGATAATGTTCAAGTAGAAAACTTTAGACCTATTTCTTTGTTAAATACGGATTACAAGATTTTTGCAAAAATTTTGGCTAATAGACTAATGACAGTCTTGATACAAAGGATTCACCCGGATCAGACTGGTTTTTTGCAAGGGAGACAGATGAAAACCAATGTTAGACAACTTCTTAATGTATTGGAATATTTGGATAAACATATTCAAGTGCCGGCAGTTTTAATGTTTTTAGATGCAGAAAAAGCCTTTGATAGATTGAATTGGACATTTCTGCAAAGGCTTGTGGTAATGATGGGAATGGGGGACCAGTTTATTAATTCTATATCAGCTATATACCAGAAACAAACAGGGCAGATTATAGTGAATGGACAATTAACAGACTCATTTAATATTGAGAAGGGTACTAGGCAGGGTTGTCCCTTATCCCCTTTATTGTTTGTTTTAACTTTAGAGGTTTTATTGAATAGGATTAGAGCATCAGAGGAATTAAAGGGAGTACAAATTAGACAACATGATTATAGATTATGTGCCTTTGCAGATGATCTACTAGTGACATTGACTCAGCCAATACAATCGGCCCAGAGGTTGATGGAGATTATTCGAAATTATGGAAGAGTATCAGGTTTTAAATTAAATATATCCAAGACAAAGATGTTGGTTAAAAATTTAGATCATAAACTGAAACAAGATTTGGAAAGAATAACGGGCTGTGAGATAGTTAAAAAAGTTAAATACTTAGGAATTTATATAGAAGCTTCAAATGGGAAATTATATAAGAATAATTATGAATTTTTATGGAATAAGGTACAAAAAGAACTGGAGAATTGGAAAAAATTACAATTATCTATGTTAGGCAGGATAGCCGCAATTAAAATGAACGTATTGCCGAAATTTTTATTTTTGTTTCAAATGTTGCCAATACTTAAAAAGGATGGGAATCTTGAGGAATGGCAGAAAGGTATAAACAAATTTATTTGGGATGGCAAGAAACCAAGGGTTAAATTTAAAATTATTCAAGACACAAGAGAGAGAGGTGGTTTGAAAATGCCTAATTTTAAATTATATTATTATGCAGCAGTTCTAGTGGCAATAAGTGATTGGATTAACTTAACAAATGAAAGAATACTGAATATAGAAGGATATGGGTTAGTGTATGGGTTCCACGCATATTTAGTTTATGATAAAAAACTGGATAGGAGTTTTAAAGAGTATATATTAAGAAACTCTATGTTGCGTGTCTGGAAAAAGTATTATTATAAATTATGTGGTAAAATTCCTTTATGGACAGTTCCCAGGCATGCAATACAGAGTGTAGGTATACAACAAATTCAGGATGTGGTGCCCTATAACAAACTTTTAATTAAAGAAGGGAATAGCCTAGAACTGAAATCATTAGATAGATTAAAGGAGGAAGGTATAGCTCACAATTGGTATCATCATGCACAACTTCAAGCTAGATGGCAAAAAGATGTTAAGATGGGCTTTTCTTTAAAGGATGATAAATTAATTATACAAATTAGAGATCAAAGAGTTATGCATATCAAAAGAATATATGATGCTTTAATTGAAATTGACTCTGGAACTGAATTACTCAAAGATTGTATGATTAAGTGGGAAGGTAATTTTGGACACCCAATTATGATAGAAACTTGGAAAAGAATATGGGTGAAAAATGTTAAATTTACACAAGCTCAGCATTTAAGAGAAAATTTTTATAAAATGTTCTACAGATGGCATTTAGATCCAAAAAAATTATCGCTTATGTATCCAAATGTGCAACACAAATGTTGGAGATGTGATTCTATGGACGCTACATATTTTCACATTTGGTGGACGTGTAAATAAATTAAGGCTTTTTGGATAAAAATATGGTGGATTCTTCAAAACATTTTGAAAAAGCGTATTGAGTTTTTACCACAGTTATTTTTGTTGGGTATTACAAAGGACTGTTCCACCATAGAGTCTAAGCTGATTTTGAACTTGATTACGGCTGCAAGATTGTTGGTGGGACAATATTGGAAGACATCTGAAATACCATCTATTGAAGAATGGACATTAAAAGTTACCCATCTTGTGGAGATGGCTAAGATATCAGCGTACCTGAAAAACCACTCAAATGAAGTATTTTTGATGGACTGGAAAAAATGGATTGATTATATGCAAAAGAAATATCAACTGAAAGAATTAGATTTGATATATAGATAAATAGTTATAAAATAGTTATAAAATAGTAGATTAGCGGGGTTTCTTGTGTTTTTACTCTGTATTCACTCTGGGAAGCCTGGGGGGGAGGGGGGAGGGAGATAATAAGTATTAGATTAAGTTTCTCAACTGTAGTTGGGGGTATTAAGGGATTAGAAAAATTTTTCAGGGCGCTCGGGAGAACTCTAGACACCGCATTGGATGGTGTGGAAGGAGGAGTGAAGGTGAGGTATGTGTAGAGGGTTAGAGGGTGGAGATAGGGAATAGAGGTGGGTGGAGGGAAGATGTACAGAAAGGCGAAAGTAAGTAGTTAGAAGGTTAGAAGAGGGGTTGAGGTTGTTGGAGGATGTGGTGGGGGGGGTTCCGAGCAGTTATTCGTATTGATTGTTAAATATGTTATTTGCTTGTTTTCAGTTGAGTTATTATGTTATTATGTTATAATTTTGTTAAAAGTTTCTAAAATTTAATAAAAATAGAATTAAAAAAAAATAAATAAAATTTGACATCTATCCTGTCAAATACATTCTTTGGAATATCAAGTAGCCTTGAAATAGAATCTTTTGATTAATCAATTTTAGTCTTATAAAGAAATCAGTTTAGCAATTTTAAGTCCTGCAATTACTAAGGTTCCTTTATCGGATGTTTCACTTCTTCTGTCCATAAACTATAAATGTCATTAATACCAATTTTTATTTTTTTATTTAATTATGATATAGATTTAATTATATTAACTATATTAAGATGAAAACATCTTTGGCAACAAACAAAATTATCCTGTCCATATCAAGCCACCAAGATGTGGTTGACATAGTTATATTGCCAAGTGAATTAGGGAGGCCAAATTGTGTTTGCAATTGAAACAATGCTAACATTATCACTGATCAATGTGTTTGCTGAGAATACATGTGTGAATGTTGAATCCTTAGCATTGCTGTAACCTCAATGATTTGGCTTTCTAATGTTTGCTGACTTTTTTTCATTAGTTACTGATATTTAAGAAGAGAGTCTGTCCAGTGTCCATAGACTTTAACAGACTACTATATAAAGCCTGTCAAAAGTTGGCAGTAAAGAATTAAATGGGAGCTCAAATCAAAGAAACTTATCTTTTTAGTTCATTAAAACATCTCACCTGTATCAGCACAAAGCTGAAAGTTTAATTGGGGTCATTAGAAACTCCAGCTCTCTTCAGTCCAAAATATAGAGACTATTTGTCTCACATTGTTCCTTACCTGTCAGTAAAATGTTTACAAGTGTTGCCTCATATGAATAAGTCACAGTATCATACCAGAGACTAAGTGCAAGGCACCTGCATATTTCTTGAAACTTTGAATATAATTCTAGGTAGTTTTACATGATACCCTTTGTATACTGATGATAACTATTTCATATATTTCAAATTGTATATCATTTTGATAAATGCCAAATTTCTTTTTTTTTTTTAAATATCCACTATTTACAAGAAAGTTTCTGTGTTATGGGTTACCACATGAAATAATCAGTGAAAAGGCAGATTTGACATATCAGAAAAAGGCAGATATAAGAGCTACTGAGCATTGCAGGATTGGCAATTGAATAATTCAGGTATAGCAATAAACATGGCATTTGGATAAAGAGATTTTTTCTTCTTTTTATTGGCCCTTCAGATTGTGCCCTTCTGTAGCAAGAAGTAAGTAGTCCAACTTTTTTCCTGTTCTTAATTGTATTCTCTTGGGTATTTGTATACTATTCTGACACTGAAATGTAATCAGCAATCCTTCTGCCACAGGAATAAAAAAATGATGGTTTGAAGATAGGGAGAGAAAAATAAGTATTTATCTTAAGTTGCCTAGGAGAACATTCACACTAGTTTAGGTTTTGATGGCTGAACCCTGAAAACCTAGCCATGCATATTACATTAAGCCCAATCCAAGATTTTGGATGCAGCATATAACACCTCAAAATGTTGCCACCAAACTCATTTTTCAGGAAACAAAAGAGACAATTTACTGTATTCTGAGGAGCAACAATATCACTTTGGTCTATAGGTAGTCCTAGCCTTATGACCACATAAGGCAGGGGTGTCATACTGCCGGCCCGCAGGCCAGATGGGTCATCCAGAAGCCACGCCCACCCCATTGCCGGCAATGGCAAAACTGTCCCGATACGTGCGACGTAATGTGACATCCGCGAGTTTGACATGTTTGACATAAGGGATCAGGATTTTGGTTACTAAGCAATGTGGTCATTAAGCTAGTCATGTGATCAGATTCAATTTTCACCATGGTTATTAAGCTAATCACCCAAGTATTTAGTAAATTGGGATTGTTAAGTGACTGCAGCTTTCCTGATTGGCTTTGCTTGTTGGAAGCCATTTGGGTTGATCACAAATCCCAGTTGTGACCGTATGATGCTGCAAGTGTTGTAAATACAAACCTGCTGCCAAGTTTCAGAATTGCAATCACATAACCGCAGGAGTGGTATGATGGCCGTAACTCTGAGGAAGGTCATAAGTCACTTTTTCTGAGGCTGTTGTAACTTTGAACTATTATTATACAAATAGTCATAAATCTAAGGACTGCCTTAGTAGTTAAAGCACCAAGCTAGAAACCAGGAGCTTGTGAGTTCTAGTCCCACTTTAGGCATGAAAGCTGACTTGGTGACTTTGGGCCAGTCACTCTCTCTCAGTCCACCTCACTTCACAGGGATGTTGTGGGGGAAATAGGAGAAAGATTATAGAAAAGTTTGCCACCTTGAGCTATTTATAAAAATAATGAAGGCAAAAAAAAACAACCCTAAAATCTAAATATTAACACTGAATTCAAATGTAGGGTCCCCCTTTCCCTCTGCCCTATTTTTCCTACACCTTTCTTCTAGCCCATCTGCTTTGTTAATTTCAGTCCCTGGAATTTCCCTCAAATATGGTGCCATCCCTTAAAATCCTTTCATAAAATATGAGTTGCAAACTGTAATGCCTTCAAGCAACATTCTAAGCTAAATCCAAGGATGTAATGTTAACAATCTGCCTTATGAACTCAGCTTGGAACTCTCACATCAGTATTAAATTTCAACATTGCTGACACATTGTTTGGCTCTTCCTGCCATCATCTGTAATAAATAAGAATTATAGAAGAGGTAGAGGATAGGAGAAATAAATAAATAGGAGAAAGACATAAAAAAATTACTTTTTTTGTTTTTGCTTACTTTAGATATTTGTTTCCATCCATTCAGTACTGGCTTCATCTATTGACCCTAGTAGGGAATGCTGATATTAACAAAGGACCAATCATTTTTCCACACGGCAAATACATCACAGCAATCCAGAGTGTTTGTAAAATTGAAAGCATAACTGAGAAGCAAAGGCCTACTCTTTCCCCACATTTTAACCACTGAGGCATACTACTTCTGAAAGATTTAGGGAAACTGTTTCTCCTTTCAGTGAGGGAGAGGACAAAATATAGACAGATTCCCTGCCTATTTTAAGATTTGGCAGATGCATTTAACACCTGAGATGTTGAAGCAAATGAAGTCTTGTGGTAAAGAGTAACTGCTAAAAAAAAAAAAGCCACATTTTCACGGGCTCAGTGCTGGATTCATAGCATGGTATCACCCACATTACCAAGCCATAAGCCAGGGACAGTTTATCTTTTTCTATCAAGGAATTTTACGTTCTTATTTTGGCTTCTGATGGTTGCTGTGCTATGGCAGTACCTAAGAAAATGTTGGGGGAAGTAAAATTCATTAATATATTGAAACAAAGTAACAAAATTTGGACTAGAAGACCTCCAAGTCCCTTGCAAATCTATTATTCTGTTAAAATATTTAAATACTTTGAAAATGGTTTCCTACCTATTTGTACCATAAGTCAGCCTTGACAGCTTCAAGGCAGGGTTAGATAGATTCATGGATGCCAAGTGTATTGGTGGTTATTAAAACGGATGTCCATGTGCCGCCTCTATGTTGGTTGAGGCAGGCAGGATTCCCTTGAGTACTATTTATTATTATTATTATTATTATTATTATTATTATTATTATTATTATTTATTCGATTTCTATGCCGCCCTATTCCGGAGAACCATTTGTTGGGGGTCAAGGGAAAGGGAGGGTTTTGCCTTCTCTTTCTGCTCAAGATTCCCATGTACAATTGGTGGGCCGCTGTGTGACACAGAATGCTGGACTCGATGGACTTTGGCCTGATTCAGCATGGCTCTTCTTATGTTCTTATGTTCTTATGTTAATCACTGATAATGAAACAATGGTTCAATTCACAAGCCATGCAAGACCAGAAACAAGGCACATTATGACTATTTTTTGTGTTTGAAGCAAGCAAAGCTTTACTGTGAAGAGCTGTGGAGAAAAATGAAGAGAAAGCAGGCTGAGTCTGAAGAGACCAAGTTTACAATAGTAACTTCTTTTTCTTTTACCATAATTTATAGCCCCATCAATTTGCAACCATGGAAAAAACCCATCTATGTGGTCACTAATAGTTGACACCAGCTTGGTGGCACATAATCAATTTGCAAGCCACATACCAGAATTAAATAAGGACTCTAACCTCAAACTGGTAATTAAAATGTAACAGTCATTAAAATGTTTCCATACAGTTGGGCATTTAAGTTTAATCTTTAATAACATTTTAGATTGCTTTGATACCATGTCACTTTATGTACATCTTAAAGAAACCTCTGAGGTATCTGATCTTAGGTCTATAAGCTACTTAATAATAATAATAATTCAGCTTATTATTACAACCATCAAATATACAGTATTTATACAAGACACACATAGATATGATAATGTTAACAATATGTTTTGTCGCAATGTTCATGGTGTTTTTAAAAAGCCTTGTAAATATCACAATATATTTGAATAAATTGGTCTAATTTGATTATTGTTGGTTTGTTGGTTTTTTGATGAAGATGCAAAAGTAATTTATAGCAAATCAGGTGTTGATTTATCATTTCATTGCTTTATTATAATTATCTTGCCCATATGCATAACTTCCACAAATCTTAGTAAGTTCAAAATATCATAACCAAGCAAATACATGTACCTTTATCCAGCAATAAGTTGTGTTATGTTAATAATCCTGTGGCAATAATAGGACAAGAAATGCTGCATAGCTCAACATTCCAATTCCTGATTGAAAGTAAGATTTTTTAAATATGATTGACTAATTTAAATACGTTTATCTTAAATGAAGCCAATTGTAAAAAGAAAAAAGGGGCAGAAGGTGAAAAAACTAAAGTATAGCATTAAAAATAACATATAGGTCATTATTTTTTATATTGTATTTCTAATTATTTTACCAAACAGAATGAGTAAATATGTAATTAGGAGCTAAAATAAAACCTGGACCATTTTAGTTATCTTTAGCTAAAACTCTTAAGTTTCGGTCAAGTTTTAGCTAAAATGCAAAGCAATAAAACAAAATCAACTTTGATAGGTATACAAGGAATCCGTGTATGGTTGGCCAATTTGCAGACAAGGATTCAATAAAATATTGAACATTTATCTCATAGGCCATACTTGCTGCCACTAAAGACACTTTTCTGAAAGTTGGACTTCTGTAGCTTAAATCAAAAATATGTGAGACATAATGTGAGACTTTTCATTCCATTGTTCAGTGAGAGAGACAGCATACAGTAAAGAACTTCTCACAGTAACTCTGACAAACCTCACAATAAATAGCAGAGGCATATAAGTTACGGTATACAAAAAGAGAGGCTTTAATACAATGAGTTTTCTCAATATCTGCTTGATGTTTTGTCAAAGAGAGTATTTCATGCATTTCTTTCCATAGAGTGCAGAATGGTTACCTCCATTTCTTCTGAACTTTCAATCCCAAGTAAATTGGTTTGTTGAGCAGATTCTCCCCAGACCCCTTACTAGTGTTTATTAAGTTAATTATAGAAATATAATGGACTCCAGAAATCTTCAAGTGAGATATTTTCTTCTCAGCTGCAAGAAATCTGACACTTACAGTATGAACAGTAATTTTGATGGTTTTCACATCCATCTCATCTCCACAGGAACAAATATTTCATAGGTTCTGCTACACTGTTTATTTTGCTAATGTTGAGATAATATAGATTTTTTTCTTAGTTTACATCCAAACAATAAAAAAACAAGCCCTCCCTAAAAGCCAAGGACATGTTAGTCATCTTTTTCATGTTCTAGTAATAGCAACAGACAGCAATATTGAATTAAATGCTTGAATTCCTTTTATAATCCCATGTTGACCAGAAGTCTGAAGGGCCATAGGTGATTTTTCAGACAATGAAATAATAGTGAAGAATAGTTACAGATTAGTTATATTAGGACTAAAGTTAGAAATAGTAGGAAAGAAGAGTCATAGTAGATATAAATGGAAATAAATTATCTTGAGTATGTTCTGGGAAAAAATATTGCTAGGACAGGAGATAATGGACCTTCAAAAGTGCACAACAAATTATCCAGAGTATTTCAGAGATCAAAGCAACTCCTTCAAAATAAAAGCCATAATTTGACTTTAATAAGGAGTAGATAACAAGGGGTGTGATGGCTCAGCGGTTAAAGGCACTGAGCTTATATAATAATAATAAAGTTGGAAGGGATCTTGGGGGTCATTTAATCAAACCCCCTGCTCAGGCAGGAAACCCTATACCATTTCAGACAAATGGCTGGTCCAGTCTCTTCTTAAAAACTTCCAGTGTTGGAGCATTCACCACTTCTGGAGGCAGGTTGTTCCACTGGTTAATTGTTCTGTCAGAAAATTTCTTCTTAGTTCTAGGTTGCTTCTCACTTTGGTTAGTTTTCATCTACTGCTTTTTGTTCTGCCTTCAGGTTCTTTGGAGAATAGCTTGACTCCCTCTTCTTTATGGCAGCTCCTGGAATATTGGAACATTGTTATCCCTTGTCCTTCTTTCCATTAAACTAGACGTACCCAATTCTAGCAACTGTTCCTTATATGTTTTAGTCTCCAGTCCCCTGATCATCTTTGTTGCTCTTCTCTGTACTCTTTCTAGAGTCTCAACATCTTTTTTACATCGTGGTGACCAAAACTGGATGCAATATTCCAAGTGTGGCCTTACCAAGGCATTGTAAAGTGGTATTATCACTTCACGTGATCTTGATTCTATCCCTCTGTTAATGCAGCCTAGCAGCTGGAAAGCTGCAGCCTTGTCAGCTAGAAAGCTGATAGCCTGGGTTGGAAACCCAAGCACTGCTCAATGGGGGAGCTCCTGTTCCTTGCCCCAGATCCTGCCCACATAGCAGTTCAGAAGCATGCAAATGCAAGTACATTAATAAGTATCACTTTAGTGAGAAGGTAACAGTGTTCCATGTGCCTTTGCTGTATAGCCAGGCTGGCCACATGGCCATAGAAAATGTCTTCAGACAAACTAGCTCCCTCGGCTAAGAAACAGAGATAAACCCTGTGCCCTAGACTTAGACATGACTGGACAGGGAAACCTTTATCTTTTTAGATAATATTACTGAAATATATAAAATGTGATGTACAGGTAGTGATATTCTTCTTTCCTCATAAAACTCAGAGTCATCTGATACTGAATTATGAAACTTTCAAAATGGATTCAGTCAGAATCATAGAAACCAAGGTCTGTGATTTGTGGTGTAATACAGTCATATTATTTATCCCTTCCATTACTCTTTTATTATGTACTATACAACATAGCTCCAAGTCTATCAATTATAACTATAATCCTATCAAGCTTTCTGTTGACAAAAATAGAGACTGCAAACCTTTCTAAAACTCCTGATGATGTTGAAACTTGTCCTTAATAGTTATGATTTCCAATGTATGGCTCTCAGATGCATTATTAATCCTTTTGAGAAAGTCAGAGCCCCAGAGAAGAAAATATTAAAAGGGCAGGAAAATATATTTTTCACCAAAAGGATTTTTAAAAGCATTTTTTGAAAAGCAGAAACCAAACCTGGCCCCAAATCTATCTCTCTGCCCCAAGCAGTAGCCAGCCCTATACAAACGCAGATGTAAAACCATCAGGAAGGCTGGAGCCAGGGAACTCATGCCACAGGAAGAGGAAACTATTCCAAACAAAAAGCTAGAGACGGTATAAAAAACCCCTTGTCCATGTGCTCAGCCCTTCTCTCTCCTCTGCTCTTTCCTGACGAACCATCTTTCTGCGTCTTCAATAAACTGTAATCATCTTCCCAAAGCAGTCGCCATGTTGCTTATTTATTCCCGGCTTGGATGAACCAGGATGAAGACTTATGTCTAACAATTTGGTACCCCAGATGGGACTCCAAGCTAACCTCTCCAATGGACTGAGACTGGAAAGCCCCATCTTGCTGGCAGCAGACCCCTTGTGTCTGTGGATGGGTTTCCCAGGCCTTGCCCATGTGGAGCCAGGGTAGTAAAGGGAGTTTTGAGAGTTTGAGCTCAAGGGCTGCTTTGGAAAGAAGGTGAAGGTGAATGCCTCTAAATTTTAAGTTTAAAGCCCAGGGGAACAAAGAAAATGTGTGTATGTCTGTATGTGTGAGTGAGAAGACCCTTTTTTCCCAATCACAGTTGGATTTTGCTCCTGGTCTTTCCTAGCCGCAGAAAGGATCTGTTTAATTGGCAGAACCTGGAAAGCATGGGGGTTTGGTCAGAGTGTAGGACCTTTTGTTAAGGAAAAGGGAGAGGCTATGTGAAAATGGAATGGAATGAGTGAATGAGAGAATTGGATTTGGGCAACCAGCTGTAAGCAAAGCCCACCTATGTGAGGGGCCCATACTAGTGCACAAAGCATAGGTCCTCAACAGACTTCTAAGTCTGTAAAACTGATAGGCGGTGTGTGAATAGAGGCCGGGTACCTGAGCGCATGTCCTTCTCGGACAACGTATTTTTGAGGTCTGCAAAACCAAGGGGGTTCCTAAACTGGAAGGGCCACTTACTCTGCGTAGGGATTGGAGTCCTTCCTGGGCAATTTGTTAGTGGCCAGAAACTGAGGTGGGGCGGCAGGTTTATTGTCACTAAGAGTGGCTGGGAAGTGCTGCTAAGGGGAAAGAAACCCGGCTGAGCAAGTTTGGACCCCACATCGGAAGGGGAACATGGGTAGCTGCAGTTCAAGTGTTGAAATTAGGACACCAATTATAGAGATTTGCTCAAAGCATGGGACGAGAGGCAGGTGCCTGTCCTGGGAACGAGCTAGGAAAATTTGTAATGAGTAGGCTTTGCTGAAGGATGAAGCTGAGAAACCAATTTGGCTAAATAAAGATACTTAAAAGGGAAAATAAGATAGTGAGTCTCTTTCTCTCTCTCTCTTTCTCTCTCTCTCTCTCAAGTCTGCAACCACATGGTATGTTTAAAATGTGTGCCTTCCCTAATTTGAGCTATCTGAAATTTATGGTGGGAATGACTAGAATGTGTAAAACTAAGACTTCTGTTTCTTTCTCTGTTTTCCTTGTCTTTGTGTACATATGTTTGTCAAAGTCTTTGTGTGTGAGGTAAATGTGACTATTAACTGTTTCAAATCCAAAGAGAAAAGAATTTTAAATTCTGCTAGAAAGTTTGCTTAAAATAAGCCACAAAAAGGAAATACCTCACTCTGTTTGTCTGGCCAACAAACAGAGTGAAGAAAAATGTGTTTGTTTATTTGTTTGTTTTCCTCTTTATCTCAGTGTACTCTTAAGAACAGCCCAAAGTTAGCAGGAGGGAATGTTTTAAGTTCATCTGCTAGAAAGATTTCACTCTTGCATTTAATAATATATAATAAAGTTGGAAGGGACCTTGGAGATCATCTAGTCCAACCCCCTGCTCACGCAGGAAACCCTATACGAACTTTATCAAATGTCTTACTGAAGTCCAAGAAAATTATATCCACAGCATTCCTCTAGTCCACTAATTCTGTAACTGGGCCAAAGAATGCAGTAAGATGTGTCTAGCATGATCTGTTTTTAACAAACCCATGTTGGCTTTTAGTAATGACTTTGTTTGCCTTTAGGTGTTCGCTGATTGTTTGATTATCTTTTCCAGAATCTTCCCAGGTATTGAGGTCAGGATGATGGGTCAGTAGTTTTCTGGATCTATTCTTTTTTATTTTTATATTTTGAAGAGGGAAACTACATCAGCCCTTTTCTAGTCCTCTGGTAGTTCCCCAGTGCTCCAGGATCTTTGAAAAATATAGTTCAGTGGTTCTGAGATCACATCTGCCAGTTCCTTGAGAACCTTGGGTTGTAATCCATCTGGTCCTGGTGATTTGAACTCTTCTAGGCTGCATAAGTGCTCACTTACCATTTTCTTGCCTATCTTAACTTGTGTTTCTAATCTATTTTTATGGTACTGTTTTTGATAAGTGGGACTGTTTGCTTTTTTATTTTTTTTTTACTTTGGTCACAAGCCTTAGTTCATTTTGAGCCTTACCTTTCTTCACCTCATCTTTGCAGGCTCTTACTATTTGCTAATATTCTGCTTTAATTATGTGCCCCTCTTTCCACTTTTTAACTTGTCCCTCTTATCTTTCAATTTATCAGAGAGTTCTTTATGTAGCCATGCTGGTTTCTCTTGAGAACTATTATTTTTCTTCTTTGTTGGTATTGTGCTAGACTGGGTTATTTATTTATTTTTTAATTCCCAATCTTCTTGAGTTGTTTCTCCTTGAAGATTCTCATCCATGGAATCCCTCCCAAGCCCTCTTAAGTTTATTGAAATTAAAGACTCTAGTTTTACTGTATTCTGTTGGCATGTGCTTCCTATGCACCTTAGTTAGCTGACTAGCAAAAAGTTCATCTATTTTTCCCTGTATGGTTGGGTAGCCTATAGTATACACCTATTGCAATGTCATTTTTTCCCCTTTTATATTGATCCAAATGCATTCAAGAGTTTTCATCATTGTTATGCCCTATTTCTGTAGATATGTAGTTATTTCTTATAGAGAGAGAGAAACTCTGCCTCCTCTTTTATTTGGTCTATTCCTTTTTAAACAATTGAAATCCCTCTAGTTGAGTGTTCCATTTGTGGGTTTTATCCCACCATGTTTCTATAATAACAACTATATTATATTTGCCCTCATTCTTTATGACTGACACCTATGTGTTAGTCCACTTTGTGTGACACTATTAAAAACTTGATTTTGCTTGATAGCAAGGTTGATATTCTTGTCCACACACATCTATGTTACTTGCACTGCTAACCCTGTAATTTTTTATTGCTGGGGACAGGGATGTTCTGTATCAATTAACTCACTGTCCCTTGTTTAGTTTAAATATTCCTCCAGAAAATCTGTGAGTTTATTGCCAAGTAACTCAGTCCTTTTCTTTGATGAATGCAAATCATTTCTTTTGTACATTGTTTCAGTAGAATACCATTTCATGGTATCCAAAATTGTCATTTCTGATTTTTTGGTCAGTGTCTGTTGTTGGGTTAATTTCCTTCTCAATTTTGTCTAAAAGGTGTTAACTTTTGTTCCAGGGGTAATGCAGTGTTAAATTATTTTATTTTTGTGTACCTTTTGGTGTTTCTATTCTAATCCTGTCAATCCTAATTGCTTTTAGCCAGTGTGTGTTAAGTGTTTGTGAGTCAGACTAGTTTGTATTGGGTCCTCCTTGTATTTGCCAAGATATTTTCTCTTTGGAGTGAGGAGGGGGTGTCCTGCCTGCTGGGTCCTGCCCCAAGCTCTGGAAAATCATTCTGCAATGTGTTGTAAATGAATTTGTGTTCTAAATGGATTTTATCTATCTATCCTTTTCCTGAAAAATGTGTGTATATCTACAAGAGCCTTTTGAAGCTCAAGTCTGCTTGTGTGGGGAAATAATTTTCTTAAGTTACTTTTCTTAACCTATCACTAATTGGTGAAACTACTTTTAAACTTTTCTGAAACAAATAAGCATTTTCCAATCTCTAAAATAATGTGATCTATTTTAGAATAAATGTTAAAGGCAGATTCTCCTGCCTCTGGAAAATTGCATACCTTAAACTATTAGGCTTTTAAAATTATTTGGAGTTTTCAGCATTCTCAAGCTGCCTAGCATTTTTTTTATCCTCTCAAGTTGCAAGTTCTTGTCCTTAATATATTGCAAATGTTCAATTTCAAAAGTGAAACATTTCATGTATGTTCTCTTACCAGAATCCAGGTTTTTCTTGTCCTCAATCTGTGATTGTCCCCATTTGTTTGCCTGCCTGTTTCTTTGACCCCTGCAATATTGATGCCTTTTCAAACTGCCTGCAAGCTTCCAATTCTTTTCTTGCCCTTTGTTCTCCATACTTTTGTCTGCCTCTCCTGGGAGACTCCACCCAGAAAGGGGGGGAGAATCTTATTCTCATGTCTTTCAGCCCTGCATAAATGATCCCTCCATAACCTTTGGAAGCAGAACACACAGACCCAGATGCTGCCTCCATCCATTTAAGCCGTGGAATTTGTTGGAAGTTGGTCCCACAAAGCTTTGGTGCAACAGAACAAAAATCAGCCTGGGGAACTTTACTAAAGGTAGGTGGAGGGGATAGACTCAATGTGATTCTGAATGGTGTGTGTGTGTGTGCATGTGCAGCTATTTCTACAAAACAGGCAATACAAACATGTTCAGTGGAAAAACGTCAGCTAAAGCCCACATGCATCCTAAACAAATGCATGGTTCATTATAGTATTGTGGCTAATAATTTTTTTATGTCCTACTGCCCATGTGCTCAGCCCTTCTCTCTCCTCTGCTCTTTCCTGCAAGAACCATCTTTCTGCTTCTTCAATAAACTGTAACCATCTTCCCAAAGCAGTCGCCATGTTGCTTATTTATTCCCGGCTTGGATGAACTAGGATGAAGACTTACTTCTAACAATTTCTATTCCAGGAAGATGTCTTCAGTAATTAACCACAATTGCTTTGTCCAGAACAAACATTACATTTGTTGAATACTCTTTGAAATTCCTGCATTGTTATATTAATTGTCTTCTTAATAATCCAATCCCTGAGAGTCTGATTCTTTGGATTAACCACACTGTATTTAACTGGTGTTCATAGTAAATTCATATTAATTTAAGATCAGATTAAAAATAACAATAATGATCACAGATATAGAAGGAGTCCACTTAATGGATTGATTTGCATTGTTCAGTTTCTCTGGGTTTAACTTCCATTTTGGAAAGAAAGACTTTTTCTCTGTATTTTATTGTACTGCTAATGGCGTTTGGTTCCATAAATATTGGAAACAAGAGCCAGTATAATTTACAACTGTTGCACAGTAAATGGTTATGGGAAATATTTATATTAACAGTGAAGTCTGCCAGCACTTTGGATCTAAGTGTCTTTAAAAAAAATGTTCTGGAATCCAAGCTGAGGTCTTATGGCTTATCTCTGATATGGCCCTTTCAAAATTATCAAAGAGAAACTTGAGCCAGAAGAACCAGTGGTGAGGGATGTTGATAGTTTTAGTTCAGCAACAGCTGGAATAGCTTAGGTTTTCTACCCATTTATATGCAAAGATATAAAGTGCAGGAAAGTAGGCAGAAGTTTAACTACTTACTAATTCATTTTGTTTTCCTTTTGGAGGAACCGATTGTTTCTTGTATTAATCACTATCTCTTCCCTTTCTGAGTCTTCAATATTAATGATTCCTCAACTTAACAACACACAACCTTCAGGGATTGTTGATGCTAAACTGCTATGAGGGAGAAAAGATTTTTTTTTCCAAATTTTGACCCTAAAAAGAAATAATATCCTGCTGGATCAGATCATCTGGTTCAGCTTTTTCTTTCCTTCCATAGCCAGCTGGATCTCTCAGAAAAAGTACAAGTGATGGTGTTCCATTTTCAGCTTAGACTCATTCCCATTTTTAAAATAAATTTAGCATATACATTGGAAGATATTTATTTTGTTTCCATCATTCTGATGGGTGATTGAATTTCTTCAAAGAAGAAGAAAGAAAGAAGCATGGTAAGAAATCTATATTTCTGAAGCTCTAAGTGTGAATAAGAATAGATCCAAGGAATATTCATCAAAAAGCTCATATTCAGATTTATTTCCAAGTTTGTGAATTTAAGACTGCAGCCTGAGACTTGATCAAAGGCTTTAGTCTACCTTTTTTTTAAAATTAGGCCTACCTCTACGTTACAACTATTGTTATAACAATGACTTCTCAAAATGTAAGAAACAAGTATTTTAAGTATAGAAGAAAAAAATAAATACATTCTCTAGAGAGCAGGTCTTGCATAAAAAAAACACTGCATCTATTCATATGAAACAAACTAGGTTTGATCATATCAGAATTCTGTCTAAATAAAACATCTACAATTTCTATTTTTTTTAAAAAAAATCCTAAATATAAAGAGACCTAGTAAAAAACCCTCTGATCATATTTTTGCTCACATTTGGTACATTCTATTCCCCTCTATGTACTGCTGTTTCAAAGAAAGTATATGCTTTGTTTAAACAATGAAAAAAAGTATTTTATTGATTTATGATTACAGTTAGTGGAAGATAGACATACAAAATTTCAAGGTAAGGTTCTCAGTTGAGTTCAGAGTTGAATGAGTTGTCTTCAAACCAGTTTCTTGGCAACTCACCGTTGTGTTACAAACCAGATCTGTTATGCTTCACTTTTTCTTTACTTCTTTTTATTTTAAGATTAGTTTGGTTAATCTTTAAAAAAAATCATTAACTAGTATGATTTCTCATTATAGTTTGAGTTATTATATTTAATCATAATATCTGTATATTCTACATTTTAATCACAAACAAGAACATGGCTTACTGTACAACCTGTTAGAGGAATGGGATATTGGATGCCTCTTTCTCATTAAGATTATCACTTTTTAATACTTTATCATAGTTTTATAGAGCATATATTGAAGACCCATCTTTGCCGGCAGGCCTGGGGCAGTTAACACCTTGCCCCAGCCAGTGTATGTATGTTTGTATGTCTGTTTCTGGATGATTGGTTGTTTTTAATTAATGGGTTTTATAATGTATTTTAATATTAGATTTCTTTGTTAGTATTCATGTTGTGAGCCGCCCTGAGTTCTTGGAATAGGGCGGCATAGAAATCTAATAAATAATAATAATAATAATAATAATAATAATAATAATAATAATAATAATAATAATAATAATAATAATATTCCTTCCACATTCTTCTCATCAAATAGCCTTGGAAAGAGTATTAAGGAGAATAATGCTTGTGGTTTCCAATTACCTACTTAATACTATCTGTTAAAGTTTAATGGGCAGCATTTTTCTGTTCCATTTTTTAAAAAAGAGAATAACCAAGACCCCTTCTCTTGCTACAGGATAAAAAGTAAAATTGCCAGGAGTTTATTTGTTATGAGAGGGGAGAAGGAGAGTCATAAATAATGAAGTCTTCTGGGATTATATTGTAATTTAGTCTTGCTGCTCACAAATGGAAAGCTTCTCCTCCGTGACTTTCTCACACCCAGCAGAGTTACTGCAAAAACCTTGTAAATGCCTTCTTCAAGGCAAAAGGTATGTAATGGCTGGATGGAATTTCACTTTCCTGAATATCCATTAGATTTGAAGACAGGCTAATTAGATGCCTGTCTTTTGGTGAAAAAATATTAAGTTTTAAATTATGAGGTACCTCAAGGTTGTGGAAATCCAATCAATTTTATCAGGCTACTAGACTTAGTTGATTAAACTGAGAAGAAACAGGACTAGTTACTTTAGCAGAAGTTTAGCTGAGTTCTTGTAATTGATTAACTGCTGCCATCTGCTCTATTGACCCTCATTAATTTATTGTACTATCTGTTACCTCGGCTGTGTACAGAGGATTTTTGTTTTTAGTTAAATGTCCATGCTACCAAGGTCAGAGGAGAACTGTATCTGCCTTTGTCATTTGCTAAATTAAATAGTGAATATAGTTAGAATTAGTTATTAAAGCCATTATTGCACTTACCATCTTAGGCACATGGACTTAATATCTATACCCTGGCACAAAGATGAAACATGTCATAACTTTTACTGTCTGTAATTTTAATTAACCTGGCTGGAAAAAGTGAAGAAAATGGGCACGTTTAATAATTGAGTTTATGCAGAAATAATTCCTGATGAACTTTTTTTCTGAGAACTAAGGAAAGAACGACTCAAATTACAAAATTCAGAAGAAAGTCGAAGACCTTGTTCTTGTTTTCGAAACTTTTATAACCTAACATCATTTCTAGCCAAGGAACATCATCAGTTTAGAAAAAAAACTATAACAGATACTAGCATTCTGACCAAAAGTGCTGAGCTGCAAAAGTACTGTACAGAACAAATTAGCTGCAGTTGATTTAATGGTTTCCTTGTTCCAGAAAATTGCTTTTCAAAATATACTAATACATTTTTGTTTTCAGGCTATTTAGAAATGAGTAGCTCAAATGAACACATTTCTAACAGTCTTTGTTGCCAATCCTCTATTGGCTTTTTAAACCTCTAGATTAATCACATTAAAAAATAAAATAAAATTCCTATATAAATAATAGAGAAGTGCTGAACAATAAGAAAGTGCTGTCTTCGAGCATTGCATTGCATTAATAGTAAGGGCTCTGTTTTCAGGATGACTAAGACCAAAAAAGCTTTATTAACAAGATAATGAGCCTCATCTTTTCAACTTTCACACTGCTGCATTTTCAAAGACTCCAAGCAGCTCAGGAAATATCAGTAAGAAAGATTAAAAATAAAACTGCTAATTATAAACTCAATCTACCTGAGTCATCACTGTTTTGGAATTGCATGTTCTGCATTCATCTCCAAATGTCTTCCTTTTACTCCACTTCATCTGTGACTTTTAAATTTATTACATTGTTTCAATCCAAGAAGACCATCATTTGGAGTTTAAACCCACAATAAGCTTTATTTACAAATCCTGGTGAACAGTTCAGATTTAAAAAAAAATAGCAAGCTAAGATTCTGCTGGAGAATGCATAAACATAATGGGGGGGAGTGTTGTGTGCCTTTCCTTTCCTTTCTTTTTTCTTTTGCTTTTTTTTTGTATGTCATTCAAATTATTCTCATATGAAATTACTACATTCTAGTTCAAGGGTGTCAGACTCGCAACGTCACGTGACATGTCGCGACGTATCATGACTTTTTTTCCATTGCTGGCAATGGGGTGAGCATGGTTTTGGCATGACTCATCCGGCCCGCGGGCTGGCAGTTTGACACCCCTGTTCTAGTTGATCATTTGGCTGACATAGACTGGATATAAAGAACCTGTATTTCTGCAAAACTACCAGTGGACCCAGCTGGTATGGCCCATTGGCTATCTAACCATAATGTAAATGGCTTGGATCAAGATAATTTTCTAGTAGTTCCTGCATCCATATTACACTCCCAGGCATGGTAATCCTAGCTGAGGAGTAGAAAGTCTTATTTATATGTCCTGTAAATAAGAACAAACAACTTGAGGCAAGATAACAGGAGATTATAGGAAGATGTATGTTTTTCTTTCTCTTGAATTATTTTAATTAAGCTTATGTAAGCTAACATGCCTTTATATAAATAGCTCCAGGTAGAAAAGAATGCTGTATAATGTTAAATATCTTTTCTGGCTTTGGTGTTAGTGTGTTAACCAAAGATGTCAAAGGAACTAACACTGTGCTCACTCACCCCTAGAGTCATAGGATTTGTCGTTAATGATATTTGTTCTGTCACTTGGAAAGGAAGGCCCTTGTGGGAGAAAAGCCAAGAGCTAAAAGGCTGAAGATATAAAGCTGTGAAATGATGGAAGGAGCAAGCACCTCTGACTTTTTCTTGTATCATCCAAAGCTGGTGACTCTTAAGTGGATATTAAGTGGATTGAAGGAATAATATTCCACCAGAAATTATTTTGTGTGCTATGCTGATGTCAGGAAAGAGGAAAACTTTGCATTTCCCTGTTTTGCTTTCACCGAATAACAGAACTTCAAAGCAGAGATACTAGGAAAATGGGATCTTCCCCAGGCAATATCTTTTTAGTGGAGTTCTGTTATAATAAATGGGCCTGCCATTTTTTTTAAGCTAGGTTATCTAAATTGGAAACATATCATTTAAATAACTGAGTTTCTGTTCAGCAAATATAAAGTGAGCTTGAACAATGTTTGTTTACTGCTTCTACATTAATACAGGGAAACCTGGCAATTTAATATTTTAAATGCTATTTTAAAGTTTTAAAAGTGACATTATCACACATTTTACAGCTACCTCCTACTGTTCTTATGACAACCCTAATCAAAGATGGATTACTGGTAACAGCTTTTCCTGTGCAGACTGGGAACTGGTTCAACACATTTCCTCTTCATATTATCTAAGTACCATGAATGATACATTGCCTGTGATATTGACATGCCTACACTTCTAACATAGTTTGTCTCCTATTGGACTCATGTTTGAGAAACCATTTCCTAAATTAGCTGGACTGGGGGGCTACAACATCTGGAGAATATCAGGATTCCTGCCACTCATTCACTTAAAGTATGTTTCACAACACTGTACAACTAACAGTTCTCCCAAGGGTTTTGGAGATGTCACAGAATTCATCTGTTTGCTGAAACTGAATACCACTCAAAGAAAGAAAAAGAACAGCAAGATTGCCCTGCAAGAGGTTTTTAAAACATTGATGAGCCATAGAAGAACATATAATTAATCTTGTTTTTATTAAAGCAACTAAGCTGGGAATGCTCTTTGTTATGCAAAGTTAGGGAACTTTGCTTGGGCTAAGTCAGAATTTGTTTCTACTATGATACATAGAATAAGCCACAGTGGACAGTTTTCTCATCAGTTCTTATACTTGATTTTAGGTAAGGTAAATGATCAAATGGTAATCCACTGGGATGTTCTGAAAAGCACTAAAATAATCAATGTCAGAATTTAAATCATTTTATTGTTGAGATTTCCCATTTTTAAACAGTGGGATGCAGTTGAATGTAGAGCTCAGTGTATTGTTTATTCAAGCACTTATTGTTTCATTTGTATTGGCTTTAGGATGGATATAAGAGTGCTTTATTTATGGATAATTGTAAGTTTGGCATAGTAATTCTTCTCCACTGCAATTTGGTATATTCTAGTATTCACAGATTTTCGGATATTCTAGCAGAAGACAATGGAAGAAAAGCCAAAGGAGCAGAATGGGACAGGACAGTGGTGGCGAACCTATGGCACGGGTGCCAGAGGCGGCACTCAGAGCCCTCTCTGGGGGCACGTGTGCCGTTGCCCCAGTCCTAGGCCTTCAGCTGGGTTTTATAAAACCTTTTCATTTTAGGTCTCTGCCATGTGCAAAAAAAGGTTCAATCAATCAGTCAATTTCAACTGATTTCAAGATCTTGCAAAGTTGGAATTGATTGATTGAACTTTTTAGTCCCACCCAGTCTGCTGTTACCACTACAGCCCCACCCACCCAATGGGCCACACACCCCAATGGGCCACACCCACCCAACACCCGATGACGCATAAGTGGGTTTTGGGTTGCAGTTTGGGTATGCGGTCTCTAAAAGGTTCACCATCACTGGGATAGGAAGTCATGTTTTTAAGAAAGTTCTGTTCCACAATAAGCTTTAGTAGCTCATGACCTCTGCTAAATTATAAACCAGATAATCTGGGATCACATATTCTAAACCAAAAGAAAGTACAGTACATTCAAGTTTATACTTTGCTGCTTGAATCTTTAAAAGATCCCTGGATTCTGTAACTAGTGGCACTAAGGCTCAGACTGCACAGTATAGAGCAGCGGTTCTCAACCTGTGGGTTACGACCCCATTTGGGGTCAAACGAACATTTCACGGGGGTCGCCAAACAACGCAGCCCGCCATTTTTCCCCCTTTTCTTTAGCTGTGCTACTCCCTCTTATTCTATTGGCTTTTGAAAGCCAATAGAATGGACTCTCTTGAATAGAGTCTAATTCTATTGGCTTTCAAAAGCCAATAGGAATTGTCCAGGCTGTCTCCGCCCTGCTGAGCCTGCCAAAAGTCCCAGTCTGCAAACGGTGCTGCAACTTGTCTGCAGTGAAGGTGAGCAGTCTAGAAGTTTCCACCCCTCCCTGCTGAGCAACTATTAAAAGTGTAAGTAAAAGAGGGCCAGGGGTGGGAGGTGGGAGGCCGGCGGGCGCAGGGAGGGTTTTTGGTGCGCGTGGGACCCGGCGGGTGTCTTACCCTACGCCATCGCCACCGCGGCCGGCCAGGAGCACCTGGGCCTGCCTGCCGCTGCCCCAAATGGGCGGCAGCGAAGGTAAGGCTAGCGGGGCAGCGGCGGGCGCAGGGAGGGTTTTTGGCATGCGTGGGGCCTGGTGGATGTCTTACCTCCCTTGGGCTGGGCCAGCTGGTGGCCCAGCCCATGGTCGCTCTGCGCTGTCGCTGCCGCGGCCGCCCAGGAACACCTGGGCCTGCCTGCCGCCACCCTGAATGGGCGGCGGCCTACGCCTCGGCCAGCGCAGGGGGTAGCACCACGCATGCGCGGCGCAGGGGGTAGCACCACGCATGTGTGGTGCTTGACAGGTCGGGGTCGCGGCCTGAAAAAGGTTGAGAACCGCTGGTATAGAGCTTAATATACTTTATTTTCTTTTGGTTTAAAATGAAGCAGAACCATAGTTTCAGCTGGAAAACTGTGAACATCTTAGAACAAGCTAAATCCAAAAACACTAGGGAATTTCTAGAAGCTTGGCCATCTGGAATCAGCCATCAGTAAACATATAGAGATAAATCACATTTATATAACATTCAAAAGATACAATAAAAAAGCTAAGAAGGAAACAAAAAGATTGGAGTACATGCCTTCCAGCAGTCTACACCCAATAAGCAGGGATTAACTCCAGAGTACCATAATCAAGGGATTACCAAGGAGCAAACCATACCCTCACGATCATAGGCAGGGCAGGCTACTCTATGTAAGCAGTAACAAACCCCACACTCACTAGCACTGATAATGTTAACTAGTTGGGTAGTGAAATATTTGCAAGCATAGAACCAAGCTCAAAGAGCACAAGAACTCCACATTTTTATCTTTTAATGCAGCATCATCATCTTAATTAACACCTCATATAGTCCTTTATTTAGAATGCATGTTTTATTATGTATGTATGTATGTATGTATGTATGTATGTATGTATGTATGTACAGTATCTATCTATCTATCTATCAAATTTAGACATTGTCCATCTCACTGTCTAAGTGAATCTGGGCAGCTTACGAATTTTAATGAAAATAAAGGTTTAACAATGTAATTTGTATTATCTAATGAAAAAGGAGAAATAAAGAACATTGGTATTATTCTTAAAATAAGCTTAGAGAGAAAAAAAATCGCAACATTTTATTAATTTTATCCATGCTAATATAAGAAGAGATGCTATATGGAATTAATGAACAAAACCAGTTTCTCCCTTCATACATAAATCCTAGAGGAATACTATTTAATTATATTACTTAACCTAATTCATCTTCTGCTTGACCTTGGTGGGCAAAAATAACAAAATTGAAGTGTTTCAAAAAACATAGAAAGCCGGAAAGTTTGTGGATATTTTTTCTGTGCGTTTTGATGAATAGTGAGTTTTAGTCAAATAAATGTTCAAGTTCAGGAACTGCATTTGTGAAGACATCCTTTCAAGCATCAGAACCTTGATACTGCTTGAAATTGAGTTCTTTCAGGTGATGGGAGATAAATGCCCCAAAGTGTTAATTAAAAGATGAAATCAGGAAAGATATTTAAACAAACAGTTATCCATATATAATCTTCTAACTCTGTTGTTACTTCTTATTCCTGAACTTTCACCTTTCTTTATCAAGACTACAATCCATAACTGTAAACTTTATTTAATGCAAGTCTAAAATGACAAAGCAATTTTATGGAAGCCTGTTACAATAGTGAGGGCCCAGCACAAGTACTTAAATGAATTAAAAACAGTGGCTGAGGCTAGCTAGCTAGGAACTTTCAGTTCAAACTGAGTTTAGAACAGTGATGGCGAACCTTTTAGAGACCGAATGCCCAAAAACTGGCCCCACCGCTGCTGCACCCCCTGCCCTGCCCCCACTTCACCCCCTGCCCCGCCCCCTCTCCGCCCCACCCTGTCTGCCCGCAGGGCAACTCACCGCCTCCAGGGCCCACCGGAGATCACCCAGGCAGCCCAGCAGTGCCATAGCGGCCACGCCTTCTGCCCACCAACCGCAGCATCAACTGTGTGTGTTGGGGCATGAGGGCAGAGTCTTGTCTATGTTGCCTGGCTGCCACGTCCTTGGCTGCGCTGCTCCGTGTGGGCCACGCTCAGGGGTAACTTTCCTCCAGGGAGGCTGCTGGTAAGGAGGGGGTCGTGAATGGAGGTGGGGATGGGGCAACGGCACGTGTGCCCACAGAGAGGGCTCCGAGTGCCGCCTCTGGCACCCGTGCCATAGGTTCGCCACCACTGGTTTAGAATGTCTATTTGAAAAGCTGCACTAATGTACTGAAATTGCTAGATACAATTTCTATATTATGTAATACTATATAATAAGAATGTTAAGTAGACCAATCAAACCTAGACATGTTTTATAATAATTAGACATCTGCTGTGTAATTTGGGCTTGATTTTCTGATTAATCCGAATTGCACATGTTTTACCTCAACATCCATAATTTTAAGTAGAATAATACATGAAATCTGCAAAACTGATGCAGACTAGATTTAGGTAGATCTGCACATGTGTATTAAACATGTGATTACAAGAAATCCCAGAGATTCATAAAAATGTGAAACTATTACCTTTGCTATATCTTTTTCTCATTTTTGATTTTTTTTATAGAAGTGAAAATGTAATAGGTTATTAGTTGGTTGAGTATACATGACTTAATGGATTCACGCTTTTACTCAAGCAACCAGAAGCATTTAGCCCTATACTGCGGCTATATTATTCATAATTAATTTAAAGGTAGGCTAGTTTTCCTTATTTGAATGCAGTGTCTGCTTTCTTTTAAGCCTTTGAAGATTAACATTTGCAATACTTTGTGGAAGAGTATATCTGTGGCCACAGCTATCTTTTTTTGTTTCATTTTGTTTTAACCAGGCAGTTTATTTATTAAGCACAAACATTCAGGTTTGTCTTTTGAGAGCAATATTATTTCTGTTGAGGTTACTGGCTACATTTTTTCTTTATGAACTGTTTTTTTTTAATGATGTCAATGCAGTTTCCATTTATTCTCGCTGATACTAAATAAGCATTGTATGTTACTGAAAGGAGCACCAAATGTTTCCTAAATAATATACCTTTAAATGGAGCACCTATTTGGATTGGATTTTTTTGGCCTGTCTAATCTTTCTTTGTGTAGAAAAGATTCATCTTAAATGCAGAGCTGTCTTTCTTTGGGACTCATGATTTTAGTACAGAAGCTGCCCACTATCATGGATGAAAAGGGACAATCCATCCAGAATATGTTTCCTGAATATGCCTTTCTATTAAGGAAAAAGGTGTAGGTAGAAAACACAACATGCTATTGTTTGGCTATGTTTTAATCTCCTGTTTCATCCATTTTCATTGGGAAACATTCCTGATTGTTGGGAGTCATAGTCCAGGAAAAGATACAGCTGAAAAGAACAGAAAAACATTATAAATATTGTTTGCCATTTGACTACACAAATCCATCTCCATAACTGTAACATGGTTTGTCCTGTAATGAAATATACAGGTATGTTGTTTGTCAGTGCTTTATGCTAAGAACGTTCAAAATATTCCCAAAGTCATACATTAGTAGAGCATACAACAACCGAGACATCTAATTTGGAAAGGACATGCATGCATTCACTGAGTTACATTGTAGATTTAATGTCATAGAACATGTAAACCATGTTGGACTTTCAGCACAGCTTAATACTTCTTAGCTTATAACCAGCAAAAATGTGTGCTCTTTTAAATTATTATTACATTTTTCCCTGAGGAACTAGTTTTCTTCTTGGGTTTTATTGTTAAAAAAACATCCTAAGAGTATACCATTTCTCAATTTTTCCAGTCACCTGAGGGAGAAAGGATCTGCAGTTTAGTGGTGCACAGCAAGCCAGTTGAAGTAGCCAGTAAATTGCTGAGGTCAGCCTGAAACCAGCTAAAGTGCTCTGTCCAAAATGGACTGAGACACTGGACATGACATAACAGAGAAAACAGCAGGAGAAAAGTGTCCTTGGTTTGCTTAAGGGATTAATAGAGGGCAAATCATATATATATAAAATAAATACATGTTGTGTTTTGAATGACATATATATATAAACTTGGACACCTATATACAGTTTTTTTTTTAATTCTTGAAGGTTGTTCTGCCTTCTCTTTTTAATTAGTTAAAATGATTCACTTTTTCCCCACTAAGCATCCATTAAGGTAATGGAAACACTAACAATTCACTTTCCGACCAATGTTTAAATGTGATTTATGACTTCTTATGTGCAGTTCTAGCATCTTTTAGGAACGAGGGGAGGTATAGTATATATCTTAGACTGTAGCTTTCCACTTCTAACATTCCTGCAGCCGATGAAAAGAAATCTCTCTCCCCTCCCCACCTCATAGAAACAGACAGAAACACACAAATAAACACATTTTAGCTTATAGCTAAACTATACATATGACCTTCATCATAAAATTCTGAAAATGGTTGGTCCTGATGTATTGATATGTTCTTGAGTGCCAGTTTTAGGTTGGCCAATTATTCGATTTGCATAATTTCAGACCAATTTATCTTCGAAATATAATTCAATGTCAAACTTTCTCACATAAAACAAACCCTCCCTATGTGCCAGGTTAATCTCCTTTACTGCCAAACTCCTCCAGGCTGTGATAGAAGAGATTCTCCCTCCCATGAGCGATGCTCTTCCATCATTTGGACACTGTGTTGTAGCCATTTACACAGGATTAATTCTATTTGTTTTTGGAGATTTATCACTGGAGATTCTATTTCTGTGGAAGTTGCTGCTTTGCCCTCTGCCCTACCAAGGCAGTTTATCATGACTTTCCTGTACTGCTCTGGTTCTGCTTATCCTTTAATGATCTGTGTGACTGAGTGGAAAGCCACAAAAGGAAGTTAATAAAGCAAGCTTTGCTTCCTGGGTTGCTTCCTGTTTAAAGTAAGCGCCTTTTGATCCATGAGCCAATTCTTTTAAAATTCTGGTTGCAATTCCACATAACTCTTACATTTCCCAATCAATGTTGCAAAAGAAATATTTCACTCCCTCTATCCCTCACAGTAAGCTAAAATCCCATCATTTTCTTTTTCTAGATGTGTTTACTATTATGGAAATCCTCCATGGATTTAAATGGAGTTTGCTAGATAGATGGTCAGTCTTTTTTTCTTATTGATTCAACTCTTTCCCTCTCACCAATATACAATAAAGTCATTTTGGATCAATTCAACAATTAATAAAGCTAATACTATTGGGGAGGTTGTTTCCAGAAACAAAGTGTAGATAAAAGATGCTTAAAAGACTGATTATAATTTATAACAGTAAAAAGAACAAAGAGCAATCATGACATCTTCTAAGATCATGCAGCCCAACACTTTCAATTCTTCCCACTATGTCCAACTAAATGTGTTAAGGGTGTAGACTGAAATGTTCTGTACATACAACTATTAACCAAAAATCCAGAAGAATATAAATTTTAATAATAATAATAATAATAATGATAATAATAATAATAATACATCTGAAGCATTACTTGAATACCATCTAGTTGACAAAATCACCATTAGTCAATTGCAAAAGACAGCTTTACTTGGAACAGCTTACATGCTGCAAGAACAGTATCTTTAACACTATCAAGCAACATCAACAGCCTATCAGCCCAGATCCTTGGGAAGGACTGGATAGATGGACAAAAATGTGAAATCCAAACATCTGGGTGACTGTGCAAAAAGCCATAATAATCAGTAAATTACAAAAGGCAGCTTTATTTGGATCAGCTTACATCCTGCAAAGATACTTTTTAACAGCAGCAAACAACATCTGCCTATGCCAGATATCTGGAAGGAAGATAAGTGGATAAAAAAAGTAAATCCAGTCTAAATATATGGCTGATGGTGTTATAAATCGTATTAATAGTAATACCAGGAAAAAGTATCCTTGCTTCTATTTAACCCAGATATTGTTTCCTAATAGCAAATGTATTGGCTTCTTTTTATCCCATTGTCTCTTAGAGTAACTTGGAACTCATCTACTTCACCCCCTCTGACCAATGCAGGAATCCACAGACCATTCCAGATAAATGGATGTCTAATCTTTTCTTGAAAACTTCTAGTGATGGGGGCATTTATGACTTTAGGAGACAGAGAGTTCCACAGCTTAGTAGCTCTCACAGTCAGAAATTCTTCCTCATTTCAAGTTTGAAATCTCTTTCTGTAAAGCTTCCACCTTCCACCGGTTCTTCTCCTACTTTTGCATTATGGAGAATAAATTAACATCCCTTCTCTGTGATAGCCTTTCAAGCATTGGGATGTCTTTAAGTCAGAAATACTCTTTTAACTTCTTCATGGGATTTAGCTTCCAAGCCCTTCACCTTCTTTGTATCAAGGCCAGCTTCAAGTTCAGCAAGGAGTTTGAGAAAGAGGTCACTTCAGAAGACCTCATGGAAAGAGCTGAGTGAAAGGCAGAACAGAGGAGGTATAAATTGCTCTTTGTGGAGCAAAGGCATCCCCATTTTTGAGTATTTGCAACTCAAAGGAGGTTTTATTTAAAGTCACCACTAGTAAGCAATCCCTTGTTAGGAACAGCTATCCTGCTTGCCAGAAACTCTGCCCATTTGTGTCATGAAGGTTTGACTGAGGAAACTATTTTGAATCACAACCATCTGAAACTCATGACGCTGGGACAGGCTTAACACATGGCCTAGACCCTTCTTACAAGTGCTATTGTTGAGCCAAGTTCTACTTATCTGTATATCTGATTTTTTTCCTACCTAAATGCAGAATCTTATATTTCTTATTTCGAAGTAATAGAAAAACCTGTATAAATTAGAGTAATGGGATGAGCCTGGATACCTCATCCAATTATGCCCTCATTATACAGTCTTCAAATTTCTATTCTCCAGCTTGAGAATGCCAGTAGTTTCATAGTTATTACTGAAAATGTCTAAAGTTAGGTTCAGTACATTAGAATCAGTAAGCAAGAATGAGTGAAGAATTGCCATTTGGGAGATCTGCGTACAGATATTGTTTGTGTCTATGTGCCTATTGATGGATAATTTGCTAGAGTTCTAAGCTTCTAGAAATTATCTGCTTTGGACTTGACTTGGTCTAGGATGGTCACAGTTTCCCAATTGAAACTATGGTTAAGTCTGTCCATATGCATTTTCTGATGTTCAGGAAAAAATAGCCATGATAATGTAGAATTATATCCAAATATGTGCTAAAGATAATCCAAAATATATTATTTTAGTATTTTAAATAGCATGTTATTATCATTATATATATAAAAGTGTTGTATAAAATATTGATGAGATATAATGTGTTCCAGCTGTTATCTTTAAGAACTTCTTAACTTTTCTCCATCTAACATTTGTACCCACTTTGCCCAAGTTCAAGAGCATGTTTATCGCAAAAAATCATTGCAAATTTGTATTTGTAATAAAAAGAGAATACAACAAAATCAATGGAATAATTATCATTTTAGAATAGTCTGTTGCATCTGTTCAAATACACATCATTTTATATCATGTATAGTTTTTCCTTTTTCATACACACACACACACACACACACACACACACTTGCCCCTCTCATAACTATGTGGTTAGTTAATTTGGCGAAGTGCAACTATTTCAATTTGCAATCTCTTTCACACTGTTAGTAACATTTGATACTGAAATACTTTAACATTCTTACTTAGCTGACTTGGTCTTTGCCTCTAACCAATTATTATTATTAATAATAATAATCAAAAATACTATTGATAATATTCAATTAAATAATGAAATTTATTATTAATAATAATGAATTAAATAATAATAAAATTGAATAAACTACATTTTTTAAAGAAAGACATTGTGTCTGGCACAGTGATTAGAATGCAGTATTGCAGGCTAATTCAGCTCACTGCCAGGAGTTTGATCATCACTTAGCCTTCCATCCTTCTGAGTTTGGTCAAATGAGGACCCAGATTGTTGAGAGAAGTACGCTGACTCTGTAAACTGCTTAGAGTCGGCTGTAAAGCATTATGAAGCGGTATATAAGTCTAAATGCTATTGCTATTGCTACTTACGATAGATTCCAAACCAAAGTAATATTCAGAAATATTAGTGACCACAATTAATTAAGTGATTCCTTTTTTTTCCTTTTCTTTCCCCATAAATGTGTGCTACATGAATGAAATATATATAGATACAACACAAACTTTGTCAGAAGAATGAATCATTGTAACTCTATAAGCAACACATCTACTTGATCAAAATGAGTCTCCAGAAAGCTTTGCCAAGAGTAACAGTTCTGCATTTCATAATCAAAATTCTTGGAATAAAAAGAAAAGATGGAATGCAGTAGCATGCATTCTCACCGACTCACTGCTCCATGGCTATGTGTGAAGATTCACATGCAATCACTGCCTCTGAAAGTGCTACTAAATAGAAGCTTGTGAAGACTTCCCCCCCTTCCCTGAACCCTATGACATCATATGGCTTACATTTTTATAAAGTTAGCTGATATTTCCATATGAAGTTATAAACATTATAGAAGACTTCTGATGATTCTCCCTTCCTTTCTTTCTTTCTTTCTTTCTTTCTTTCTTTCTTTCTTTCTTTCTTTCTTTCTTTCTTTCTTTCTTTCTTTCTTTCTTTCTTTCTTTCTTTCTCTTTCTGTATACCTATCTTATAATTAAGACTGTCAAGTAATTTTTATTTATTTTTACACATATTGTCCCCAACAATTTGGGTCCTCATTTTACCAATCTTGGAAAGATGGAAGGCTGAATCAACCTTGAGAATTGAACTGCTGGCAGTCTGCAGAATTAGCCTGCAATACTGCATTCTAACTACTGCGCCACCACAGCTCATAATATATCTTTCTCTAACCCTGCCTTCTTCACTGCTCCTGCACAAAGGTACATCTATGCCTTAGCATGCCAAATATTTCTTGCCAAGTTTCAAGGTTCTTTTTTTCTTTAACTGCAGACGGATCTTCTTTCTTTCTTTCTTTCTTTCTTTCTTTCTTTCTTTCTTTCTTTCTTTCTTTCTTTCTTTCTTTCTTTCTTTCTTTCTTTCTTTCTCTTTTTGTCTCTAGAGCTTGTTAAACCTTTTTTATTATTATTATTCTCATGAAAACTAAAATAGAGATGTCACTGCTAGCTTGTAGGCTCTTACAAATCTCTCTCTCATCCTTTCCACTTAAATAAAAGAAAGTACAGGGATGACACATACGCTATTGTGAGGAGATCTTGAAAGATTACACTTATCCTTAAGAAAGAAATGAATATCCTTGCTGCAAGCAAGCACAGCTGTGCCTGACCTAGATTTTGTTTTACTGTAATTTATATATTTTATATGAAAGACAGCAGGAGAGAGAAGGGCAGACAGACCCACTTTCTAAATTTGCTGAAAAATGCCTCAGCTAAGCTAAATTAAAGAGGAAAGGCATCTATGTTTCAACATTACAGAGATGGACAGGCAGTAAAGAAAAAGGCAAAGGTTAACTACAGAATAGAGGCAGGCAACAGTAAATTCCAGTAAAGTAGTCCTCGACTTACGACCACAATTGAGCCCAAAATTTCTGTGGCTAAGTGAGAATTTTTTTAAAGTTTTGCCCCATTTTATGACCTTTCTTGCCACAGTTGTTGAGTGAATCACTGCAGTTGTTAAGTTAGCAACACGGTTGTTAAGTGAATCTGGCTTCCCCATTGACTACTTGTCGGAAGGTTGTAAAAGGTGATCACATGACCCCAGGATATTGCAACTGTCATAAATATGAACCAGTTGTCAACCATCCAAATATAAATCATGTGACCACGGGGATGCTGCCATGGTCATAAGTGTGAAAAATGGTCATAAGTCACTTTTTTCAGTGCTGTTGTAACTTTGAACTGTCACTAAATGAACTGTTGTAAGTCAAGGATTATCTGTAGTTCCTTTTCATTTTTATAGAGAGGTGGAATACCAGCTTACGTTCATGGAAACGTAATGTATGTGGAATTTCAATGGCTTTCAAGAACTTCCCCATCAGAAGTTGCCTCTGATTTGGCTCTTATCTAGATCCTCCCACTAATATCCTACTCAATATTCCAGAAATGGTTATCCTGATGATGCAGTTTAGAGAACAGAGATTAGGAATAAGGATTAGCAAATGAAGGAAAATCTGTTCCAAAGAAATTTCAACTTTGGGGACCAGTTTTCTCCTCCAGTCAACTTTTAAATACAAATCAATTTTAAAAATTGACAAGTCAAAGCCGGGAAGTTGTGGAGTTGTACTTTAAAAATGCATGAAGGGGCTAAAAAATCTCTTCCTTTAACATCTAAGAAGTACTGCATTTTCATAGTAATGGTAGGCTCTTTGTAGTGTCGAAGTTTCTTCTCTGGCCTTTCTAAAAATGTTTCACCTGACTGTTCCAAGAAACCCCAGGAATCCAAAAAACACAAGAAAGCTCAGATGTCTTTTGGATAAAGCACCTTTGGGACAACCATGATCTGGATGATTGAGAATCCCCATAAACACTTCCCCATTGAAACATGATTTGAGGCTTTTTAGTCTGTTACCTTTTATTTGGCTCATTCTTCAGCAAATATATTTGTACAGTAGTCTGAGAAAGAATGGCACACAAACCTCTGATCTCTAGGCACTGTCCCTCCATTTAGAACATATTTTCTAAATATACAACATGTGCTTGATGATGCCTAATCATGCTAATTGGACCCAAGGCACCTTCCCCTTTCTTTGAACTGGGCAGGTTAACCTAACAACTGCAAACCAGATGGTTTTAGTTCTTGCCAAGTCTTCCTACTGGAGTGGAATGTGAGAATTTTGCACACAATGGCTTATGGCAAATATTTGTACTTAATTATCTGCAGCACATGCCTTCATTCCCAAGGAGCCCAAGATAATCAAGAATTTTTGTCTTAGGGGGGGATTCAGACTACCCTGCTAATAAAAGGCCCACATGTGCATTTGAAGATATTATGCAACTTTAATCAAATTAGAATGATTAAAATGGAAAAGGAGAACTGAACATTTTTAATAAATAATTATGATGATTAAAATGGAGAATGAGAACTGAACATTTTTAATAAATAGTTATGCTGTGCAGTATCCATTCATAAAAGAGATGTAATGATGCATTATAAGCTCTGGGAAAATGTGATCAGCATAGGAAAAAAATATAATGAAATGGTTGTTTAAACAGTGTAAAGCTAATGTTATAATAATTATTTCCCAGTGAGCTAGGCATGGAATTCATTATACAGGCTGTGTTTTATCGGTGATCTTGCCAACAACATCTGGTCGTTGTCTCCATTTTCTTTTAATGTGATTAATTTAATATAATTGTCAAACAATGTGGGTCACAAAATAAATGAAGTCAAAGGTCAATGGAGGCAACTATCCAAGCAGGCTACTGTTCTTGTGTTGGGCTTATGAGCTTTCCAGATATATTGGATTGAAGGTAGGGCTTTAGTGTGGTATAGCAGGATTTTTTTCACTCTTATAGATTACAAAATAAATCTTTTGTAGACATAGCATCAGAGCACGTCAAAACATACATTTCTATAAAAAAATGAACATCAGCAAAGTCTTTACTGCACCTGTTGCTCAAGATTTATTTACTGTATGTAAGATTATGGAGAGCAACCTCCATGAAAGTTGGTAGGAGAGGTAAGTGGCCAGGAGTACCGTAATAATATTTAAACTTCTTTTCTGATTGAAAAGTTGTAAGATTTAGTATCAAAACTTATCTGTATTTTTGTCTTATGTACACACATACATGAAAGCTGAGCTATAATTTGTCAGAAGAATTTGGGGGTGGGGTGGGAGGGTTGTTGCTGTTTAAAGGAAATTGTATTTCAAGGTTCTTTCCTTGGGTGGCAGGAATGGAGGGAGGACAAGAGACAATTAGTTTTAAAAGGTTTTGCATACCTCTGGGAAAAACCACCCATCCTTGCGCATGAAAGCAATTGGTATTTGCTTTCCCAGGACTGATGAGAGGAGTGCATAGCCAGGGGATAAAAGGTATCCCATGTTCTAAAATAAACTGAATCTTCTTTCTCTTTCATTTTCAATGTCAATCTATCCATTTCTGTGCACTCTTAAGATTTTTTTAATTAACTCTTCCTCCATTGATAAATCTTCATTTTTCCCATGTTGAGCGAATACAATTCTTGCTGCAGTTAATATATGTAAAATTAAATATATATACTCTTTCTCATAATTTCCTACAATTATGCCTAACAAAAATAATTCTGGCTTAAAATCAATATGTTTTTTAATCATTTTCTCTAGCCATGTATGTATCCTTAGCCAGAATCTTTTGGCTTTAGACCATAACCACCAAAGATGGCAATAAGTGCCTGGTTTTTGTTTACATTTCCAACAATTGCTTGATATATTTTTAAACATTTTTGCCAACCTCACCGGTGTTAAATGCCATCTATAAAATATTTTATATAAATTTTCTTTGTACGCTACCATTTTTGTTATTTTAGAATTTCTTTCCCAAAGGCTTTGCCAGTTTTCTAGTTCTATGTTATGTCCAAAATTCTTTGCCCATGTTATCATTGGTTCTTTAACTTGTTCCACTTCCATCTGTAAACTTAGCATATATTTATAAAATTTCTTAATCATTTTTTGTCTAATGTCAGTAATATCTTATCAAATTATGTCTGTTCTTTATAAAATCCAGATGTTTTAATATCTTTTTCATATCTCATTTGAATTTGCAGATATGGCTACCATGATAGGTCAATCAGTCTCAACTTTCTTAAGCTGGCTACTTGCAGCATGGGGCACATGCAGCTTCAGATAGTCATGCAGTGTCTTCATTTGACTTCACTGTCCTGGGTCAATGATGTTTACATAATAGTATATATTTATGTGAATGAAACAAAAAGTAAACTAAGTTTGGACAGTTTTTCATGAGCTGTCATAAATTCTAGAGAGCAGTTTAAGATTGCTTCAAGTAAAACAAAACAAAACAAAGTTCACAACGGTGCTACATTGTGGCTAGAGCAGTGTTTCTCAACCTTGACAATTTTAAGGCATGTGGACTTCAACTCCCAGAATTCCACAGCCAGCATTGCTGGCTGTGGAATTCTGGGAGTTGAAGTCCACATGCCTTAAAATTGTCAAGGTTGAGAAACACTGGGCTAGAGTCATTATTTAATGAGGAACGCAAAAAAATATGTGTCTTTGACCATTTCCATCATGTAAGCTTGCTCTTCCCACATCTATTGCATTAAATGTATTTTAAAGATCTCTGATGCTTTTTCAAGGAGAATCTATATTCTAGAAACTCCCTAAAATTCTTTAAACTTTAATGTGTGATAATTTAGCATTAAGTTCCTTTTAATTCAACCCTACAGAGTGAAGTCTACCTCCCCAGATTAAGGTTGATCTTTATCTGATAGATCTTTGGCCAGTGTAGTCTAGCAAATTGTTAGCTGCTGCAGTCCAAGTCCAGAGGACAACTATTTTGAGACAAATTATTGGTACAACCAGTGAGATTCATGAAATTCTTGCCACTTTTTGAAAAAAAAATTCATTTAGTTCAGAACTTTTAAAGGCTAAACCATCTCCAACCCAATATCATTCTAAAAAGCACTCTAAACATGGGAAAGGATTGTGTTCAAACCAAAGCTATAGTAATTTTAGCCTACAGCTGTCTCATGCTTTAGCTGAATGAAAACACTTGAAGTGAACACTATCTGGTTCACTTCACCTACTGGATAGATAGGTTCACCTCATCCCTGAGGAAGCAAATTGATTTTAATCTAGCATCTTGCGGCATTTCATTCCAGGCAATATTGTCTTTTAGGGCAGGCAAAGCCTTAATTGATTCAAACCAAGGATTGGGGATTTAGTTTCACAAAGTGACAGAGTGAAAATCATCAATCTTTATTATGGTGCAGTTGCAGGTTCCATGAATGATTTCTAGCTACCTCCATACCTTCCTGAATATTTCACATAGGAAATATTTTATTTTGGCCCAGTTTGGTGCATTAATTGTTATGGAGATTATAGACAAACATACTCATCTCCTGCACAACAATCATATGTTTCTGCTCAGATGCAGAAAGAGAATCAATCATCCATATACAAAGCTACATTTATCTTAACCTGATTATCAGAAAATTTAGTTGTCTTTATGATCAAGAAATCTTCCTTTTGCAAGACCTAACTTGGATAATCATTATAAAGATTCCCACATTTCTTGCACTATTTAGAGCCTTCAAAAGCTGGGTGATATCTTCTTATTATTGCCTCAGGTTTAGTTTTTTCCACTGTATTTTAAATTTTATATTTGAATTTTACTGATGTTTCTCCATTTTAAATTCTGTATTTGGTCTGGGACTATAAGTATAAATAAATGTAACCTAAATTTTTAGAAGCCATATGTTGCCTTATTAAAAATAAAATCATTTTCTTTAGAATGAAATTTAGAAATGTTGCCAGACAAATCAGGACTCTATCCCTGCTCTGGCACTTCAGTTCTTGTCAGAAACAGCTTAGAAACTCCCAAATCAATTTAATCACTAATTACTGGGATGGAAAAAAGTATCTACTTCTGTATTTCTCTGCCTTCAGTAAAACTATGCCTTTTTGTTTTAGCTCAGACATGTCAAACTCATGACGTCACATGATGTCGCGCAACATATCTGGACAGTTTTGCCATTGCCGGCAATGGGGTGGGCACAGCTTCTGCGTGACACGTCCAGCCCACGGGCCGGCAGTTTGACACCCCTGTTTTAGCTCAATAGATGTTTACAATATGCTTTGTCAGCACCTGAGATATCAAAGCATTCTTTATTAGTATGCTTTTAAGTGAAAGATGTGCTTGATGCTGCTGCTGCTACTGCTGCTGCTGCTGATGCAGATACTGATCTTGATGCAGATGGAAGTGAAATGCTACTTAAAGGTAGGAACCATCTTAGGAATGCTAATTAAGCAGAAGAAACAAAACAAACAGTTCATGTAGAAATCTCTGGTTATTTTTGATCAGCAATAGTGGGACATCTGTTCAACCATGAATGACACACTGAAGGCCTCTAAGACTTTTGGCTGGCTTTAGGAACAGTTGCTACCAGATGGGCTTCTGTCTGAAAAAGGACAATTTCATGCTATTTTAAAACTGGGACAGGTGAAGTTCAAATGGTTTCAAAAAGAAAAGGAACAAGCTTCAAGAAATATTGACTATGCCAACAGATTTGCAGTTGATCTGTTTGACAGAGATTTTCCTTTCATATAATACAACCTTGTTTTGTTTCATTAATAAACACAACTTGGAGTTCCACCCAAGAACTCCTAGGTAGATATAAAAGATTACAGTATGGGACTTCCACCTTGATAAAAAAAACCATAATTAACTTTCTCCTTTAACAGATAATTAAAATGGATTTAGGTTCTGTAATGTATAATTCTCATAAAATGAATAGTATTTTCTTTTAAATTGTGCTTCACATTTAATGTATATTTTATAGTTATTCTTCATACATTTGTAGCATAGTATAGCATATTAACTTCTGAAACACTTTAAATAGCTTCCAGCTTCTTTAATTATATTGCAGCTTTTCTGGAATGTCATAGAGCTAGTCTTCATTTACTGTCTCTTTTAGCAACTGTTTGAGTTATGATGGTGATGAAAAAATAACTTTATGACCAATCTTCATATTTACTACATTTGCAGGTGTGTAAACAAGAAAGACCAAATAACATCATAAGCACAGTTGCAATTTCACTTAGTGATTGCTTTGTTTAACCACCAAACTGTGAATTCCAATTATGATTGCTAAATGGGCTGCCTGTCCACCTTTCTTAAAATTAAGGTGAATTTTATTATTCACTACATTAATGGTTCAATTTGATATACAGTTTTAAGACTTTATATTGCATTGTATTTAACTGGACTTTCCTCTACATGTGTAGCCTGGTTATAGAACTAGATAAAGAAATAGATGCACTTCAGAACAGAATATATATGGGGTAATTTGACACTTCTTACTTGGAACTAATATCATCCTATTTTTTGTTTCTTTCAGTCTTAAATCTGCTTGGAATGATTTTATTGTCTACAAAGCAATTCCGCAATAGTGCTCCTTCAAGACCGGTGTCCTGTAGTAATTATTAAAGTGCTGCACTAGGAACAGGGGGAACCCAGGTTCTAGCCCTCCCTTAAGCCTATAAACTATTTGGGTGATTTTGGGCCAATCATTCTCTCTGAGGCCTAGACTGTGAAATTAAAAAAGGAGAAAATGACAAATCACTTCCCAAATATTGCCGAGAAAATGGTATGGACTTGTGCATGAAGCACCAGGTGTCAAGACTGACTTAAAGACAAGACAAAAAGTGAGAAGGGGGGGGGAATGAGAGATGTAACTATTTGATGAAATAGAGGCAAAAGAACATGGCAAAAGAGCATGGATCTGAACTGTGTTAAGCACAAGACCACACTAATCCTCATTGCATATATTCTAGATATTCGAACACACAGAAGCAGCTCCCAGAAAGAGAATGTATAATTAAATCAGTCTGCTTGATATAACCTTGTGGATTTATCTGCATGATATGTACATATTATGCAGGGCTATCAGGTTTTTTTTAAAATAATGTTTTGAAAATTATTTTGCATAAATATTTTCATTCACATACATACATGAGCCTATATACATACATACACTTTTTTGTTTGCCATAATAGCTTTTAAATTAGCTAGGCCATAAATAAGCAAGATGACAATAGTTTATACAATCGGGACATTACATGATAAATATAATTGTCTCCAGAGTAAACACAACTTAAATCTCATGCCCTTGAGATTTCAGGTCACATCTGTAACTGCAGACAGGATATGGAGACACTAAGCAGGCCCTCCAATTCAATTTATCTTTGTCAGAGTAGTAACTATGCCTAGCCTTAAAATCTAAAAGGTATACGTGTTTCTAAGCAGAGTAATTTATCAAGGGTTTAATTTGACTCAAACCACTTTTCAGACTCCAGAGGTCACTTTGCAACAGGAAATAAAATATCTAATGTATATGTAATAAAAAGACCCATTTGGCTGAAATAGTACCAAACAAAAATGCAACAAGTCACATATATGAATTACAAGTGAAGTGCTATTTCTATGTAATGGTATTTCCTGCTTGGCATCCCATCTGTCTTTTCAACTTGATGGCAAATTATCAATCACTAACCATTGATCAGCCACTTCAAAATTTCTGCTTTCTTAAAAAAAACAGGGTTCCCTCCAGACTGGTTATTATAATTCCAAGAATTCCCAGGCATGAAGTTATGAAACACTAAGATATTAAAAAAATGCCTTTGCATAAGCTTTATTGCTAGAAGGCTGTATGGTTATAACCTGCTCATAAATTGCACATCTATATCATAAAGGATATGCCTCTTCTCTCAGGGCAATTCTGTACTGCAGCCTAAGCTGCATCTCTCCCATGATACGTGTAGCTGTTTCTTAAACTGTCTCCAGAAATTATAATCCAGATTGTAATGGGTTGGTAGTGGGGTTAGGCTGGTCCTCAGTCTAGATCAGGGATGTCAAACTCAATTTCATTGAGGGCCGCATCAGCATTGCGGTTGCCCTCAGGGGCCCAGGTGGGTGTGGCCAGGGTGGGTGCGCTCTACTGGGTGGGTGTGGATGGTGTGGCCTACTGGATGGGCATGGCCAGCTCTACATCATTCATGTCAAGGGTGCCTGTGGGGGCCTGGGTAGGAGTGGGATAGATCTGAGGGTCTCTGGGGGTGGGACCAGGGCAAGTGCCAAGGCATGGTCCACTGGAGGAGCCTCACTGTTCCTCTCAGGCCATGTGGAGGGGGGGCTTATGGAGCTAAGACTGAATGCGTTTCAGCATAGATGGCTACCACAAAACTGTACATGGGCTCCTGGCCTGCCTGGGCCAGGGCCAAGGCAGAGGGGGCCATTCCCTCACTGTTTCCAGGATGGCTTCACGGGCCACATGAAACCACTTCGCGGGCCGCATCCGGCCCCTGGGCCTTGTGTTTGACAAGTCTGGTCTAGATTATGACTACTGAAAGACCTAATTGGTCATTCTCCTGCTTCTTGTATTTTTATCTGTGCAAAGAAGCAAGATTAACTGGTTAGTTTCTATGTACATTTGTCTACTTATTCTGTGGTCAGTAGCTGCATTAACAGAGGGATATAACCAAGATCACATGAAATGTTAATACCACTTTACATTGCCTTTCTAAGGCCACACTTGGAATACTGCATCCAGTTTTGGTCACCACGATGTAAAAAAGATGTTGAGACTCTAGAACGAGTACAGAGAAGAGCAACAAAGATGATTAGAGGGCTGGAGGCTAAAACATATAAGGAAGGGTTGCTGGAATTGGATATGTCTAGTTTAACGAAGAGGAGGATGTGGGGGGATATAATAGCAGTGTTCCAATATCTCAGGGGTTGCCACAAAGAAGAAGGAGTCAAATTATTCTCCAAAGCACCTGAAGGCAAGACAAGAAGCAACGGATGGAAACTAACCAAAGAGAGAAGCAACCTAGAACTAAGGAAAAACTTCCTGACAGTTAAAACAATTAATCATGGAATAACCTGCCTCCAGAAGCTGTGAATGCTCCAACACTGGAAGTTTTTAAGAGATAGTCATTTGTCTGAAATGGTATCGGGTTTCCTGCCTGAGCAGGGGTTGGACTAGATGACTTCCAAGATCCCTTCCAACTTTATTATTATTATAAGTGTCCTTTTCTGTTCATTGTATGCCTGTTTTTTGTTTCAGTAATGGTTTCCTTTTCACTAGTCCCTGTGCCTTCTCAGATATTTGCACATATGGATATTTTCACACCTTCTCAAATTCTTTCCTTTGTCACTAACACAGGCCCTTTCTCCCCCCCCCTTTCTCTCGTATGGTTCTATGTTGCCCTGATGCTAACAATAATCAAAACAACATGGAATCAGTTGTTCATTTGCTTACATATTCCTCTATATATTCATAGAAGCTTTGTAGCAAAGAAAAACTGTTAGTTCAGCTTCAGAGAAATGAAGTAACAATGAGGACAGGAGAGCAGAGCAGAGCAGAGCAGAGCTTTGCTGTAAAGGTGGCCCTTGTCTTATAACCACAATTGGAAACAGAATTTCCATTAGTAAGAAGCCAGTTGCTAAGTGAGTCAGGCCAAATTTTATAATTTCTTCTGCCATGGTGGTTAAGTGAATCATTGCAGTCATTAAGCAAATCTGACTCCCCCCCCTGCCCCCCCCATTGCTTGTGTGAACCTGACTGGAAATGTTGCAGAGACAATCATATGACTCTGGGAAGTTGCAACTGTTGTAATTACATGCCAGTTGCTGAGCACTCAGATTTTGATTAAGTGACTCTGGGGTGACATCCCGCATAGATCACAATCAATCAGATACCATCAGATGGTTGGAGAAAAAGAGGAAGGCTGGGGAAATCCTGGCACCAAACATTTCAGGAAGATCTGAAAAATATCAACTTTAAATGCAGAGATTGTAGCTGCACATTGAGAACTCCGGAGTACACTTGTAGCCCAATGTGCATAGCATAGAATGTGAAGAATGTGATGATCATAAGTGTGAAGAGCAGTTGTAAGTCACTTCTTTCATTGCCATTGTAATTTTGGACAGTTGCTAAATGAATGGTTGTAGGTCAAGAAATACCTGTACTGTGGGTAATGGATGAGAAAGGATTCTTCACTCAACCTGGACAGAAACCAAGGATACCCACTGGAGTTGTCACTGTTCAGCAGACCATGGGATTTTAGAGTTGAGGATAGTCTTCTGACTCAATGAACTCAATGGATCAACCACAAGATTATAAATATATAGCAACTGCCAAAACAGAGGTGAACATATCAATCTAGCAAATTGGCATCAAATAGCTGCCTAGGACAGCCATAATTGGCACTAGAGGGGAGGAGTTATACTAGTCACTGCAGCCAATTAACACTGGGGCTGCTTCCAGAACAGCAAAAAAGCTACAGGTCATTTGCTTTGCAGGAATTAAAAAGATTTGTGTTGGAAAACAACAATTTCTGAACTGATGATAGAAAACAGACATATGGGTTGTATCTGCCACAGTCTGTGAGTGACAGGAAGAAATGTTGAGTCCCAGTAATGAGGCAAGCAGAAAGTACCCATTGTCACCTCAGAGTTTTGAAAAAAATGCAAGTGCTTCTGTAACAGGACATACATGCATGAGATCAGATGGATTGGGCCTGGCACCTGGGAAGAGTTCACTAAATCTTCCATCCATGATCCTACTGCATGGTTCCTAAACCTGCTCAGAAGCATTGCCTTGATAATTCTGCCACCAAATTCTTCTCTATTTTAACTTACTTCAGAAAAAGCAACTGGTGATTCTTCTTCCTTGACAAAATGTGTGGTTAAGGCTGGTTCCTTTCCCTAGAACAAACATCATGAAAATGCAACTATTATATATATCACAGTCAAAGTACTAAAAACAAAAACAATTTAAAAGGCAAGAAAGGAAAATGAAAAATGGAAAGACATGAACAATTGTTTCTGAAGAGACTGATCTCAGCATAGAACTGCCATCTCTAACACACATAATTCAGATTATAATCCACAAAATAAAACCAGATCTACAGTGCATCTAGCTCTGCAGATCCTTGTATCCTGCATAATTTCTGATCTCTAATACAAAGTTTCATGGATTGGTTTTTTTTTCTCATTGGATTTGAACCAATTCTAGCAAAGAACTCTAAAAAAAAAGACAAAAGCAAAATGGAGCTGAGCCCCTCTTTTTAAAAACCCACTTGAGAGGTGAAGAGCCATTTGGTTCTTCAGCATTTGAGCCTTGTGGACTTGGTATTTCCACCTCCTCCCATTCTGACAACTCTTTTATTTCTAGCTAAAACACTTCAAATATTGCAGCACTGTAGCAAAGCTCAGTGGATTCTCTGTAACAATCAGCTACAGATAAGGCATGGCTGATAACAAAATATTGATCAGTTGGATTTTGCAGGGATTATTATTTCTGTCCCATTTTTGAAAAGAAAACAAGAGTGAGTGTCTTCCGACTGAAAAAAAACCAAGAAGGAATGCTATGCATTTTATGGGATAGAAAGCATCTAGACCAGTGGTTCTCAACCTTTTTAATGCTGCGACCCCCAACCGGTCATAAGTCGAGGACTTCCCAACTGGTCGTAAGTCGAGGACTTTACCTGCCCGGGAGCACTGCACATGCATGGTGCCGCCCCCTGCGCCGGCCGAGGCGTAGCTGGCAAGGGGCAGCTACGGTGCAGGGCGACTACCGGCTGGGCCACCAGCTGGTGCAGCCCAAGGGAGGTAAGGCACCTGCCAGGCCCCACGTGTGCCAGCAACCCTCCCTGCATCCGCCCGCCTCCCACCTCCCACCCCTGGCCCTCTTTTACTTACATTTGTAGTAGTTGCTCAGCAGGGAGGGGTGGAAACTTCTCGACAGCTCGCCTTCGCTGCAGACAACTTGCAGCACCGTTTGCAGACTGGGACTTTTGGCAGGCTCAGCAGGGCAGAGACAGCCTGGACAATTCCTATTGGCTTTTGAAAGCCAATAGAATTAGACTCTATTCAAGAGAGTCTATTCTGTTGGCTTTCAAAAGCCAATAGAATAAGAGGGAGTAGCACAGCTAAGGAAGAGGGGAAAAAATGGCGGACTGCGTTGTTTGGCGACCCCCGTGAAATGGTCGTTCGATCCCAAATGGGGTTGCGACCCACAGGTTGAGCACCGCTGATCTAGACCTTTGAAATCTTCACAGCTTTCCAGATCAGCACCAGGGACAGAGACATTCCATTCTTTGAGAGTATACTATTTCACAGCAGCTACTACTGTACCAAGAAAGGCTGTCCTTGGGGTCCCCAATGAAACAATTCCATGGAATAGGACCCATAACAAACTCTCACTCCAAGACTTCACTGGATAGGCATGTTCTATGAGATCACTAATATAAATTATGTAATAACACAAATAATATAAATGATGTAAAGGGACACAAATAATAAAATTTGATTCAATTGATCTTTGGATTTACTTGTGTGATGTACATATACATGTAATACTCAACCCCATACTGTATCAATATATAACACTGAAAATGATATGGCAACAGCTTAAGGTAATTTTTCCAGGAATCTTCCTATTTTATATTCCTATCCAGTGGTTTAATGTCAACTTTTTGAATCTGCTAACATTATACTAACACATCAAATCTGGTGAACAATGATTTTGCCAGTTTTGGCCTTTGTGATCCATATTTGCCAAATAAAAAATTAGACTGATTTTCTGGGGGAAAAATAAAACAAAACTTGGAAATTTATTCTAGAAGTACCCATTTGCATTTAGTCATTATACATTCATGAAACTGCCCTTGAAGCTCTGGACATATCATTGACTTAAGATAGTATAATATATTAAATTTTGTGTGAAATAGCAAGACACAAAGTCATTTATTTTTACTCACTTGTTCCTGGTCTGTCTTATTCCAGCTGTGCTCAGTGTTTAATTTCAAGTATTAGGTGAGGTTTGAAGTGGCAATATATTCCTCAACTGGGGGAGACAGTTTTAGAGGGCATGTGAAATGAAACACATAGCTCTGAGGAATCTGATTTAACAGACACCACATCAGGAGCTCTAAATTAAACTTCCTCCTTGTAAAACAATTTCTTTTATTCACCCCCAAATGCTGTTAAACAACAGACATTCTGCTTTTGGATATACTAAAAATTCATGTCATATCAAACAAAAATCAAAAAGTCCAGAAATAAAAATGAAGTTGAAACAATTATAGTAAATAAAACTTGACTTGGATTTGTTGAAGTCTCTTTAAAAGATCGAGGTGCTAAAAGTACAGTGCTGGAAGCAATCTATTGTAAACTCCCTTGTTCATTTTTCTAAGAACTAGTATATGGTGGATCATACATAATACATGTACATGGACTGGCCAATACACCTTAGTAGTAGTAATTGACAACAATATCCATGTTTGCTCTTCCAAAATGCATTATTATCTTAAATATACAGGGAAGAACTTTGTAGCACCTTCGGTCTTTGTATCAGTAAGAAGTTCCAGCAAATTTTTGTTAAGATTCTGACTTGAATATGACTCTGATTTAGTTCATACATCTTCTAATTCTTTCTGTATCATTTGGTTCTTGATTTGTTTGAGCCTGATTGCTATCATCACTTTGTTATTATGCTGTCCATTCAAAAGCAAGACTAAAACCACTTCATGTTCTGACTCAAATAAATTAAAGGAGATTAATATAATTTGCAGTGTATTTCAGTGTCTTTATACTGTGACTCATATAAATAAGAGTGGTGCAGTGGCCTAGAGGTGAAGACACTTGCCCCCCACTCAGAAGGTGGAGAGTTCAATTCTAGGTAGTGACAAATGTTTTTCTATCAGGGCGCAAAGAGAAAATATCTGTTGCGAACTCTGCGTAGGTGTCAGGAAGGGCACTCGATTAGTAAACACTCAACTCCATTTAGTTGCCCTGACTCTAACCCAATAAAAAGGGATTACAGGGTCATAAAAAGAAAAAATACTGTGACTCATATCCATGACATATCTTAAAAAGCTATAATATTTTACATGCATACACAGAAGCATCATCATGTTCAAATAGTTCTTATCTAAGAAAATTACATGCACATTTTTTGGGGAAACATACTTCAATAATCATACTTTCTTGCATTTAGGAAGAAGAGAAATAACTCAATGTATAGAAAGAAAAAAAACCTTCATAGTTAACATATGTTAGTTAGCAGTTGACACCTTGCCCCAGCCAGGGTATGTTTGTTGTAAGTTTGTTTCGGATGATTGGTTTTAATCTAGGGGTTTTATAATGTATTTGATTTCTATATGCTACTGATTATGTTGTAAGCCGCCCTGAGTTTTCGGAATAGGGCGGCATAGAAATCGAAACAAACAAACAAATAAATAAATATTTTATATCAATGATACCACTCATTGAAAATTTCTTACCACATTTGCACACTAGAAAAAAATATGTGGGAAGTATTGACTATAATTTGTAAACATCAAATTTAACTGAATTTCAAAAGCATAATTCAGCCTAATCAATCAATCAATTAAATGCAAATTGCTGCCCATCTTACTAGAGGTGACTCTGGCCGCTTATAATCATTCAGTTAAAATACAATACAAAACAATAATTATGGGCATTAAATTTAAAATTTTGTTAAAATAAATTTGACCAGGATTAAGATGGAGGGAGAGTGCTCATGGGGAGGAGGTGGGGTGTTATACCACACCCCATTGGTATCCCAGAGGAGCTGGCAGAGGTATGACTTCAAGCCCTTTTGGAAGGCCAAAAGGGTGAGTACAGATCTCACCTCAGGGTGAGATGTTCCAGAGGGTGGGAGCCATGGCAGAAAAAGCTCTTCTTCTGGATTGTACCAGCTGATTTTTTTTTAAATTGATGGGGTCTGAAGCTCTGGTGGTATGGGCTAGTACCATTGATATGAGCTGGTTCCTCAGGTAGCCTAGGCCATGCAATGAAGGGCTTTAAAGGTGATAATCTTGAATTGGACTCAGAAGCAACTGGCAACTAATGTTGCTTGCACCACAGCACTGTAACATTGAAGTCAGGCCCTGCGCAGGCCACTTCAATTCTGATTTGAGGCACCTCATTGCGCCCCAATCAATGGCGGGTCCTTCACGATAGCCGAATAAAGGAGAGACATGCAGCCAAGCACATTTTCTCTGGGTGAAGCAACAACAGACAACAGGCTGCCTCCCCTTTTATTACCTGTTACAGTGGGCAGTTACACAATGCATCACATGGTTACAAACAACCAATGACAATGTTATACTAGCAGCCAATGACAAGGCTACACTGGCAAAGCCACCCTGTGGCCAATGGATTCAAATCTTGGTACAACGTCCATCCACCTCTTGGCCACACCCTCATTTCCTGTTCCAAGGCCATATGGTCAAGCCACATGGTCAAGCCTTCTTTGTTCCTTTGTTACAAGCCACATGGCCTGTTCCTTTGTTCCAGGCCTAATGCATTACAACATATCCACTGTTTTTATTTTTTAAGCAACTGTCCTTTGTTCTACCTACGCGCCGTCCAGCTCTGTACACGATCCTAGGGCATAGGCCGTCATCTCTGTCCAGTCATCAGAGGCTGCAGTTGGTTCTTGGCTCTTATCCAGAAGATGGTTAGAAGAGGGAGGCTTACACAGGTTCAGCAGGGGGGGATACATTGCACACAGCAACAGATTGTTACACAGAATACTAGAAACATTATGATACTAAAAACCAATTTCTTGAGCCACCCAGCATTAGGTAGCCAGGAAAATAAACTGTCAATCAAACAAGGCATCAGTTTCTTGTGATAAGGGATTGTTTTGTACCATACTTTCCATGTGAGCAACTGTGTCAGTAATGTTGTGTGTGTTGTCAGAAATGTAAATGTACCAGACCAATTCTGGGGTATTGACCAATATGCATTTTTTCCACATAAGATCCAATCTTTGTCAGATGTGAGAGCATTGTCTTTTGAGGCATTGTACAGAGTTTCAAAAATTTCACCAAAATCAAACAAGGGAACACAATCAGCACATGCTTTCTTGTTGTCATTGTCTCATTATCTAGCTTTATAATCTAGCTGCAAGGGATAGTTGTTTTATTACAAGATTGCCAAATACCTAGAAAGGTCTTGTTACTAACTGATGAAGCTGTGTGATTAATGCATACTTGAGCAGGATAACGCAAAGTAAGGAAGGATTCAAAGTTAAAGAGAGATTTCATTCATAGGCACACTGATCCAACAATTGGATGCATTCAGCAACATAGCATGGTGATATACATAAAATACAAAACAGCAAAAATTGTCACAAAAATTAAATCATTAAAGAGAAATAAGAAAGGGACAAAAATAAAAATCATTACCAAGACTAGAAAGCATAAATTCAAAATAGGCAAAGAGAAGTAAGAAAGGAAAAATTGGCAGAGAAATAAGAAAGGCAAAATTAAAGGCAAAATTGGCAGAGAAATAAGAAAGGCAAAATTAAAGGAAAAATTGGCAGAGAAATAAGAAAGAGAGGGGGCCATGGTTTATTAAACAAAACAAGGGGTGTGTGAGAGAGAAGAGGGAACACAGATTCAAATGTAAATTGAGTCTCCGTTTACAGCCATCCGTTTCCTTGGAAACCGGGAAAGAATAGTAGCTGGTTTTTCTGGTTTTAAACCGGCCTAGTTATGGTCTTCATTGCAACAAACAAAGTCTTCAGATAAACCTGCAAAAGGACAAAAGAAGAGGGGGGGAAATGGCCCTGCGGGGGAGGAAATGGCTGCAGGCTCTCAGGGGAGTCTGTCACAAGTTAAGAAGAGTTAACAAGTGAACAAGGCATTTTTGAATCAATGGATTACCAGGAAATATTTTCTCATTTTCCAATTATTAGGAATAGAATCAACAGGTTTAAGATTTTTTAGCGAGTTAAAAAGTAAGAGAGAAAAGACTGAATTAGCATCACAAAGATCAACCAGATAAGCAGAGGCAGTTAAGTCTTCAGTAGAAATGAGAGCTCCAGGGCAGAGGGCAGAAGAAACAGAAACATGAGAAGAAGAACTGCAGGGGGCTGTATGAGTCATAGGGAGAAAACGACGGCCAGAAAAGCATGCTCTGAGTCAGAAGATCTTTTCAAACAGACATGCAAACAATTCTTCCACATAAGGAGAATTTGTGAACTTTGTTTCAGTTGCATAATTAAGGTCCTGACAATTACACCAAGCCCTCCCCTTTGATCCTTGGAGAATTCCACCCACATACTCACGGGGGGGTTGATCCTTGTTGAAGAAACGCCACGAGGGTTGTTCCTCCAGTGGGGCAAATTTTGAGTCAGATTGTAACATTTTTTTGTCTCAGGGCTTGTTTTTAAAGCCTGAGGATTAGCCAATTTAGCTTGCTCTGTTTTTGCATAGTGTAATGCCAGCATGGACATTGCAGCCTCCCATGGGCTAGGACACCTGGTGGAGCTCTAGGCGGTGTGTGGAGCCAGGAGCCTATTGCCATGTGGCGAGGTCTAATTGCTCCTCCTCCAGGTAGGAGGATAAAATTTTTCCAAAAAAGCCAATAAAAGATATAAATCTTTCTGAGTGACAGGGAAAACAGCCTGATTATTAAGTTTCTGAATATAATTTGCTCTCCTGACTAAGCTAAGCAATTCTTTCAGGTACTCAGCCCAATTTTTGCATAGCCTCTGTCCCACACTTACCAAAAGCGTGCACATGGTCTATTCCAGACGTAGTAAGTGGTGGAGTGCCAGAAGGACGTGATTTTGCATTGAATAACATCGGGGTCACCAGTTGAAGTCAGGCCCTGCGCAGGCCACTTCAATTCTGATTTGAGGCACCTCATTGCGCCCCAATCAATGGCGGGTCCTTCACGATAGCCGAATAAAGGAGAGACATGCAGCCAAGCACATTTTCTCTGGGTGAAGCAACAACAGACAACAGGCTGCCTCCCCTTTTATTACCTGTTACAGTGGGTGGTTACACAATGCATCACATGGTTACAAACAGCCAATGACAATGTTATACTAGCAGCCAATGACAAGGCTACACTGGCAAAGCCACCCTGTGGCCAATGGATTCAAATATTGGTACAACGTCCATCCACCTCTTGGCCACACCCTCATTTCCTGTTCCAAGGCCATATGGTCAAGCCACATGGTCAAGCCTTCTTTGTTCCTTTGTTACAAGCCACATGGCCTGTTCCTTTGTTCCAGGCCTAATGCATTACAACATAATTGGACTCAGAAGCAACTGGCAACTAATGTTGCTTGCACCACAGCACTGTAACATGGTCCACCCTAGGGGCCTTAGGAACTGTCGATGCAACTGTGTTCTGTGCCAGATGAAGCTTCAGTATAATCTTCAAGGATAGGCTAGCAGTGATTGCCACCTACTCATTAAGCAGGAGTTGCAAGTCCATGAGACTCCCCAGATTGCGCTTGGTATAGTATGTTGACCATATCCTGTTTGGATTCCAAATAATAAAGGCAAAGTATTTGTCTTTGGTTAATCTTGCCTAACTCTTAGTGTCATGTCTTATTTGACTCTTATATTATGGTGAAGCAGCCATTGTGCTAACAGGAAAATAAGGTGAAGCTCAGGAATTGCTCCTGGAGAAGTGCATCCATTGACTTCACTTTCATGAAATGTGTGGAAATGAAATAGGGCCTATTGAAAATGATGTTGATGAAGGAAAGAATAAAACTTTTCCCATCCCTTTTAGGCCCATAGTGTACTTCTTCAGTTGAATATATGCATTTTTTAATTAAGTCACTTCACACTGACATTCGTAAATATGTCAATCTCAGTGATGAGTGAAGGTTTTCCTTTGGGACATGTGAGCCAACAAGGTATTAGGACTGCTAATTAGACTTACATGCTGTGACTTCAAGTCTGTGCAACTTCCTGAATACTTAATTGTGAAGAAATGAAAAATATTTCTTTATAATTCAGTTAAGAGTCAAGGTGCCTAGAAAAATTCACCTTGAAATTCTTTATTGAAAGGCATAGATCAGTGATGGCAAAACTTTTAGAGACCAAGTGCCCAAACTGCAACCCAAAACCAACTTATTTATCACTGGGTGCTGGGTGGGTGTGTCTGCAGTGGTCACGGCAGACTGGGTGGGCGTGACCTGGGTGGGCATGGCCACCTTGATGTTGCTCATGTGGAGCGACACCTGTGGGGGCCGGGCAGAGTTGGGGGAGATCCAGGGGATCTCTGGCGGGTGGGGCGGTGGGCAGGATGTTCATCCTGCAAGATGAGTCAAGGCGAGGCAGAGGGCAGGGCAGGGGTTAGGGTTAGGCCACTGCTGGCCACTGGCCAGGCACCGAAGCCCCACTGAAAAAAGCGGAGTCTCTTTGCGACCCTGGCTAGCCTGCATCATCCTTGCTCTCCATAGCACGCTGCAGCTGATCCAAGGCATGGAGAGCACAGCTGACGGGTGAGCGCATAGCAGATGCACACATAGTCTCCACTATTTTCAACAGTGCTTCTGATCAGCTGCAGCATGCCATGGAGAGCCTGGCTGATACTGGCAAGGCAGGAGCACACACAGACTCCGCTTTTTTTCTTTGACAGCGGTGGGGTTAGGGTTGCTGCAGCTAACATGTAGTCAGGTAACTGTGGAGTGGGGGGGCACTGGCCATCAGAACCAGGCTGTAAGTATCCCCAGGAATGTCTGCTGTAATTTCAAACAGTCTCTAAGGACTGGTTACAAGGACCATCTGTAGGGAGATAAAAGAAAAATCCCATTTTCTAGGGTCCAGTGCTTTTGAGGAATCTTTTGAGTTTGAGTCAATCAAATTAGGTACAGTTTTAAAAGAACCAGTGAAACCTCCATTTCTTGCCACTTAACTGATTTTGGTGGATATGGCTCAATGTTCAAATCTATCAAGATCATTTTGGATCATAAGCCTGTCTTCTGAGGTATTAGACACACACACACACACAAACAGAGCTTTGTGTCATTTGCAGATTTGATGAGCATCACTTCTATCCCTTCCCATTTATTTAACTCTTGCCTTGTTCACCTTATACTCCACCTCACACCTATGTCCTCAACTTATGAACACAACTGGGACCAGGATTTCTGTCTAGATGCTGGCTATCTCCTAGCTCAGCGGTTCTCAACCTGTGGGTCATGACCCCATTTGGGGTCGAACGACCATTTCACAGGGGTCGCCAATCAATGCTGTCCGCCATTTTTTTTCCTCAACGCTGTCCACCATTTTTCCCCTTTTCCTTAGTTATGCTACTTTCTATTGGCTTTTGAACGCGAATAGACTCTATTCAAGAGACTATTCTATTGGCGTTCGAAAGCCAATATAAACTAAGGAAGTTTCGGTTTCGGAGCACATGGCAGAAAGCGAGACAGAGAATAAGCAGCAGAAAGCGAGAGAGAACAAGCGGCAGAAAGCGAGAGAGAACAAGCAAAAACAGTAAGTTTTGCCTGCTGCTGAGCTTCCTCTGCTTGGCTGGTTGCCGTCCGTCCTGCTCCCCCTACCCATCTGCCTGTTCTCCGCCCGTTCTCCTCGCCCGTCATCCTCTGCCGATTCTCTACCTCCCTTTCTCGCCTGTTGCCCTCCGCCGATTCTCCACCTCCCTTTCTCGCCCGTTGCCCTCCGCCGATTCTCCGCCTCACTTTCTCGCCCGTTGCCCTCCGCCCTCCGCCGATTCTCCGCTTCCCTTTCTCACCCGTTGCCCTTCGCCGATTCTCCGCCTCCCTTTCTCGCCTGTTGCCCTCTGCCGATTCTCCGCCTCCCTTTCTCGCCCGTTGCCCTCCGCCGATTCTCCGCTTCCCTTTCTCGCCCATTGCCCTCCACCGATTCTCCATTTCCCTTTCTCGCCTGTTGCCCTCCACCCTCCGCCGATTCTCTGCTTCCCTTTCTCGCCCGTTGCCCTACGCCAATTCTCCGCCTCCCTTTCTCGCCCATTGGCCTCCGCCAATTCTCCGCCTCCCTTTCTCGCCTGTTGCCCTCCGCCGATTCTCCGCCTCCCTTTCTCGCCCATTGCCCTCCACCCTCCGCCGATTCTCTGCCTCCCTTTCTGGCCCGTTGCCCTCCGCCGATTCTCCGCTGATTCTCGGCTGAAGATGGGGGGGCGGTTGGGAGCAGCTCGCCCTCTCTGTCCATTTGGCACCGTCTGCCTTTCGCTCTCTCTCTCTCTTCACCTGGACTGGAGGGAGAGGGAGAGAGAGAGAAAGAGGAAAGAGAAAGAGGAAAGAGAAGAGAGAGAAAAGAGGGAGAGAGAGAAAGAAAAAAGAGAAAGAGGGGGAGAGGAAAGAGAAAAAAGATTGAGAAAAGAGAGAAAGAGAAAGAAGAGAAAGTGGAAAGAAAGAAGAGAGAGGAAAGAAAGAGAGGAAAGAGGATAAAAGAGACAGAAAAAGAAAGGAAAGAGGGAAAGAGGAAAGAATGGAAAGAAAGAGAGAGAGAGGAAAGTGACAGAGAAAGACCCTTTTGACATCTAAAATGAAGATAACACTGCAGATATCCTTTTTAACCTTTATTTTATATATATATATACACACACACATTAAAGGTAAAAAAGGATATCTGCAGTGTTATCTTCATTTTAGATATCAAAAGGATTTTTCAGGGGGGGGTTGAACAAAGTGGCTTCATTTATTCATTCATTTATTGCACAATAAAATTATTTGAAACCAACATTTTGTGCTATTCTAATGCACAACTGCACAAATATACATGTAATCTCTGAGGCTATCATCTGGGCTACAAAAATTTGGTTAAAGCATTCTTGTTTGCTGATATTTATTTCCTTTTATAAACTGATTTGATCGTTCCATTTATTGTGGTTTAATACTTCCATTTATTTCCTTTTATTCCCTTAAAACTAGTTTGAATCTTCCATTTGTTGCCATTTATTCTCTTAAAACGCATTTAATTGTTTTGTTTATTTCTGATCCACGAAACCTATAACCTCCATGCCATTTTTCACTCTTCTTATTCCTTTCTGCTTTGCTTTTTATTCCCTCTCTTTCATATATTTTCTTTCATCTTCGCTGAAAGAAAATCCCTCCAGGTCCCCACTATAATCTATGGTTCAAATGAAAGCAGCCTGTTCTTAAATATCATTTACTAACTTTCTGTAAATTTTGGTCCCACATGTAAAGGCAGGGTAAACATGCATTAAAATACATGCATTAAAATACATGCAGCATTAATGGTGGCCGGGGCTGTCTTTCTTGCCACGCCCACTTGGCTGCCACGCCCACTTGGCTGCCACGCCCACTTGGCTGCCACGCCCACTATGGTTGGGGTCACCACAACATGAGGAACTGTATTATGGGGTCATGGCATTAGAAAGGTTGAGAACCACTGTCCTAGCTACAAAGTCCTCTAAGGGCCGGCTATTAGAAAGATTGCTTATTTCTAGTTTCTGCCCATCTTGTAAGATCAGACACAGTGCTGATTATGTTACCTAATTTGGTAATGAAATGTCTGCAAGAAAACAACAAAGCTCAGAGAATACCAGTTCAATCCTGAGCTACAAAAGTTCTCATCTATTGGTAAAATAATCATAATGAGATAAAACAGGGTTAGAAGTAAAATAAGGCAAATAAAAATAAATAAAATAAAATTTAATGGTTCCAGGCCAGGTCCTGACAAGTTGTACCAGCTATTACAGAGAATTTGGTGATACTGTAAGAGTATATGCCTCTGAAATTTGAAGGAACCAAGGTGTAATACATTTATGTACAGTTCATAGTAATAAACACGTGGGTAGCTCTTAGTTTGCAATGACAATGTTGTTCTTCGTATGGAAGTTTCTGGAATCTCCTTTCCAAACCGGCAGTTTATAAAGAATTGCAGGATATAAACACTTGAACTTTTTGAAATTTTGGTATAGTAATTTCATTAAAAAATCTGACAGTCACATGTTTGGCGATTTGATTACCTAAATACATATGTAAATAATTAGATTGAACAGTTTATAACTTCATCTAATATATAATTATGCATATAATTATCCAAACAGCGTTTGGTTTTTCAAATGAATGCAGAAAAATGTGTATTATGATCCTTAATTCGCCCATATTTATTTATGCAAGGAGTGTATTTCCTGCACACCCAAGGCGCAGAACTGAACCTGAAGAAAAACAGTGTTCTGATTGTGCATATATTACAATAGTAGCAGTAATACACGGGAAAGATCTACTGCGTCCTTTTCTTTCTTAAGTGAGCCAAGGGGTTATTTTGTGCAAACCATGAAGGACGAGCAAATTCCACACAGCTGTACTTGCGAGCCCCCGTCTCTTTCGCTCCAACCAGCCACAGTTCCTGTTATTTTCACAATCTCACAGTAATTTCTCCGGTTCTTGTTTTGCTCCTCTTAAGGAGAGAATATCCTTCCGCCCGCCTTCCCTCTTCCTCTTTTCAGGATAATTATTTGTCTGCGGCCAAAGTGCCTTGTGCCATTTCAGGCCGCCTGTTCCCAGGCGTGCGGTGTATAACACACTTCCTGACCGGTGAAAAACCATGACGTTTCTCTGCACATCCCAAGCCGAATAACAGTCAAAAGCACATGCCTGACTCCTAGCGGAGGAATCCTATTAACCTACCTATTGCATCATAAAGAACTTCACACGGGGAGTGATGAGGCAGGAGTAGTCCCTGCTCTGCAAGGCAGTAACTCAGTGAAAGAGCCCGAACATGCTGGGGGAGAGAAAGGGGGAAGGGCGATGGTGAGAAGTGAAAGGGCGATAGACGAGCAAAAGAGGTGGGGGCGACAGGATTGTGTGCCTCCTCCCCATCTCTATTGGGCCTGGGCGGCCATGATGCTGATGGGGATCCAGCTTTCCCTGTTTGGGGTGACCTTTTGCCTGCTGGGTGTGGACATTCACCTCTACACGGGGCTTGCTAGCAGGTTGCTTCACCTCCTTTGTGCAGGACGGGGCTGCTGGTCTTGGCAGCGGTGGCCTAATGGACCTGCGTGAGCTGCTGGCAGCAGCAGCTGCATGTGTGCCCATAGAAATGGCTCTGGGTGCCACCTGTGGTTCGCCACCATGGGCATAGATAATACAGCAACTCTCAAGTGAAATAGATGCAAACAATGCGAGTTTCAAAACAGTTCAGTTTTGTGTGGTGCTGCCATCTTGACATTTCTGACCTCCTCTCATGACTCTGAGAACTGCTGCTTAAAAATTGCTGAACTGATCATTACAAAAATTCAAGATACTGGTGGTAGCAGTCAAGTTCAAACTGATCTAGATGACATATCAATTTCTATTACATTTGGTAAATGAGCTCTTTATTCATTCCTCATTAAAATTGATCTGGCAATAATTCTTTGGAACCAAAAATCAACAGTGCTTACTTCCTTGTTTTAATAACATGTTTCATTTTTATATTGAACTCTATTTTCTGAAACGAGATATTCTAAGAAACAAAACTATGAATATGTTTCTTATGAGAATTATATGCTTGTCTTAATTAACACAGAACTGTCTTGGAAATTCTAACTTATGGATGCTACTGAATTATTAAGATGTGAAACTTTTGGGGAGGAACATATCTGGAGAAGCTTCTCAAAATAAAAGGTAATCTTCTGCCTTTGTACCCTCCCTTTCTAATTTTTATCATTATTTAACATTACTGATTGAGCACAAAATCTATGAAGAACAATGAAGTACTTTTTATAAACCTTGGTAGCTTCAAATAAAATGTATTATTTTTGCTCAACAATAAAGGTGACTTCAAAAACAAAAGAAAAAAAATCACATTTGATAGCCTTGGAAAGAGGGACACATCCAGCAACAATCACAATATATATTATTAATGAGCCAATTTAATTGACTTTTTTTAAAGTAAGATAAAAGTCACAGCAAAATTATTTTAAAATGGGTTCCTTTGCTTCTTTTCTTTATTTTCATTCATTGAAAAGAGGTATGTGATTTCTGTGTAATCACCTCAATATTTCTTGGGAATGGTTAAGGAATTTTATTTATGGTCCAAAAACAATTTTCTTGTGGTAATGCAGTAAAGCAGTAATTTCATAAACACATGAAATCTGAGCTGGCTAGAGCACACAAGTGCCTACTGCACAAAGACTTCCATTGAGGTATTGGGTATAAGCATTGGGATGTCAAAATTTGTTGGCTGACAGCTGTTACAGCTGGATCAGAGACAGACACTGACAGATTTAGCACATCTCACCCTGATTGCAAATGTAGCCTAGCAATCACATGCAGAGGCTTGCTTGGTGAAAAAGTTCATGTAAAAACCTGCAAAGGATTCTGTTATGGAGCAGCAACTGTGTTGCCAAATAAAGAGTGCCTTGGCACAAGTTCTTTCTGCAAAAGTGTTCCGCAAGGAGGATGCTTTAGGTTCGTTCTATCTATCTATCTATCTATCTATCTATCTATCTATCTATCTATCTATCTATCTATCTATCTATCTATCTATCTATCTATCTATCTATCTATCTATCTATCCATCTATCCATCCAACCATCCATCCATCCATCCATCCATCCATCCATCCATCCATCCATCCATCCATCCATCCATCCATCCATCCATCCATCCATCCATGAGTTGTATAGTTACTACATCACTGATACAGAAGAACTTTTTCTTCTCTTTATGAGAGCAATTAGGCAGCTCACAAAAGGCTTGTGCCTAGGGATACCTTTAGATTTAACACTCTAAGCAGTAAATAAAAGTAATGTGACCAGAAAAGAAATCACCCTTGCCTTGATTACTGAGGTGGGATGTTTATTGATCCAAGTTTTAGGTCAGAAGTGCTGCATAATTGTTTTGCTCTCTTTTTTTTTTAAATATATAAAATTCTTTTATTAAAACAATCAACATTGAACATGAAAACATATTGTGCAGCAATCGTCATGGCACCTGATATACGGTACAATACTAAGTATTAGTCATTGGAAACGTCTGAATTAGTAAGCCTTTTTCCACCCCTCGCGTCTAGCCTCAACTATACTCCTGTTACACTTTGTTTGATTGGTGTTTCTCTTATCTGGTTCCATATTAATGTGATCAACATTAAACCAAGGATCCTATTGCTAAACAATCATCCTAGAACTTAGCATACAACATTAGGTATTAATCTTTGTAAACATCTGTTTTAGAAAACGTTCTTCCCTCCTCCCTTCCCTCTTCAAGTATACTCCGAGTACCTTTTGTTTGGTTGGTGTTTCTCTTATATATGGTCTATCTGCTCTCTTGTGCCCATAGGATTGACAAGACTCAGAAGTGGCTCCATGCATTTGTTTTCACACACAGGAATGGAGTAGATTTAATTTCAAATAAGCTGCTTAGTGAAATGACAAGTCCTTGAGAACGCAATATGTATGATTTCCCTTCAGTGTGGAAAACCAGATGAACTGATGGTGTTTTCACACATGCAGATGACAATTTTCAAGGTTTTATAGACATTCAAAATTTTATAGAAGTTTTCAAGGGTACAACAGAAATTGCCCTAATTTTCTCCATGGAGGTACATAGATGAGGAGCCTGTATTCTCTAGAAGCTGAATGCATACATGGAACTATATATATACTATTTCTTCTAGTCCACCAGAATTTTTATGTTATCTAAGCATCTTTGAATCTTGTGAGAATTATTCAGTGTTCACTGAAGTGTGTCATTTGCTAGAATAATCCAGGAAAAAGAAGAGCTGCTGTATGATGTGTCAGAATGTTGGCCATAATAGACTCTTCCACAGCTGACTAGTTTCAAAATCACTCTTTCTTTTTCCAGTTTCTTTCCCTTTGCCAGTTTTGATCCTGTTATATTTTTGGGAATTAACTGGATGAACAATCCACAAATTCTTTATACAATTTCTAAAATTTCAATGAATTGGAAAGAACACTGAAGTAGAAAGCAGCTGCACAACAAATCTTCATTTTATTTTATGTAACAAAATGGTGGCTTCTGTTTTTATGTGCATTTCTTCTCTCTCTCTTCAAGTTATACCTGAGTGTGTATTTCTGTGTACTGAGAACACAGATTGTATACATTCCGCTGTGGGTCACATGATACTTAGTTGCACTTTGTATGCTGTTCACCCTGTTGACTCATCACTGTTGTGCTAGGTTTGCCATCAGCCATATTGTGAAGTTTGCAGATGATACAACAGTAGTGGGCCTTATTCATGATGACAATGAGGGTGCTTACCACAAGGAGATTGAGGGTTTGGTGAACTGTTGTAAGGAAAACAGTCTAGTTTTAAAGACTGGAAAAACCAAAGAGAAGTGTGGCACTTTTCTGTGCATCAGTGATTCACCTTTGGAGATGGTTACCAGCATCAAATTCCTGGGTGTGCAGTTAACAAGTAGGCTGGCTTGGTCGCTCAACAGTGAGACACTGGTTGCATGAGAAAAGCACATCTTTCTTTCCCTGTCCTTACCACTTTCTACAGAGGGATGATCGAGAGCATCCTGTCATACAGCATCACAGTCTGGTTTAGAAGCATCACTGCTTCAGACAGGAAGGTGGTGCAGAGAGTGGTGAGGATGGCTGAAAAGATTATTGGCACTTCCCTCCCTCCCATCCAGGTCATAGCATATAAGCATTGCTTGAGCGGGGTCCGCAAGATTATCTGGGACACGACACATCCTCTTCATGACCTGTTTTCTTTGTTACTTTCTGGAGGAGGCTTTGTGGTATCCGAAACAGAACATCCAGATTCAGTCACAGTTCTATTCCATACAGCAGTGATGGCGAACCTTTTAGAGACCGAGTGTCCAAACCGCAACCTAAAAACCCACTTATTTATCGCCGGGTGCCAGGTGGGCGTGGCCCACTGGATGGGTGTGGCTGTGGTGGTCATGGCAGATTGGGTGGGTGTGGCCAAGATGCTGCTCATAGGGAGGGATGCCTGAGGGGGACGGGCAGGGTTTAGGGAGATCCAGGGGTTCACTGGCAGGTGGGCAGGAGGCTTGTCCTGCGGGGTGAGGCAAGGCAAGGCGAGGCAGGGCAGGAATTCCATTGTCACAGGGCACGGTGAGGCAGGGGCCAGGGCGGTTGCTGCCTGACACCATCGGCCCCTGCACACAGAGGCCAATGAGCACATGGGTGCTGGGATGCATCTGGCTATGTGGGACTTTGACGAGTTAGCGGCAGCTGGTTGAAGAGGGACAGTTGCCATCTCCGGGGCATGCGCGCGTGCCCACAGAGAGGGCTCTGAGTGCTGTCTCTGGCATGTGTGCCATAGGTTCGCCACCACTGCCATACAGTATTAACCTTGTGAACTCTAAAGCTTCCTCCTTTCATTAGGTATTCAAGATGGACAGTGATTAATATTTATATGTTACTTATATGTAAGGGTGAAGGTCTACACATATGTTGTATATAGTATGTTTAAATGTGTGTTATGTATGTGTGTGCACTTTGAGAGTAAGCAACCAAAGTTCATTTTTAATGTGTGCCATTGTGCCCATAGTGAAAAATGACAATAAAGATTATCTATCTATCTGTCTGTCTGTCTGTCTGTCTGTCTGTCTGTCTGTCCATCTGTCTATTGCACTGAAAAATTACATTGCTAGGAAAAAAGTTAAAATATGTTCAAAAATAATTTCTGTAGCTGTATTAAATTTTTAGAAAGTTGACAAGCTATTTTATTCAATTGATGACACTGGTAAAGAGGTTCTCCTAGTACTGAGAAATAAATATGTCAGATTATAATATTTTGGAGATACTAAAGAGATATTTTTTTTAAAAAAAAATGCCATTTAGCTGTTCTGTAAAACAGTTCTAGCAATCGTTTTCTGGTGAACACATGCTTCAGTTACATAGAAGTTAGGCAGCAATACATATAAAAAAACCCCAAATGAAGGAATATTGAAAAGTGTGAAATATTTTAAGCATATTATGAAGCTGCTTTAAATGTAATAGCTCCTATAAACATACATTTCATTTAAGATTTTTTAAAAAATATAAATTGAAAAGCTGGTGTTCTTTGGTGTGTTATATAAAACACATCTGTAATTTTATGCCTACAGACTGTTTCAATATGGATAAACTAAACTAGCAGGCCCTCAGTCATAAAGTTTTTCCTTCAAACAACTGGTATTTTCAAGTTATTTCTGGAGATATAAAATACATGTCCTACACTGCACCTAAAGATACAGCATCTCTGGATTTGGATTTATGAAGTAACAACATTACTATTCATACACAACTCCCCTCCCCACTTTCTCTCTTGCACAAATTCATTACAAATGCAACTTAACCATTACGCTGACTTATATTTGCTAATTAAAGAGTCAGCATTCTTAATATAAGAGAACAACATCTTCATGAAATTGCAGCAAATATCTTTCTGGATGCCATTTTGCAGGTTTTGGCATTTCTGGATATCCATGTTGTGGTACTAAGATGTATTTATTTATTAATAATTTGGATTTATTAATCCAAACTATGACTTTATCTTTATTAGCATGGGTTACAACATAGAATATTCCCTCAGTTGAGCAGGCCCTCAGTTTCAAAAGCATTACCAGCTTGTGCTATACTGTTTAGAGGTTAGCCTGTTATATAACATGACATAGGTAAGATTGAACCCTGTCCTCCCTTTATTGTGTACAAGAAAAGCAAAAGGCCTTCAAATGCCACTACATGTTCTATTTATTTTGTTTGTCAGAACATGATGGTATTTATAGATTTATTTCTTTTCTACCATCTACTGTTCATCTGGACTTTTGCAACTGAGATATGATATGGATATCATTTATATTTCATGCACAAAATGCATGAAAACAGAAAGTGTCATTTCTATCTAAAAATATATCATGCAGAGAGGAACCAAAAGTGAAAAAGAAACATTTCCTCTCCTTTTTTTGACTTTTAATTACAGAAACTCTTTTAATTACTGAATAGGTCAAATTGAGAAACAAAGGCAGGCAGCATGTGAAGTCTCTTCCTCTTCTCAGCTCTTGCCATATAACCTTGGTTGGCAAAACAAACTCATTGAGGCAAAGAGACTATCATCTCCCAAACAAAAGAGAGTCTGGGTGACAGTGAAGACAATGAAGGAAAGAAATATATACATCTACCTCTCTTCCCACAATCTGGCCATTCATCCCAAAGCTTTGTAAGCATCTAATTCAAGAATCATTATGATTTAAAAATGGAGCTGTTGAATTCTGAATCCAATAACTGCCTTCTGTCTTCCTACCAATGTTTGATGGCATACAAATTAGATAAATAAGTAACTAAAACCCAAACACTCCCACAAAGATTGGTAGTATGCTTCCTGAGTCACAGAGACTATAGTTTAGGCTTGCAATCCTAAACCTTCAGTCAGCGCATCTCTGATATCTGGAAAGCACGCTGTGGGACACCCTATGAAAGGGCTGTCCTGGGGAAGAAGCTATCCATTCAGAAACCTCAGGTTTTTCGCCCTAAGGCTAAAAAGCTAGCCCTGGGATAGAAAAGGAGAAGAACTGAAATCAGTTCTGGTGTTCGGATTGTTTCTTACTGTGTTAAGGTAGAAACCTTGGCTCACACTTGGCCTCACTTTCAAAAAAATTCCCTACCTTGCTCTACAAAATCAGAAGGAAGAACTAATGGAAAGGGGGGAGGAGGATACCAAAAGAAGGACCATTAAATTAAATGTAAAGCTGAGTTTTGGTCTTTTACTTCCATATTTAATTAAAGTATACTATTACAACTACAACTATTTGATATAAGCCGGAATGAATGAATAATATGGAATAAATCAGGTACTGCCTTTCTGTGGTGTTTCTCAACCTTGGCAACTTTAAATGTGTGGACTTCAGCTCCCAGAATTCCCCAGCCAGCAAATTGAAATCCATTCATCTTAAAGTTGAGAAACACTGTTTTAAAGGATAATGCAAAGATAAATGGCAATAAATTAAAGAAGAAAAATGCTTAATGATCTGTGTGTAACTATGATGCATGATTATTTAATAGGTTTCTTTGGTGGCTTGCACTAAAAAGGATTTATGCCAAGCATGAAACATTTGGTGTTTTTACAAGATCAATGGTGTAGAATCCCACATAGCATCATTATATACAGAATCAGGCAGCAAGATACGGATTCCAATAAGATATGCTATATAGATTTGCACTTCTTTCTTTTTAAAGTCAGAGAAAATTATATAGAGCAAGGATCTCCAACCTTTCTGGGTTGGTGGCCTGGTGGGAAAGGGAGGGGCAGGCACCTTTATGTGTGCATGCACACACACAAATGTGGCTGGGTGCATATGTGCGCTCTGCAAATTGGGCTGCTAGCATTGGCATGCAGCTCATGGCTCACAGCTTGCAGAATGGCGAGTGCTGGTGCAGGGCTCGTGGCTTGACTAGCATTGGTGCAAGGCTCACAGCTTGGCTAGCGCTGGCACACCACTCGTGGCTCATGGCTCGACTAGTGCTGGCGCGTGGCTACTGCTGGTGTGCAGCTCAGGGCTCGTGGCTCAGCTAGCGCCTGTGCGAGGCTTGTGGATCAGCTACTGCTGGTTCGCTGCTTGGCTAGTGCTAGCGCATGGCTCACAGTTCATGGCTCGGCCAGTGCCGGTATGTGGCTCATGGCTCAGGTAGCACCGGTGCTGGGGTCGGGGCTTGGCTAGTGCTGGTGCACAGTGCATAGCTCAGCTAGTGCTGGCGTGTGGGTTAGGGATCACGGCTCGGCTAATGTCAGTACAAGGGGGTGAATGCGTACACACACACATGTGCACTGTCCAGCCACTCATGTGGCCCAGTGGCCAAGAGGCCCCAGCTTGGTACTGGGCCGTGACCCATAGGTTGGGGACCTCTGATCTAGAGTTTCTGGCAGTCATTGCATAAATAAAATCCTTTGACTGCAGTCCTACCAAGAATACAGACCCAGAGCATCTTCTCCTTGCATACTTCCATCTCTGAGTTTAGAAAAGTAACTCTGAATTTGATACCTCTGTATTTCAAGGGGCAGAACATTCCAGAATATAAGTACCATATGTGGAAGGTCCACCTGCAGGCTGCAGTTCTTGATTGTATATATTTTGATAACTTTGCTTTGGTAAGGAAATGGTAGATTGGAATGGAAGCAGTGCATGGGTTTATAAAAAATCAGATTAATAGCTATATCATTGTGTAGAAATGTCCCAAAGATCAATTTTTAAATACAAATATTTGACTATGTTATTCTGACTTTGATCAAAGAAGACAATTGCATATTGAACAAGATGCAAATAGATGGAAAAAAGTCTATCTCTTTCCTTTGGTTCCCTGTTGAATAATCAGTTCCTGTCTATAAGAAAAATTTAGCAAAATATTTTTCATTTAGTCAGGGCAGATGGATAGAGAGAAAGATTACAATTTTATATATATTTTCTTAAACGTAAGCTCCATTGAATTTAAGCTCCATTGAATATAGCTTTCCATTCATGCTTAGGTTTCTGTCTTCACTAGTCCCCCTTTAAGAACAGCATGGAAATCCAGATAAGACATTCGCCTATCAAAAAAAAAAAATATTGCAAAGTGTGTCATGTTTTTCTTGAGTTGCCCAAAGGCATAGTTTCAATATCTAAATCAGCTTGTAGTAACATTAGGAGAAAATAAACACAAAGAAAAAGTCTGATATAACACCAGTCATTTCTTTTTAAAATATTTTATTTCAAGGCTTAAAAGAACATAATTTCTAATAAATCTGTTTAAGACACTTGAGACAAGAAAAACTGGAGGGAACACAAACAAGCAAGGCAATCCTAGATGGCATTCTCCACTGCTTGTTTTCTTTGATTCACTTTTTGCTGGTTTATTATTGGCTTTCCTGTCAGATTTCTGATGGGGGAGAAATTATTCAGAAATCATAAAGGATAAAGTCACAATCTGTGAAGCCAGTTAAAACCAGTGGGGACTGCAAGGAATATTGTTGTTGAGTAGGGAGTTTGTTTTAATGTTGCAAAGGCTGAATTATATTTATTTTTGTGAGCATTTGTTTTAAGTGCTGAGCGCAAAGGAGACCTGAGGGGAAAAAGAAGAAAGTGGCAGCCTGAAGCAAAATAGCTGAATCTTGTCCTAATCTGTTTATCTACCCCGCACATTGGTTGGTGTATTGTGTTACTAGTAGGAACCACTTAACTGACTCCTAATCCACTTTACAGATTAGCAAGGATGCTCAGCAGAAATCCCAAACAGCTGGTCCATTAACAAAAGGCTAGATGAAGGCCTATTTGTAATTTCCTTAAGGGTAAATGAGATCTTGATGTGCATTAGGAACTACATATTTAAACAGTTTTTTAATGGAATAGATTTGAAAAACATAGTAACTTTGCTCTACTGAGATCATTTTGAAGATGGCTTCAAAAAGCATGTGGAAGGAGAGCTAATAGCTAATAGGAATCCAATTAGATTCATGACCCAATTCTTTATGTACTTACTGGGCTTCACACTGAAGAAGGAATTTCAAAAAGAATGTTTGATAGAACCACCCTCACAATAATAATCTTGCTACCATAATTCAGAAAGGATTTGGCAAGCCTTATCGTACAGTCAGCAAAGCCAGGACACATTTGAACTCTTATCCTGCTCAAAGTAAGGAAGTGCTAACAAGATCAGCGAAGGTGTTAACTGCAAGAATGCAAAGCAGCTAGAGGGAGTTTATTACTGGGATAACACTGGGAATCAAGGCATTTTAGGTAACTGTCAAAGAAACAAAACAATTTGGGGATGTGGGTAAGGGATCATTGTTCTAATGAAAAGCCTTATTGTTTAATAACAGTAATGTTTTCTAATTTGTATTTTACATGATATATCAGTATGTACAATCAGAACTCAACAGTTTGTAGTTGTGAGTTACTAGTAGTTTGTGAGTTACTAAAGAGAATAGATCAATTAATTTGCTGACCTAATGTAATGATGTAACCAATCAAATGAAAAGCTTAATTTGCATATACCAATAAAGAGTTCTTAGAACTCCTCTCTTTAGGCAATATTTCCTTTCTCTGATTAATTATAATTGTCAATAAATCAATATATCCTTCTATGTAAGTGTATCCTGGTTTCCAGGTGTAAATGAACCCTTGTGGGAGGAAACTTTTCTACTGCAACACTTACTTTGTGGCAACAATGAAATGGGTAGGACTTGAAAGCAGCAATGGGTGGATCCTGGAGATAAAAATATCGTATTGAGTCTTAAAGATAGGTACAAAAGAGGAGAAGCGTATGGTATGAATTGATCAGATGAAACAGGTAACAAATTTGTCCTATATTAAAATATTTTCCTTTCCCACAAATCTTGAATGGGTTAATCCGTCTTTGTCTTCTTCTAAATACTGAAAGATTTTATTGCTTTATTATTTATTTTTAAATGTCTACACTGTCAAATCATATGCCTCATGGCAATTTACGTAATAAAGCACAATCACTGCATGGTAAAATCAAATAGATAAAATTTAACAATCCATAAATAGAAGAATTTAGTATAAACAATATCTTATCCAATCACATAAACGGTAACCACAATAAGAATGGGTGGTCTTAAGTCCTTAAAGTCCTACAAAATAACTTAGTTTTCACTGGTTTGTCAAGGGTCAAAGCTATGAGGCTGCAGTATAAACAAAAGACATGAACCATACCCCCTTTTACCAATCCAACCTATAGATAGCCTATAGTAGAGATAGGTACACCAGATGGAATTGCTCTACCTGAATATGGTACACTATCTAGAGTCTTACTGGACTCAGGCAGTAAATAAATCTCATAAGTAAGTAAATAAATGGAAGTTGTAAAAGTATCTGTCAAGTGCTTAGCAGCCTGATTTCAAAGCTAGTTTTCCCAAAGTTTCATTTACCAAGAATTACTGGAGGAAAACAGGATAAGGTTATCAACAGCCTTTGATATGCTTTTATTTTAAAACCTTATTGATTAATTAGCTATTACTCAATTAGTTAAGGCAGATACATTTTCACTCTTTCACTAATGGTCTTGGCATGAATTGGTAAGAAAGCCTTTCACAGATAAATGAAGAAGGTCTAATAGGCCAGGTTGTGGATTCTCTAAAGCTCTGAACATACCAGGCTCTATAAGATGTTATGATTATATTATTCACTGGCCTAATATATTTTGATAAAAGGTTATAATTGTTTTAGAAGACAGCAAAATGCAGGTAGATCTGGGATCCACATAATAGATGCCTGGTCCATGGTGACTCTTGCCATGAAGAAACATACAGAGTGGCAGGATTCCAAAACAGGGAGACATCTGATTGAAAACCCACCAACAAGAGAACTGTATTTGGTTTCCGGGCTTCTCAATTAGGGTAGATGACTAGATAGTACAAATCTATTTTTCTGCGAGGCAGTTAATTGGAAGTTCAAAGCCACAAGAGACACCACAGATAGTGCTCAAACATGACAACCTCCATTAAAGGGAACATATGTCAACATTGGATTATGTTTCCTATGATGGCTTTGAATAAAGCAGTTCAAAGATATTGTGGATTATCTGGGCCAGGGCTGAACTACAAATTAGCTTAATTGGCTTGAAATTTAAATTGATTTAACATTAATTAACTATAGTTGCTATAAATATTTCTCAGGTATTCCATATTTCTGCCTCCTTTCAGGATAAAATTATATTTAAAAGACTCTGGGGTCTTGGTGGGGGGACTAAATTGTCAGCTGGTGTCCCAATGTTCCAGCATAAATTTAAAAAGTAGACTAGCTTTGTGCCATGCAATTACTGTAATTTGTCTCTAGTTATTTCACAGCCTTTCTTAGATATGCACAAATACCCCCTTGTGGGACTCCAGTGGTGGTGGAGAGGGTAAAAAGTCAAGATGTGTCAACTGCAAGCCAGCAGTTGAAGACCCACATATTAATACATGCATGTGATATTGGCTCATGTACCAAAAGGGCAGGGTTTCAATCTTGCAAGTGCAAATACCACCTTGTTTTTTTAACGTTCCTTGTAGATATCCCTAGAATTGCCATTGATACTCTAAAGTCATATTCTCTAAAACTCTACAAAAATAATCAAGCTCTTATTCCCATGGAGCAAATAAGTGAACTGTGCTAACTATGTTAATGTATTACCAGTTGAAAATAACTTTCTTTGTCTCCTGATTCCTCCTTGCTAGCTATAGAATTAGTTAATGCTTTAGAGTAAATTGCCTGGAGACAGCTGATGAATTATAGATCACTGAACCCCTCTATTCAAGTTACTAAGTGTTAAAAAGCAATACTTCATTCAGTTCTCTCTCTCTCTATGCAAACATTGATGGCAAACGCATAATAAAATGTGATTTTCAAAGATACTGGAAGATCTATAAAGCACTGTTTGCAATGGTGTTTTCCATTCCAGGCAACTATATCATTAACAAATTTATCTCTTGATAATTAGTTAAGATGATTTTTATTCCTTTTGCCTGACATGAGGCTGCCCATTATATTTGGGGAAGTTTTAATCATTGTCAGCTATGACACATTAGCTGTTCTCACAGCAATTACTCTGACTCTTAATTTCTTAGGTTTGAATTGGTGACATATCTAATGGCCAGCAGGTAAATGTAATTCAGTGAGGTACTGTTCCAGTGACAGGTATAGATTATGTGTCCAAATATCCAAGTAAGATTACAGTATGTTTGTAATCTTTGTGCTAAAGTGGATTTCTGATTCCTTTAAAACTGTCTAACAATACTAGAAAGATTTTTCACATAATGTCTCTTATTATGCTATCTAGATGTAACACAAAATGACCCTGTACTTGCTTTGTGAATTTTCAGTATGAGTAGAATGAATCTTGCATTCATGACTGAAGAAGAGGTTTAACTCAGTTTGGCTGAGACTATGAAAACTAAGGTCCAGAGCTTCTTTCTACCATGGAGTCCACTAGATAACACAAGGGCAGCCACAGCCCAAGGTAATTGACAGGGCTGTTGTGAGAAGATAACATGAAGGGAAACAAAATACTATCTGGACTTTTGGTAGCATGACATCTTCAAAATGACATCCAGACAATTAACTGATAAGCCCCCTGTGATACCTCCAAGGAGAAAGACAATAACACTGAAAATAGAACTTGCTGCTAGATTGATGACTGGGAATTCTTGGTGATTGGGTTGGATGATCCAGGAGGTACAGTTTGGGTCATGATCAAAGGATAATCTCTATTTGAAGTGGGTGAAAAAAATGGAAGGCAAAAAAAAAAGGCATACTGTGCCAGGCAGAAACAATCAATTAGGAAAAGATGCCTTGTGCTGAGCAAGTTCATGGAAGGAGAAACCTACCACAGGAACAACCAAACAAACGGACAAGAGAGTTAGAAGCTCTTCTGCTTTCCTTTCCTTTATTAAATAGTTTGGGAAGTTGGGATGTCTGTTCCTCCTAACAGCATGGTTCTGAAATGGCAAAAACAACAAGTACAAAAGTTGCAGTCCAACAGCTGAATGATTAGCAGACAAGACAGAAAATTCTGCAGTAATTAGCAAGAGTCTCAATATGATTAGAGAAAGCAAACGGTTCCTCTTGAGTACAGTATATGGCTTAGAGGAGGGGGGAAACTGGCTGGCTGGATCTATAAGATGAAACCTTAAGATGGCCCTGAAACTTTTATTGATAACTTTGAAAGAGTGGCATTGGCAGCTGTCTGGAAATTGTCAAAAAAAGCCCTGATATTAACCTCATGTTTATCATGGCTTGTCTAGGAAGCAGTTATTATTGTTCCAAGAGGCTAGGCAATACCAGAAGATAAAATGTAGCAATTTTAAGTATACTAAATATTACAGAGAAGAGAAAGAGAATGGTATGACATATTGAAAGAGTCAATCCCTAAACAATCAGGCAGAAGATGTGTTTCAACTTTCTGTGGTTCTCTGATATAGAAATTTCTATATCAGAGCAACTGGCCAAATTAGTTTTGCTAGAGAATTGTTTAGCATTCTATTCCCTGATACTCACAACTAGATGCACTGCAATAAGCCAGAGAGGTTGACACAAACAATCTGAATAATGAAAGCTCGTATCCCAGCTCATAAATCTACATATCTATAATTATGAGCCAGAGTTAAATGAATTTGAAGAGGGCAAGGGACATTTGACAGGACCATTTTTCAGAAATGTCCCAGGTTTGAGAAAAAAGCTGTTTAAAGAGAAATCTTGAAAATGTCTGTCTCTTGGAGGGGGGAAAATCAACTTATCCTTTAGTCTTCAGACTTGGTCCCTCAGACCTAAAGCAAACCAAGGAATAGAGAGTAGTTATCTCAATACAGAGCATCCAGTTCTTGGAAGGAGCAGCCAATAAGATCAAGAACCCACAGATCTTTGGGAAATAGATGCCTGAGTTAATGTTATAGCGGATACTACTGGTAGACTGTCCCTAATTTCCTAAGAGACAAAAGAGAGTCAATGAAAGAAATATTTCTAGTCAGATGCAATCCATGGAGATAACAAATTGAACTGAAATCAGGATCAAAGGGAAGGATTAACACTAGGGAGGGATTGCTGGGAATTTTAGATGCTGCAGCCCTCTTTTCTGGGTGGATTTGCAGCTGAAGATGAACACCGACAAAGAAGAGGCAATAAAGGCCATAGGATTCAAAATTTCTATTGACCAATTATGATAAAAGAGGTTAAGTTGTTTCATGTGTCCTCCCCTGAGTGGTGGTTGACTCAGATATTAAGGGTTCTTGGAAGACTAAAGCATATCTACAGTTGGTCCAGTACTGAAATGCAACAGTAAGAGCTCCTTTGTCCAAGTCATAATATGATAGATATTGAATTTTTGGGTATTAACTATTCTTGCTTCAAAGCAAGTTTTCTCTACAATTTGTGATTGTGCTTCAGTGAGGCAATTTGACTGAAATTTGTCACTCAGAAGCATCCTTTGAATTTTTGCACAATTCTGTTTGATATGAATGATCTTGGCAAAAGCCCCAGACTATGCAGATTCTTATCAGCCTTCTTCATTGCCAAACAGCCCTACTTTAGGCCTGTTGGAACCAGGGAGGATGGCTACAAACCAGACTGATTTATGGGCCAGTCTGTTGACATTTCTCCCTCCTCATGAATATACCAGCTGTTAAAGTTCCAGCTTTCCCTTGAATTGTTTGTAAAGTACTCTGAAGGACTGCCAATAGCTACCTAAGTAATTGTATATTCATAAATGCCAGCTTTTCAATGCCTGCCTGACAGCAGTCTCTGCTTAACTAAGAATTGGAAAATGAAGAAAATGGAGGGCAATAAATCCATTCCTCTGCTTTCCCCACCAACAATGCAATCTTATATTTCTAAATTTAAGTGTTTTCCTGTACCAGAAGATGTCCAGCATGAGCAGGCAGTCATCACTGAAACCAATACCGTAGTGTTTCCTCCATTTCTGAAACACTTCCCCCCCCCTAAAAAAGAGTCTCTTTAGCCTTCCTCCATAGTTGAATGGGGAAAAAGTTCCACGGTTCCTTTAGTTTAATCCTGATTTATTGGCCTTCAGTGAAGGAAATACAACTTCTTGTCTATGGCTCAGTTTCTGTTCTCTTTGTTAGCTTGTTATTATTATTATTATTATTTATTTAATTTCTATGCCGCCCTATTCCGGAGAACTCAGGGCGGCTCACAACAACTCTGTACAAGTCTTACATAGTTATAATGCTGCACAAATCTCATCTCTCCCTCACATATGCTGAATGTATGTAAGAGTCGGATCATGTCTGTTGGTGTTGCTTGGATTATATTAACCTTGGCCCTTATTCAAATAGTGAAGTAGGTCAATACAATAAGATAAACAGCAGATTAAAGTCCAAAACAGATCAATTTTGAAGGAGTTAACAGTAATTTAAGAAATAGGTGATAGCACTGGTTTAGCACTGTGCAACAGATCAAAAGTGTAACAAAGTAACAGATCAAAGTTATCTCAGTGATACGATCTATAGGAAATTCTCAGAGCAGCACAGGAGGAGAGTTAACAAATAATATTGGATCATTATAAGCTGGATTACATTTGGTAGACAAAAAGTGCTGTTTTATTAGCTACCAGACTTCAAGTAAGATCTTCATGATTTCAAACCCCACCCATGCCCAGATATAAGCAGATACATTAATTCCATATAATCAATTATGACCTTATACATAATATAATTAATTCTATTGTTTTCAGACTAATATCTGGGGGGAGAGCACTTCTATTTCCATTGTTATGAAAATAATTTGTTCTGACAATTAAGCAAGTCACTTATCCCAAGAATTCTTCTATGAGATTACATGGAATAAACATGACGTGGTCTGTTCCTGAACACTGGTGACTGGAATTAACAATATATGTTCTTGTATCTCCTGATTCATGGATGTTAGGATCTTTGTCATAAAGTACCATCTTCACGGATTAACTACTCATGAGGTGTGATAGCATTAGAGTAAATGGAGCTTCAGTGCATAGATCCAGTGAAAGTACAACTTTTAATATCCTACTGAACAGTAATTGGCCTAACAGATTTACAATAGTCACTTTTGTGAAGATGGCATGTTGGAAAAGATCTTTCATAATCATAGAAGTAGCTGTTGTGAATAAGGTTATTGTACAACACATTTAAACTAACGTTGCTTTAGTATAATTGTAATTGAACACCATTGGCATTGTCATAATCACCATCATTCAGTTGCAAAAGTCAGCTTTACTTGGAACAGCTTACATCCTGCAATGATACCATCTGCCCATCTCAGGTTCTTGGGAAGTACTCAATAGGTGGATAAATATGCCAAATCCAATCTAAACATCTGGCTGACTGTGAGACCAACCTTAATTTACTAAATTTATATATCACTCAAATCCCAGAAACCCTGGACACTTTATATGACTTCTAGTGTGTGCTAATTGGATGGATGCCCCAGTGAAAATAAACTATAAGTGAAGTATGTGAACCAGGCCTATAGGTAGTAGCATCTGTCTTTGAAAATTAGTTTATCTAATAAAATGCTTGCAAGCCATTACTAGGAAGTTCTCTCTCTCTCTCTCTCTCTCTCTCTCTCTCTCTCTCTCTCTCTCTCTCTCTCTCTCTCTCTCTCTCTCTCTCTCTCTCTCTCTCTCTCTCTCTCTCTCTCTCTCTCTCTCTCTCTCTCTCTCTCTCTCTCTTTACTGATTTATCATAATATAAAATACAAAAAGAAATTTAAAAAGTAATAGAAAACTAGAAAAAGAGGGATGGAAAAGAAAAAAAATGATAGTGTGAGAAAAGAACAGAAAATAAAAAGGCACCAACTTACGACTCTCTTTAGCACAGTAGAAGATAGCAACATTATAATCACAACTTTTTGCTTTTACACAACAGTATATACATCTATCTTTGAAACTCAGTTTATCTAATAAAATGCTTGCAAGTCAACTCTAGGAAGTTCTCTATAAATGTGTGATTTAAAGATGAGATCTACCTATATAAAAAACAATTCTTTAACAGTCATTTTTTCATCCTGTGAAGACCTATTCTTCTGTCATCAACAGCCACTGCTTGTCTCCACTGTAGACTATGTTTTTGTTCTTTTGATTCTTAGGAATGACAGGTAATCTACATTTTGTCTGTCATTTGTAACCTTGCTTTTGTATGAGGACAAGCTTATGCATTTGCTAATTAACAACCGTGTTTCTAACTGTCAGAGAACAACAAGAAAATCCATTATGCCCATGATTAAAGCTCAGTGAGATTACAGATTGTTTCATAGATCAAAGATGAACTGCCAAAATTCATTATAAAAAAAGAAAGACACCTTGACTTCAAATATTATCAAATCATTTGGGTTTTTCCTCTTGGTAAATACACTTTCATAAAGAGGAAAAATCATTACAGAATCTTAAAAATGTATACATTTTCTAAGTCTTCTACTTTTAACTGGAATGTGATCTTTCTTTGTACTTGTCTTTAATATTTTCACTATTTCATGAACTAAATTACTATTAAATGCTTAATTTTCAGTTTGCTCCCAGATGAGAAAAAAACCCATCATCACTAAAGTCACCTTGATATTTCTGAAATGGATTATGATATACATTATTTTTTAAAAACTATATTGCTGAATGAATGGCTGGCTCAGAATCACACAGTGAGCTTAATGATTAGGTTGAAATTTGAAGTCTAGAACTCTCAATATTTTTTTTGTGATATGGTGACCAAAATTGGCTGCAGTATTCCAGGTGTGGTTTTAAAAATTTGCAATTGCCAGAGTTGCAGTCATATTTAAAGGGGTGTGAAGCTGAGAGGTAAATGGCTCTTCTTTCCTTCTTTTATCATATGCTGCTCTGCTTGTACTGGGTAGTGAGCCCATAGCAGTAGAGTTCCAGCTAAGGCTTGCTTCTCCTTCCAATTTGGACACAAGCACTTTCTGAGAAAGGTGATTGAACATCAGTAGGGATTCTCAACAACTTTGACATTCCATTTTCTTTGCTTTGTGCTAAGTGCTGCTGTGCAAACAACTCTCTGGTGCTGTAGACTAGCAGATTTATCTTCGCAAACTGGAAACTATGGATAGCATTCAGGAACATTACAGGTCCACAGACATTAACTACCGGTATCAATAGTGCTGTGGACATAGAATGTAAAGGTTATGTTTTAAGCTGGGGTTAATTTGCTTAATTTAGCCTTCCTGATATGATTGACTGGATTTTGAATACCAGCAGTTCCAATACACCTGGGGAAAGCTGGTACAGTTCATGTCTTTAAAGACCTATTGAAAGAGTCAGGAGGTCTCTGGATTGTATAGAGCCAGCAAAAAGAATGACTATTTTTTCTGCTGGCTTTATTTTTAATGTTCCAAACAGGCTTATAGACCAATCTTACACTTGTAGTGCACTAGAAAACAATTGCACTCATACCATGCATTCTTTCATCATAATGGCAAGAAAAAAAGAGATGACAGCTAGAAGGCAAATAGAGTTTCGAGATATTTTTCTAAGTGACATCTTAAAAAGCCAGTGAAGTTCTACATTAAGTTACTGCCATAATGCGAAGTGAGGCAAGGGCTTTCTCCTGCTTCCCAAGGTTAAGCTGCATGTACTTATATAACTGCTGCAAAATAATGAAACTCTTTTTTTGTATGCCACTGCTTTCAAAGAATGTCTGGTATGAAAACTCCAGTGGTGACCATCAATGTTACCGGGGTAGGTGTGATTGGCTGCTTTCTTCCAGAGGATCACAAGGTGGTGCTGTTTCAGAACATAAAAATATACGTGAGGCTGATATTCTCCAGCTGGCTTTGCTCATTAAAGACAGAATGCCTCTGATTCTTTAAAGGCTAGCTAATAAGGGCAAAGAATTAAAGGATTCATGAAATGCACTGCATGACACCATCCAGCAGTCCAAATGAGTAATAGTAAATTGTTGTGGCTACTTTATGTTTTAATTTTGACATGAATCATCTAAATGCAAGATATAAATAGCTACGCTCTTAGTATGCAGAAGTTTACAATCAAGCTTATATCTCCTCTTTGTCTTCATTATTTTACAGATCTCCTTGAACCTATTTCTTTTGAGGCTGATTCTTTTTTTTATAGTCAGCCTTTAAAGATTCTCTCCCAACCTCTTGTCTTTATGAAATTTGGGACAGCAGGCACAATTAGAAGTGGAAAATATAGCAGAATAAGGAGAACAGGAGCTTATTATTAAAAAATGATGTTTCACTACTTCCAAGCACTGTTGCTCAATTATTTATTAAAAGTTGGAGGCTTTGTTTGTAGTTTGCTTCTGCAAATCCTCTGACAGCTCTCATGGGCATACATAACAAGTTATTACGCAGCTTCAACTTTAATCCAGTGAGAAAAGTTTCATGTTCTAATGATTTCTGCAAATCAGCCTCAAAGGGTAGTTTGCTAGTCCACCTTACAGATTGTAAATGTTGATAACAGTGCTAGACCAACCCTTGTTTTGGGAAAGCTTTGACCATAGGAAAAATAAAATGTCTTTGGAGGGACATCTCTGCTAGTTTTTGGACAATGTGACTGTTGAACACATTCAACATGGCTGCTGAAATAAATAGGATTTATAAAAAGTAGTACTTGTTGATCATAACCTGATCTGTGTCTCTTTGTTCTTGCAGCTGTCCCCTGATTTCTTTTTAAACAATTCCACATGGTTACACAGTGGGAGATGACTTCTGCCTAGGTCCAATTAACAGCCATCTGAAAATGCAACAGATGTTTGATTATCTGGACCATAATGTCTTTGGTTTCCTCATTTTCTACCTGGGGGATACATGGAAATTCTTTCCAAAACTCAACTTACATATAACATCATTTTAAAAAAATAAATAAAACTATAGGAACATTCAAATATAGCATTAAAGTACACGATTACTTCCTTTTTCTTTAAGTGATTTCTTAGCTGCTTTTCATACTTTAAGACAATTTACAACTAAATATTAAAACAGATCTCAACTGATTAAGAATTTTTTAGGAAAATGAAGACTAAACCAGATGTCTACATGTTGTTTATATACAACATTGCTGGTCTGGGTATAACGTGTGGGTGTGCATTTATGTTTAATAGTGGGTGGAGAACAGGAAAGAAAATTACCCTCCTTGAACCAGAATTCCTCATGCATTGCTGTTTTAAGACATTTTTCATCAGCCAGATTTTCATAGAAAAGTTGAGCTAACTAAGACAAAAAAAAATAAAAATATCCCCCACAGCCATTCCCATATTTACCAGTAGTTAACATATATCCTTGCCTTATAACTAACAAAGAGAAGATGCTTGTTTTTTTTTTAAAAAAAATGCTCATCTGGTTTGGTCATCAGGTCAATAGATAAAAATGGAATTAATTAATGTTGCCTTATGATCACTCTTAAAAATAAAAAAACCTTATAAAGCAAAGCCTTTTTTTGTGTTTTGCTTTTGTGCAGTCATTTTTGAGCCCCAGTAATCACATGGAAAGTTCACGCAATTTTCTTGACAACATTTTTGGAAATGGCTTGCCACTGTCTTTTTCCTAGGCCTGGTGAAACCATCCTTGTTGTACCAATGGAAGAGAATATTTGTAGCTCAGCGTTGAACTATGGGGCCCTTGGGGTTCACTGATCTTGGTTAGAGAGCTCAGAGAGCACCGAGGACTTCATCATTGTTGACATGGAAGAGGAAGGGCAAGTCCTGTTACAAACTGGCTGTCCTTGTGGAAGTGGGTAATCATGAAAGCTGCATTTATCAAAAGGCAAATAGAGTTCTTTTTCACCAGTTCTCTGGCCTATATCCACAGGGTATTCTCCAATATTTAAGCTTTTTGAGGTGTTTTGTCCTTTTTCCTGAAAGGAAAATAACTTGTCCATTTGTCTTTTTCCTGGGCAAGTGGATATTCCAGTCATGTCCTGAACTCAAGACCATCTTCAGATATCACTGGTTCAAAGTTGGAAGAAACTTTTTTAAAAAAAATTACAGGTAATCCTCGACTTTTGGCCTGTTGCTTAGCAACTGGTTCACTTCATGACTGTGGCATTTGCTTAATGACTACCACCCAAAAAGTCATAAAATTGGGTTGGACATGTGACCAACCTGATTTGCAAGCATCACAAGTTGTAACATAATGCACAGATTCCATTACAGATGTATGTCAAGGACTGCCTGTACTATATTCTTTCGCTGAATCACTCACTGTATTGCTTTTGTTAAACAAACAACTGGTACATAATTTCATATTTGTTGCTATCACTTGAGGTAGAAAAACTTCATCTCATTCCCAAATAGGTTAAATGAATAAGGGAAGCTAAGGACTTATCACTACATTTATAGGGACCGAGGTGGGAGGGAGGAAGGGTGAGTTCCAGTTAGTTTCAACAGAGCACCAGTTTATTTATTTAAAGTGAGAAAGTGAGCAGCTCAAGGAAAAAAAGAAAATTAAAATTCTGGTTCCAGAACAGAGATGGCACCAATATGGTACTTGTCTGTAGCTCCTTAAAGCAGATATGCTTCTAGGGCCCAATTATGTTCAATAAGTATCTTTATCTTGATATTTGGTTTGGTGTTTTCCCAATGATGGTGGGGAAGTCTGCCAACTATGTTGGAGAAGAAATGTTATTGATATAGTAATAGGCATTAGACTTGGCTCCAGACAATGAAATTATTATAAGACAAAAATCAAAATGTAATGATTTTTCCAAAAGAGATATACAAATGTACAATGTTGGTAAAAAAAATTAAAACTATTGTTGAGAAGTTTAAATATTTTGCTTTAATAAGCTTGATATGTGATAAAAATACAAAATTTTTGCATAATACATTTTGCCCTTTGAATCACAAACATATATAATATGTTTATGTATGCATAAATTGTGTTTATTTTTTTCTTTTACAGAGTTGGATTTTTATAGCTGAATGGTAATACTATTGCTAGTAAAAAGGTGGCAGTGTACCATGCTTTTGACAAATGAACTATGGCTTGTAGGAAAAATGAATATTAAAACTATTCTAGTAGAAGCACCATGGAACATAGGTATTCAACAAATGAACATGAAATTTAAAATAGGAACACAGTTTTTTTTTAAAAAAACCCTAAAATTGCAGAGATAATAGTGTGGTAATAAAGAATTATCACATAGCTATAGTATGCATTGAAGAACAGAGCCAAGAAAAAAAAACCCTATTATAATTATATTTGTTCACATATGTTAGAATTGAAATACTCAGAAAAGTCATGCTGGGTGGGGCCCAGCTTTGAGGACCCAGCTTTGTAAGGTTGCTTCGGAGTGCCCTAGAAAAATAATTATAGTTCTGGCTGTAGATTAACCAGAAACTTAGTCATATGCAGAATATATGGAAAATATGGAGGATAAGAAATAGAATTAATCTTGGCATTGTGTGGTATTGAGACAAGGGAAGATAAAATGATACGATGCAGGAATGCCCCTGGCATCATGTTCCACAGATATGAAGATGTAAAACACAGATAAAGGGGACACAGTGACCTAGTGGTTAGGACACTGGGCTTGTTGACCAGAACAAGTTGGCCAGTATTGAGCAACGGGGTGAGCTTCCATCCTTGCCCCAGCTTCTGCCCACCTAGCAGTTTGAAAGCATGCAAATGTGAATAAATATATATCACTTTGGTGGGAAGGGTTCTGTGTGCCTCTGGCATATAGTCCTGCTTGCCATATGACCAAGGAAGTGTCCTTGGACTTCCTCAGCTAAGACACAGAGATGAGCACTGCCTCCTAGAGTCTGAGTCAGGGGAAATCTTTACCTTCTTTACCTTTAAATAGCAGGTGCAAGTAAGCACGTAGAGGTAAACAGCATTATGCTACTGTATAAGGACTCCTCTCCAAAGATGAAGCTTAGGAGAGATTAGATCCTGAGACAATATTATGGACAAATCTGTTTCAGAAGCTGTCCATCATCATCCTTTTTTTCCTAATTTTTAATTTTTTCCTGAAGATGAAATACAAAATACAGAATAAAAAACAAAACAAAACAAGAATTACAAACTAGACACAATGAAGAAAAAAGTATATAACATATTTAAAATTAACAGTAGACATATAAGCTCCATTCTAGTTGAATGCCATACCTATATTTCACACAAATCTAATAGGTTGCCCCCCCCTTGCATTTCGGATCTACAAATAGTTATATGTTTTCCATCTATGCTTGCTAACTTACTATTTTCACATCACATTCTCTTAACAAATATACCACATGTACAAATCTCTTATCTGTCAATAAAGTTGACCCAATTCCTGTTCATTGCTAGAAAGCTGTTAATATTAACCCCCCAAATTAAACTTCAAAGCCCTGTTAACAGTCCATTATTATATTTAACTCACAGAAGCCCCACCAATGGCTTCCAGTCTCTTATAAGCTTGTCCAAACCATTCTCTCTAATCAACATAGTTAATTTTGCCATCTTTGCCAACTCAGTCAAATTCAAAATCCATTCTTCCACTGTGAGTATTGCTTTTCTTTCCAATATTTGACATACACACAATTCTTGCAGCTGTCGCCCTATACAGAAATAAGGTTCCAAATTGTTTTTCTGTCCATATATCCATAATATCTGGAAGAAAGGCCAACCTTGAGGGTATGGAAAGCAGAAACCCAGATGTAAGGTGACGTTTGCTTTGTATGTGGTTGCTATTCTCTCTCATTTAATACAATCCACTGCCTTTTCCCCACAGTCATATTCATTGCCTTTAAATCTGAACTGAAATGCATTGTCCTGCTAAGGCAAAACATGGAATTACACTTTGAAAGAGCATGCCTCAGTTTGCAAGTTCTTTATCCTTAATTATCACTGGATTCACAGCTGGAAAATATAGCAAGGAGTGTTTTCAGCTAGTTATTTTTTTCCAGCTGCAGCCTTTCTGAACAGTCAGAATTGGTTATAGTTCATTATGTTGATTGTAAAATGCACTATATGGACTTAATTTGAAATGCTGAATCTGATAAAAATATTGTAGCTGGGTACTGACCAGTGCAAGGTTCAGGATCACATAATGCCTCTACTGAAAGGTCACTAGTTATTAATTGCTTACCAGGCACAATTATACTGCTATTAACATTTGAAGTCCTATAAATAGCTTAAGGTCTGTGCATTAGACTGCTTTTCCATTTGAACCCATGTGACCATCAAGTGCTTCAGAAGCCCCTCTGAAGATGTCTCCATTGAAAGAGGACTATCTGTTTGAAACATGGCAAATGGCGTTCTCATGCATTTCACTCAGAGAGGGTGCAAACCCATTTAGGAGTTTGGCTCTCATCCTTGATAAAATCTCCAAAGTCATTTCTTTTTTAAAGTTCTAATGGCTGGTTAATTTACGATATCTGTGCAGCTTTTAGGTTTTTGCATTTCATTCTTAATGTCGTTAGCCTCCTTGAACACTCCCTTAAATAAAAATAAGTAAATAAACCTGCTGATATAAGTCTAGAGATTCTAAGCAGTGATGTGATAGATGACATTTGTCTAAAATAGAAACTGAGGGTAGTAAGTGCAAAGTCAGAGAATGTGCATTTTGAAATGGTAGTAGAGAAACCACAAGCAACAGGAAATTGCTTTCCTTGATAACCGTCCTAAAGAAAAAAAATATTGTATCAATGATGAATTGTATCCTATCATTCAGTCCTAAACATATTGGTAGAGCAATGATTTCTCACTAATTTTAGTGGCGGGTTCTTGCAGGTAGGTATTTATCAGGATATTTATCTTTCTCTTGTCTGATAAATACACTTTCAAGCTATCTATCTTGTCTTGTTTTTCAAGTTTTCTTGTTTCCCTAGCCAAAAGGAAAAGCAAACATTAGAACAAATGGTCTCTTCCTGCAAGCTTTTCTGTGGTTTATAAAACATGGTGATTCCCTACCTCTTGAGGGGAAGAAATAATTAAGCTCTGTCTTCCTTTATTGTGTAGTGGTTATGTTTTTCGGTTTAGCTATATTGTAGGTATGATAAGTAGGTATCATTAAATTTAGAGACTTAACTGAAGAGCTACACCTTATTTTCTCTACATGAAACAAAAGTATGGAGATTAAATGCAACTCCTAAGGAAGAACTTTCTGAGTTTGGGAGTGATGCAAGAGAAAGCCTTTTCTAATGTTATTTTAAAGGCACTTTTGAAGATTTTATTGGTCAAATTATTTGCATCTCTTTTCTGTGTGGATTAGAGAGGCAATATCTCAAGCGTTTGATGGTCCCAAATCCATAATTGACCAGGATTCCTATTCCCATGGAAAATGGAACATTTATTTGTATGAACTTACATGCACATTTAAACCTTTCTTTTCATATTGGCACTAACCACGTCATTATTAGAATATGGTCAGTAATTGATATTGGTCACATGACTAATGAACATAGTCCCACACTCTTTCTATATTGACTTTGTGTGTACATGAGAAGTTTCTCAGATCCAAAAATTATGAAAAAGTTGGTTTCATGAACAGATCAGAAAAAGGAGAATAACCTGATGTAGTGTTACTGTTTTGCAAATGGTAATGATTAGCAATTTTGCATGACAACAGTAATGAAAATTTTTCTCAGATAATCTCACTGACATTTTCTAGATAATCTCACTGACATTTTCATACAATCCTGCATCTACCAAGGCCTCAAAGAACAAAGCATTTATAGGATGGTCCATACATACATACTTAAACAACTCTGGGAAGCAGGTCAAGTTATTGACCACATGATGAAATAATTAAATAAAAATTGTATCTTATATTTAGGTAGCATAGGAATTTACGGTCATTCATGGTTGGCCTTGTGTGTCAGACTTGTACCTTTTCATTCCTTATAGGATTTCATGCTAAGATTACTTTCTAAATTTGCTCTTCTCTATTAAAGACGAGCCTAAATGTGGCCTTTCCAGATCTTGCTGAGCTTTAATGTTCCTTAACTCCAGCAAACATAGTCACTGATGATGAATGATGGAAAGTCTATCTATCGGGCCAAATTTTGTTGTATATATCAAAATATCTCTGCACTTTCTGAATTTGTGCTGAAATTGTGAGATCAATATAATTGATACTAGCCCTCTAGACAGCCTGTCTTTTTATTTAGTTCCTCAAATACATCTGAAATCTTCCTGCTAACATTTTCCACAATCATTTATTTATTATTTATGCCTTAATGCCCCCAACCTGTTATCTAAACAGAGATTTACTGATCTTATGATTCTGCCTCCCTCTTTTTCCATAAATATTTAATTTATTTCAAAATAAAGTTAAAAATAGAGGTAACAACAACAGCAACCACAACAGAAGAAAGAAAAAAAGACAACATATGCTAAAAGATTACTAAGTAGACAAATAAAGATAGATAGATAGTAATGAGTAGCATATCTTATAGCTGATTGCCAGACAGCTTAAAGAGACACCATTTCATTAAAACAAGTCTGTCTTTTTTATCATTGATCAGAGATCAGGGATTACTCTTTGATTAAACAAATGTCTCTGAGTCTTTATTCTCTCTCCCTAGGCTCCTGGGGCTACTTCTTTCCAGTTTTGTGTCTCCTTTTTTAGTTCATAAAAGGACTAAAAGCATTTCTTTACACTTCTCTCCACTTTCTCAGATTGCCTGTCCATTTTGGGACAGGCAAATGCTACTGACGTACATGGGCTACAGACTCTGGATCTTTCTTTGGATAAACAGCTGCCAGAATGTATAACCCTGGGGTAGGCAACCCAAAACACTCAAAGAGCCACTTGGACCCATTTCCTACTGAAAACAAAACACTGGGAGCTGCAAAACACTTTTGATATCTAAAATGAAGATAACACTGCATATATCCCGTTTTACCTTTATATTATATATATCTCATAAAGGTGAAAAAGGATATATGAAGTGTTATCTTCATTTTAGATGTCAAAAGGGTCTCTCTCTCTGTCTCTCTCTTCCTCCCTCCCTCCCTCCTCTCTCTTTTTCTTCCCTTGGTCTGCCAGTCCTCTTCCCCCACTCTCTTTCTCTGTCTCTCTCTCCTCTCTCTTTCTTTCTCTCCCCCCTCTCTCCAATCTTCTGCTCACCTGGCAAGCTGGTATCAAGCTGTTCTCCAACAAGTTCAGGGGTAGGCAACCTTGGCTCTTTTATGACTCATGGACTTCAACTCCCAGAACTCCTGAGTCAGCATAATTGGGCTAGCTAGCTCTCTCCTACCGTTCCTGCTTCCTGCAGAGATGCAGCAAAGGGAGGAGCCCTGCCCAAAAAGCTTTTCAGCTTGTTGGAGAACACCATGAGTCTACTCTCTTTTACAGACACACACACACACACACACACACACACACACACACACACAGAGAGAGAGAGAGAGAGAGAGAGAGAGAGAGAGAGAGAGAGAGAGAGAGAGAGAGAGAGAGAGAGAGAGAGAGAGAGAGAGAGAGAGGCAGGAAAGCACAAGTGCCTCTCTCTGTCTCTGTATCTCTCTGCAAATGGCAGGGGAGGCTGGGAGCCACAGGGGAAGGCTCAAAGAGCCACATGTGACTCCGGAGCCACAGGTTGCCAACCTGTGGTATAGCCTATTAAATTGAATATTTGGATTCTGTATGTTATTGAATGCAGTCTATCTTTACTTTTTTGAGAAAATTCTTCATAACTTTGCTACTGTGTACTAAATTGTGATACTAAATATTCATAATTCCATATACCTCAATTGGTCTATGAGAATGAGTCATGCCTCAAAAATGCATTTAATACTTTTTTTATTATTCTGAAGTGTTATAATATTTGAACATATAAAAAAGATGTGTTGAAAATAGAAATAGCTGGGCTCTTGAAGACTATTTCATTTTATTCAACATACAGCCAAACATCTACAAAGGGAGGCTGTTCCATTGTAGCAGGAGCGGGCAACTGTATCAACTTTACAACCTGTGGACTTCACCTCACAGGTATTAGGAAATTAAATAATGTTTCAGGACTACAAAGTGAATTGATAATTAATTCCCTGTCAGTATGGGGAAAGTAAGAAATGCATAACTACTGTCTCAAATCCAACTAAAAACTTTACTTTAGATGTTTGAAAAGAGATGAAAACAACTTTTGGCTCCTTATGTAGGCATACCTCAGATTTATTACAAGTTCGGTTCCAGATCACCGCAATAAAGTGAATATTGCAATAAAGCAATTCGCATGAATTGTTCTATTTCTCCATGCAGATAAAAATTATTTTACATATATTGTAGTCTATTAAGTGTGTAATTATGTTTAAAAACATTAATTAAACAAATATTACATTACTGAAAAATGCTAATCATCTTCTAAGCCTTCAGCAAGTCATAATCTTTTTGCTGGTGGAAGGTCTTGTAAAAAAAGAAAACCACAATATCTGCAATGTGCAATAAACTGAAGGGCAATAAAATGAGATAGGCCCGTGATCTCCTTCTTTTTCCATTAATCTTCCAATCTTTATTTAATCACCATTAAATTTATTCTGAGGATAAATTAGTTTAATAGTCCTTCCATAAAAGATATCATACAATCAATGAGAAAGCTATATCTGAATTTTTACTATAACTTATTTTCCAAAAGGAATCTTTCAGAAAGATATATACAGTCCACTTTGCCTTTAGGTCTCAGATATGAGATATGGATGGTAAAGCATGCTATGCTCCAATATGTGGGGTTTACACATTTTTTATACAAATCCTTCCTTTGAGATTGTGGAAGGGTTTTTTTTAATGTGAATATCCTCTGTTGTATTTTCAGTTATATTAAACCACTGAGAAAATGAATATAGATTTGAATTTGATGAATATCACTAGAAATTTTAATGGTATAGAATTTGTTTGAAATATAAAAACCACTGTTTTGAGTGTATAGGAACAGTAAAATCGGGTCAAGTGATCATTATTACCTGGAAAAATGATCTATTCAGCAGATGCTGCTTTTTCTTGTATTAGGAAACTAATGAAAATGAATTTTGCTTCCTTTCTTAATGGAGGAAAACAAACTTTAATCAATATTGTTCAACGGCCATGGATTTTCAATTCACATCAAAGCTTTCAGTTCCTTGAATTCTTTTCTTTGCCTGCCAATGTGAGTCATAGATCATAAAAAAAAAGCCTGCCACATAATATTAGTAGCTGCCATATAATAGTAGCTGCCACATAATATAATCAGTAGAACCAATATTTAGGCCAGATTTGGTGTTTTATTAAGCACTGATATCCATGGAGCATGTATGTAGAAACACAATACCTTTTAGGGATTTTTCTGCTTATGCTCTTTCTGATTTACCTTAGTCCTTTGCCATGATAAGCAGGATAATATGAGTGGTTCTTTGGCTGCATTATCTGTTTTCAGGCTACACATTCCCCTCTGGGTTCCATGCACAGCTTTCCCTTCTTCAGTACTGAGAATTTCCTTTGAAAAGCTATTACTTAAAGTCACTTGTTGATTATTGAAAAAAAATATGTATTTAGAATTCTTTACTCCTGGAAATTCAGAAATAAAGCTTTCTTTTGAAAGACTGTACAGGTTAATACTTCCGGTTATAACCACAATGGAGCCTGCTCATTACAGTCATAAAACGGGCCAGTCATGTAACCCACCCAATTTTATGACATATTTTTTTTTGTGGAACTTGTTAAGTGGACCCGACAGTCCTTAAGTGAGCCCATTGTTTGCTATTTGTTAAATTTGTTTGTTGTCTCTCTCACTGTGGGGCTACTGTAGGAAGTTTACAATAATAAGGAAGAAAAATGAAAAGGTGTGTAAGCAGAACAGAAGTAAAATAATAGAATGATAAAGTAAAAATGACAAAGGAACACAATGAGAATAAATACATCAATTTGATAACTAAAAAGACGGATGAGTGGAGAGCAGAGAGAAAAAAAGGGGGAGAAATACTTTGGTACAGTTTTGCTGAAAACACTAAAGTAACTGGATTAAATGTCACATGAACCTCTGGAACCAACTACCTCCTGAAGTCCGCGTTTCTCCGACCCTCCTGGCCTTCCGAAAGAATTTAAAAACCTACCTCTGCCGGCAGGCCTGGGGATGATTGTTGATTGTGGTGATTGATGAGTATGTATGGGGTTTTTATTTTTAATGTTTCTTGTTCGGATTTGTTGCAATTGTTTTTATATATATGTTGTGAGCCGCTCCGAGTCTTCGGAGAGGAGCGGCATACAAATCCGAATAAATAAATAAATAAATAAATAAATAAATGACACAAAGATATTGCAAACAGGTGCTATTGCTGAATGCCAGAAGTGCAGTCATATGATCATGAGAGGAAGCAACTGTTGGAACCTTGGATTTTGGTCGTAATTCTTCTTTTTCATGTTGGTTATGACTTCAATTGTTGCTAAATGACAGGTCATAAGTCATAAGAACTCTTTGGACAGTACTACTTCTATGATCTTATGTTCCTTGTCTTACTGAAGCATTTTGGTAAAGCAGTAATATTCCTTTAAATAATTAGCATAATTAATAGCATAGTAACTATTTCTAAACATCAAGCTTAATACTCAATATACTAAATCTCTAATATCTCTTTTTATTCTAATGTGTTTCAACCCACTGATAAAATTTTCCCCAAGTTTTATAAAAGATTGAATCATCTTTCTCCTTCATCTCTAACGTTAATCTGTCCATTTCTGCACAATCTAGAATTTTCAAAATTATAATCTGATGGTAAGTTTTCATTTTTTAGCTATTTGAAGATTTGTCTTTTTGGCGAGTTGAGTTTTTTGTTTATCAGTTAAATTTTTTGTTAACACTTTAGTTTTTTCCCTATTTATTTTCAATCCAGCCATTTCTCCAAATTTTTCAATTTTCTGCAAAAGTTTAGGGGCTGTTTCCAAAGGGTCCTCTAAGATAAAGACCAGATCATCCGCAAAAGCCTGTAGTTTATATTTCTGGTTTTTAATATCAAGTCCTTTAATTTCAATATCTTGCCTGATGCTTCTAGTCAATACCTCCAGAATCAAAATAAATAGCAAGGGAGAGAGTGGACATCCCTGTCTCGTGCCTTTTTTAATATCAAAGCTCTCTGTATAGTCTCCATTTATAAGTATCCTGGCTGATTGTTTCTTGTAGATCGCTTGAATTGCTTTAATAAAGTTTTCACCAAAGTCCATTTCCTGTAATTGTTGAAACATAAATTGCCAATTTAAATTATCAAATGCTTTTTGTGCATCAAGAAATATGAGTGCCATCTGGCTCCCTGGATGATTTTCATAATACTCCAAAACATTTAAAATAATCCTTAAGTTGTTCTTTATCTGTCTTTTAGGAAGAAAGCCATTTTGGTCTGGATGAATAAATTCTATTAAAAAGCTTTTCATTCTTTCTGCCAAAATTGCAGCAAAGATTTTATAATCCACATTTAGTAACAATATTGGCCTATAGTTTTTAATTTGTGTAGAATCTGTGTCTTCTTTAGGTATCAAGGTAATATTAGCTTCAGTCCATGAATTTGGAATTTTTGTCTGTATAAACGTTTCATTATACGAGTCCTTCAGAAAAGGAGTCACGGTATCTTGTAAGGCTGTATAAAATTCTGCAGGTAGTCCGTCCGGCCCCAGTGTCTTATCTTTCTTTGTCTTTTAATTGCCTCTATGATCTCCATCATTGATATTTTCTCATTTAACCTCTGTCGCATATTTTCTGATATTTTTGGGAGATTTGCTTTTTTTAAATAATCCTGAATTGCCTCTTCAGAGATCGTCTCAACATTATAAAGTAGTTCATAAAAGGCCTTAACAATTTTTTTGATACCATCATTATGACAGTGTATTTCACCCTTTTCGTCCAATAATTTACTTATTGATCTTTTTTCTCTTTCTTTTTTCAGTCTATATGCAAACCATCTACCAGGTTTGTTAGCATTTTCAAAAAAGTTCTGTTTGGCTCGTTTAATCTGTTGTGCCATAGTATTAGTCTCAAGTAGGTTTAATTTATGTTTTATTAAGTCCATTTGTATCCTCACATTTTTCTTTTGTGGATCAGTTTGTAATTCCAGCTCCAACATACCAAGCTGTTTTTTCAATTTGGACTGTGAAATTCTCTTTTCTTTATTCTTTTTAGCAATATAGGTTATAGCTAAACCTCTAAAGTATGCTTTTGCCGTGTCCCAAACATTTTGGATAGAAGTATCTTCCTTTTTATTGATCTTTAAAAAAAATCCATTTCTTTTATTGCTAATTGTAAAAATTCTTTTTCCTTCAAAATAGCTTTATTCAGAGACCATCTCAATCTTTTCTTATATCCTTTCCATGTCATTTTAATTGGGTTATGATCTGCCCAAATATTTGGTTCAATTTCAACTTCCTGTATCATAGTCTTCAGATCATGGGAGATCCATATCATGTCTATTCTTGACCAAGAGTTATGCCTGTTAGAGTAAAAGGTATATTGTATCTTTTCTGGATTCATCTCTTGCCATATAACCTGCAAGCATAGTTCATCTTTCATTTTTAAACAAGATTTAGATAAAACATTACTTCCTTTCTTCCCTTGTTTATGGCTTGTGTAGTCTCGAACTGCATCCACAATTGCATTAAAGTCTCCCAATATACAAAGACTATGATAATTTAAATCCACAAGTTTGTCATATAGTTGTTGAAAGAATAGCTCTTGTTTCTCATTGGGGGCATATATTGCCACCAACAGTATTTGTTTTTGATTCCATGAAATCTCCACCATCATTATTCTTCCTTCCTCATCATAATAAATTTGTTTTGGATTCAACTTTTCTTTTATATATATCACTATGCCTCTTTTCTTTTGTAATGCCGAAGAAAAATAGAATTTGCCTAATTTTGGCTGTTCTAAAATTCTAGAGTGTTGTCTCTTAATATGAGTCTCTTGTAAACAAATTATGTCCACTTTAAGTTTCTGTAGCCTATGAAATATTTTACTCCTTTTGGATGGGGAGTTGAGACCATTTATATTTATTGAGTATATTCCAATTTCCTCCATAATTTCAATTATTTCGAGATCTCAATCTTCTAGGTGAACTTATCTGTCTCTGATCTTTAGGTCTAACGTCTTCTTCTGATTGCAAAATGATGCATATCCTAATAACATTGAGGATTTAAATTACAGTTGCTGAGTGGAATACATAAATACCATCTCAAAAACTATTTTTATTTTTTAGTTTTGTTTTATTGTTTTCTTCTCCTGGACTGAATCTAACCTCATGTACTTTTCCATGCAATGATTCAAGGCTATGGTTTTCCCAGTTGCAATGTATGGATGTGAAAGTTGAACCATAAGAAAAGCTGAGCGCAAAAAAATTGAGACCTTTGGACTATGGTGCTGGTGAAGACTACTGCGAGTCCCTTGGACTGCAAGGCGATCAAACTGGTCAATCCTAGAGGAGATCAACCCTGACTGCTCTTTAGAAGGCCAGATCCTGAAATTGAAACTCAAGTTCTTTGGCCACCTAATGAGAAGGAAGGACTCACTGGGGAAGAACCTAATGCTGGGAAAGATTGAGGGACGACAGAGAATGGGACGATAGAGAATGAGGTGGCTGGATGGAGTCACTAAAGCAGTAGGCATGAGCTTAAATGGACTACAGAAGATGGTAGAGGACAGGAAGGCCTGGAGGAATGTTGTCCATGGGGTCGCTATGGGTCGGACATGACTTCGCAACTAACAACAACAACAAATTTAGACAATTGCCTTAGAAACAGTCCGAGACTTAACCTCCATTTTAAAAGTACTGAATCACTGTTTCTTTCTTTGTTGACTTGAAATCTAATCCTTTATCTTAAGCCAATTGTGATTTGTTTTGCTTAATAGATAAAGAACTTGAAAATGGAAATGGAACTTTGATGTTATATATGCTGACAGTAGCAAGAATACTTTAAGCACAAAAATGGAAGGATACTTTGATTCCCACAATAGACGAATGGCTGCAAAGGTTGATGGAGTTAGGAGAGATGGCTAAATTGACTACTTTGATTAAAGAAAACAATATTTGCTTCTACTTGGAAACCACTTTGGAACTTTGTGCTTGAGGAGGAAAAAAACTTTGATTTTGGGTTTTGCTGATTAGATAGATTTGTTGTTATAGAAATGGCTAGTACATATTATTATGTAAAAGTAAAAAGTCAAGGTTGTGTGTACCTTATTGTACTGCATCAAAATGAATTGGAAATCAATGCTTTTTCTTTTCCCCTTTTCCCTACACTTTTTTAGCTTCCCTTTTTTCTCTCCTATTTTCCCATTTTCTTTTTTCTTTGCATTTCTGTACTTTGTATTTTGATAAACTAATATAAATATTTGAACAATTATGATTTGTTTGTTTTTTGCAATGATGTGTCCCTAATAAACTCTAAATACTATATGTAACAGTTGGGTCTTGCATCCACGTTCATCTAGTAACATGAGTTGGAAGACATAAAAGTTTCCAAGCTAACTACCAGAGACTGATTTCAAATTGCTCTTGAGTTTCTAACTTAACAGAAAGGACAAAATGTTTTCCTTCTTTTGCCCTTTCTCTTGTAACTCTCATTGAGAGGAAGAGAAAAAGAAAGCAACATAATAGCTGAAAGCAATAATTGTTGCATCAATCTATCCTGGATAGGTAAGTAAACCTGATGACATTAAACTCTGAAACCTTGTCAGTTCCATCAGGTTCAAAATAGACAAGATAGCAGTTCAGCAGATTCCTGTGTGAGGTATTCAGATATCTCCAGAAAATTAATAAGCAGAATATGAAAGACTTTGGTTGTTGTTGTTGTTTGTCCCCCCTGTCTCCTCCCTGCCAGTGATATTCAGATGAGTGGTTCCTCTCTTTCTTGCAGTAGCATTTAGCTATTTTAATAGACATTTCTAACTTTTCCCTCCATGGATTCATCTAATTTTCCCATAAAGTTACGTAAGCTGATGATCTCACATATCTTACAGATTCCATAGTAGCTTACTATTTGGACTTGTGTTCAACCATCATATTTTATTCTGCAGAGCATATAGTCTGGTGGACCATTGTGATTTTCATCAGCAATTTATTCAGACATAAATCAGACATATACCATGTTTCCCCAAGAAATAAGACCTGGTCTTATTATTTATTTTTTGCTTCCCAAAAAGGCACCAGGTCTTATTTCTGGGGGGGGAGAGAGGTGTCTTTTCCAGTCACCTCGTAGCAGCGGCACCAACAGCCCCGCCCATCTGGCCCACTTCTTCTGTGGCCAAAGGAAATGCCTCTGCAAACGAGAATGGAGCTTTGGCCTGCATTTTGCCATCAGAGGCCTTTCCGGAAGGTCTCTGCAGCTGAGAACTGAGCTATGGATTGAATCTGTAGCTTAGTTCTCGGCTGCAGAAGCCTCTCCAGAAGGCCTCTGATGGCAAAATGCAGGCTAGGGGATGCTGCAGAAGAAGTGGGCCGGTGAGGAGAGGCAGGTGTCAATTCATGGGAGGCCTGGCTGCAACAGTAAGTGGGTGTGGGGTGCGTGGGGCAGCTCCATTCCTCCACTGCCGCCCTAGCTTGATTTTTAGATGTGTGTCTTACCTCAAAAGTAGGGCTTATTTTTGGTTGGGCTTATATTAGACCCACTCCCCCAAAACCACACTAGGGCTTATTTTGGGGGAAGGTCTTACTTTCAGGGAAACACGGTATCTGAATCTTAAAAAAACTGCCCATGATTTGAGTGTGCTTTCCCTTTCCTGTTCTGTTGTTTGTTTAATTATCTGTAGCTAATGAAAAAAGTGCTATGGTCTTCCTATCTGTTAAACTCAGTGAATTATTGCTGTGGTAACTGAAGACAGCGCTGGAAAGCCATAAACCACCACTTGATATCCAGTACATGAAATATTAAGGGACTGCAAGAGAAAAACATCACTCGTGAAATCAAGAAACCATGATTTGCATTAATATAACTTAACCTAATGACTGTTTTGTACTACCTTTGGTTAGAATACAACCATGATATCAAATGAACTTGCGAAGTTTCCCCATTTAAGAACATGTACTTGTCATTTACATCAGTGTTTCTCAATCTTGGCGACTTGAAAATGTGTGGACTTCAATTCCCAAAATTCTCCAGCTACCTAAGGTGATTGATCAAAGGTACATAATTAATAGGCCATTCACATTCCAAATTTGTAAACATAAAATAAAATTGCTTTGTGATTTGAGCTTCATAATGTTGGAACGAATATTTGTCTTCCCCGTTTTGGACTATTATACTCTGTTATTTCTGGCACAGCATAACCAGAATGCCAGAATGAGTTCTGCTGTTGCAATGATCGTTCTTTTTATCACCTGATGCTGTAGTAGCCTTATTTCCATGGGGAATCAAAGATAGGCAAGTCTCTTGTGCCATTCCAATTCAACAACATTCTGCTTCAATAAAATACCCATTGCTTCTAAATTGCTACACAAATTAACAATCTGCCCTGGGATCTCTATTGTACATTTTGTATTATTGAAATCCTTTTCTGCTGGCTCCAAATGTTTTATAATTCAGTCGTGTTAATTTAATATACCATACTGTTAGATTGTGGCAAACTGTTTTCTGTTTGTTTGTTTTATTTGGGGTGTGCATCCTTATGGTTGTATCAGTGTAGTTGATAAGGTTACTCTAGCATTAGTATTTGAGTATAGGATAGGGAAAACTATCTGCTGGGAAAAGTTATAACTGAACAAGATGTGTGTGTGTGTTTGCATAATGCAATACACACATATACACACACATATACACATATGTGTTATGCGTGTATACATATACTATATAAATATATAATGCAGCTGTGAACTTTCCTGCAGGATTTCATAAACAGGGATAAATAAAATAAAATAAAACAAAGTGAAAATAAGTCAGGAAATGTTGATAACCAAACAATTTAATTTGTCCATCTTTCAATTAGGTGGAAAGGGGAAAATTACAATTTTTAATAAAATTTACAAGATAAAATTACAGTCCAGAAGAGAGGAGAATCTCCACCTCCTTAGTTGATCACTCTCTCTAGTAAAAGATGAATATTATATGCTGGAACTAGTCAAGAAGAATTTCCTTATCTGGAGACTTCTGATCCCTTCTAACTTGGACTTCTCATTTCAGCCTATCTGGGACAAAATCAATCAATCAATAAATCATTTTAATCATCTACAAAATACAAAACTTATGAAACATTGTGTTGATCTTGAAACACAAAGAGGTATTTACTTGTTTTATTTACAAAATGCTGTGCTATTCTAAATAATTGAATTTGGGTGCTTAACAAAAAAAGAGTAAACAGTCCATAAATGTAAACTGCACACCCTTGAACAAGCATAATGTAACTGAAATGGTTGATTCAGTAACTTAAATCAAAAGCCCACTTGACAAGGAGAGTGTTTAGAGCTTCCTGGGAGCAATGCAACAAGGGTCCAGTCTTCCACCAAGAATGGGTTCCACAGCATCAGGGGAATCACAGAAAAAGTCTGTTTTCTAGTTCATGTTTGTTTCACCTTGATGGGACCTTGAAGAAGCCTTCTCTTGATGCACTTACAGGTTGGCAGAATCATTTGGGTTATGGTAGTCTCTGATGTAATATGGCACTCCATCATATAGGACTCTAAAGGGGATAATCAGCACTTTTTCTGGATCCAGAAGTTTAATAGCAACCAGTGCAGCAACTGCAAAACAGGTGTAATGCTGCAATGGTGTGTTCCACCTACCTTTGGCCACTGCCTTTGTACCAATAGATGGTGAAAACCTTCTGTAGATGGTATGATAGAATCACATCCTAGTATAGATAGATATATAAAGTCCTTTGAGATTCCTTAGCAAGATCCATAATGGATAAAAAGCTGTGCTTCAAATTATCCATGACAGGAAAGTCTCTGTACAATGCAATCTACCAATTTCTTGAGTAGGTAGAAAGCAGACAATGATCTTAAACTGGGTTCTTAGTACTTCAACGTTTTGTTTGAATTTTGAAAAAATGTTTTGATCAATGCTGTAGGTTTCAGATTTGTAGATCTGTAGAAAAATCAGCATTTCTGTTCATTCATTTCTCACATGTGAAAGTTACGTGTAGTTTTCATATGTACTATTATTCATTATCCCGAATTGCTTTTGCGCCTTCCTTCCTCTTTGTTAAATGATTAGTTCAAGCCAAACCGTGTGATTAGGTCTTTTGAATCACAAAACAGAATTAATGGTGAAGACAATCTCATGTATTTAAACATTATTCTTAGATTGAGATAATACATGTATAAAAATCTTGTGTTGCTGTGGTGACCCAGGATCTAAAATTAGAAATTTCTTGATTAAAAACTGGAATATCAAAGACCTCCCAGGATAAAGATGGGGAAAAATTAAAAGCTTTCTGTTTCCACTATTCCTTGGACTCAAGGCTGTCTTTGCTGACATCCGAGAATCGGATGGCTAGCCTTTCAAACTGTGTTGTGCAATTAAAAACCACGTGAGGTCACAGATCAAAAGAGCTGAGGAAAATTGGGACAGCCATTTCTTTTTAATATATTCTGGTGATTCCCTTTTATATTAGTATTCTGTGGTTTTGATTCAAATGTTCTCTAGAAAAAAAAACCGAAACAAAATGTAGAATGCTCCCTTATACTGTATTCCAAGAATAAAGTGATTTTTTCCCCCACAATAATGTCACCATAGTTAATACTAATGCTAGAGAACAATCTTCAATGCATTTTAACTCATGGAGCCCCAGTCTTTTCAAAGAAACTGTTGCTGGCTGAATGTTGATTTTTTTTCTTTTATTGTCTCATTTGTTGACCATAAACAGTCCTGTCATTAATACTGTATGAACAGATAGAAGTGACTGTATGAATGGAAATATGAAGGGATATTTCTGGTACATTCCCATATCTCTTGATTTCATCTCATTAATATTCTGGTAGAAGCTCAAGGATACTTTACAATATTGGCTGATCTAGTTGAGGGCATTCAGTATAGCAGCTAATGGCTATACAAGCTTAAACAATAAACCACTGAAATACACCTGAGCAACTTGAAAACTTAAATTGCTTTTTGGAGTAAAAATAAGGGCTTGACTCTAAATTTGGCTTGACTGGCAAATATGGCTTTGGGGTGGCTAGTTTGTGCTGAGACAAATGATGACATGAAAAATGTTAATTTTTTTGTTTAAATATGAGGCAAGAAATTAAAGAAAAGAAGAGAGTGAATGGAACAGCCATGTAAGAGAATTGCAACACATTAAAAAGAAATGGCTATTCCAAATGCTTCCAGAGCAGAAATACATGGCAAATGGACCACTTGTTGACAAAGATACTTTTGCCTCCACGTCACATAATAATCAAGACTGATGAAAAATGAAAGTGATGAACAAGGAAGGTGAAGATTTTTGTTATTGGAGACAGATGTTTCCAAGAATAACCAATGCCAAGATTAAGGAAGGCATTCTTGTTGGTCCCAGGATCAGAGTTAGCATCAGTGATAAGCAGTTCGAATAACTGTTAGTGGGGTCAGAGAATCATTCAAGAATCAAAAGCATTCAAGAACATCATTGAGAATTTTCTTGGCATCTACACAGCACCAAGCTACATCCAGCTAATTGACAAACTTCTTACAGCTTACAAGACTATGAAGTGCAACATGTCATTGATGATTCATTTTCTGCTTTCACATTTACACTAGACAACAATTTTTTTTGGCTTCCTGAAAAACTTTTGGTGATTATGATAGATCTCTTCAGCTTGAGTTTGAAGTCTATCATTATTATTATTACCATTTTTTTTCCAGGAAGCTGAAAAAAAATGTTGTCCATGTAATGATAACAGCTTTAGTTTTCAAACCACTTTCTGCAAAGATGCCCACAACTGGATAGGAAAAGAAGAACAGTACAATGTGAGCAGAAGAAGACTTGATGGATTGAGTCAAGTTGGTGACAATAATGTGTCAAGAGGTTGGCAGACACAGAAGAAATAGTAAATTGTGCAAAACCCGCCACGTGCCAACAAATTCACCCTCCATTTATCAATGTAATATGAAAGCATAAAAAAAATTCAACCAATATTTTGCCTGTTCTGCTAAAATAAGGAATATATATGCAAATGCTTCAAATACGATTTACATTGAAATTTGCTCAAAAAAAATTATATGTAAATTCTGTAAGTTACAGCAAGTACTTTTTACAAAATATATACCATACTGCAGCTGCTTTTATCTTTTTTGTCCAAGTAATATCACTTGATTTTTTTCAACTCTTCTCTCAACTACTTGCAGTTCACTTAATTGGCTGCCATTTATTGATTTAATCTATTACAAATATTGATATTCAAATAAGATCGGGCTGATGCTTAGATTCTGGTTTTTTTCCTGGTGATAGATAAAGTAATGTCTCCATACATTTTGTCACTTATTTTTCTGCATGTAGACAGTTAACATTTTATGGTAATGTTCTTGCTATTAGCTTAACACTGAGTATGTTTTTGGTCTAAGTGGAAACTCAAATTATGAATTATATTGCTTTTAAAAGGTTATCAATAAAGACTTTCCAAACTCTAATAATAGTTATTGGATTATATGAAGGAAGTTAGCATAGTTATGTATTTAATTCTTGCTGCAATTGTTTGAGAAATCAGATATGTTGTGCTACATATGATGAAATGTCTCATATTTTCCCATTTGTTTTTAAACAATTGTCCAGATCATTTGGTAAAATGCTTAAGGAAGGCCTATATTTTATTTTTTACTTTACAGGTTTTATAACATTTTCTTATGTAGAGAAAGACTAGTTTCATATTAGTGCCATCCAGGAAAAAAATATTCACTTTGTCCAAGCATTTTTGCTCAATTTAATGAAAGAAAATGTTCTTTCCATTTTTTTCCAAAGGAGAAGTTTCGTGATATTCTCATGGGTGGAAAATAATGTTCTTGAAGACTTTTGTTGTTGTTATTAGATGGCTGAGGTTTTGCATTTTCTGTTTGTGTGTGTGTGCACGTGTATGTGTGTGTGTGTGTGTGTGTAAATGTTTTGTTCTGCAATGTACAATTCTACATTTTGTAGCCACTTAGGAATGACATTTTGAGCCAAGTGACCCAAGTTTGGTTACATGATCATAGAAAGAACCCAACTATTGTATTTTCAAATCTGGATTGTAAGATCCCTTTTTTTTTGAATCAGTCATAACTTTGATGGGACACTAAGCATCTGGTCTTAAGTTGAGGACTTTCTGTAATGAAAAGCTGCTTTGTTCTGTATGTACTAGTGCAGTTGAGATTCAGAGATGAAATTCAAATGACGAGTAGAAGCAAAGAAGTATATATGACAGAAGGCACAGAGCCGGTCTCTGGTACCTATAACATTATTCAGTGGCAATCAGAAGGTTTTTTTTTTTTAATCCTTGTTAAGAATAACAAAATACACCAAGTCTGCCTCTCTAGTATACTAAGACTGAAAATGTGGATAAGCACTCTGCATATTTCTCTCTCTGTGTGTGTGCACTAAAGCAAAGGAAGGGAAATTAATATTTGAACTTGAGCGTTTTAGCCAATGCTGTATTGTCAGTAGAAGGCATCACTTCTATTATTAGCTTTAAATGAACCTGAAAGGAGCCAGCCTCAGAGAAAGCACCCTAGTCCTGCAGCCAGTTTAAATTAATTAAGCTCAAAAAAGCCCCTGAGACAGCTATAGATGAAAATTATTTTACAAATCATCTAAGACAGATGATTTCATTTCCAACTATGATCATATAAAAGATCTGTCTGCTTTTCTTTTCATAGCAAATCTCCAGATAGATAAAGTTTCCCCCACCCTCCTCTTCAAAATTCAGTGAACATGATAGGAAATGGGGCTTTATTAGATTTGGTTGTTTTAAGCTACTGTAACTGTAGATATATTCAAAAATAACAAGCTGTCAATCAGCTTATCATAGTAAACAAATCTATAGGATCCATTTAAACATATTTAACATACTCAGGTCCTATAAAAGCAACAAACATTTTCTTAGTATTATTTCTTTTAAAAATGAGACCATGGGAAGTTATGCATTTTCTGGAGTGTCAAGGTAGTCCATAAGATTTCACCTCCTAACTGGTACTGCCAGACATAACAGCCAATAGCTGATCTATCAGAGTCATGCTGATCAGATCACTTTCCAGCGAACTGTACATTGTTGAATTTCTGACTTTTGCAAGAGTGTAGATGAATCTGGAGGGAATTTGGGGATTTTAAGATGTTAAGATGGCGGCACTTGGATTGGCTGCAGCTGCATTGGCTCTCGAAGGTGAAAAGATTTTGGAAGGATATAAGGAATATAGGCCACATGATCGGGAAGGTTTTAATGTATTTGAGCAACGTAGTGGGACTAACCTAACATACGACCGACAATCTTAGCTGGCATGGTGGGATTTTTTGCTATTTCAGAACTGTTGGCGAGACCATGAAAAGTCGTTTGTGCTGTTTGAAATTGTTCTGCATGGAGCAAAATCTGACTGCTGGCACAGGTACGGATTCTATTGCAAATCAGGGCTGTTTCTGAAGGAGGCAGAGGAGGAGAGCTCCCAGGACTTATGGAGTGAAGGAACTGGATGAGGTTGTCAGCAGGCCCAGAGGAAGGGAGAAAGGCTTCTGGAGGAGCTGGGGGCAACAGCAACATGTTCCAGGGGTGAAAAGGAGCAAGGCGCCTTTAAGGAAAAGGTGGAAGAGACAGGATCAGAAAAATGAAAGGAGGCAATGTTAAGTCCTTCCAATAATGATGAATGATGAAGACACATCTTTAACAGATAACTCTTTATTCTCAGATTCAGCCAATACACCGACAATGAGCAGAGGCACGCAGGCCTCCTTTTATATGCCCAGATCCCCAGACACAATGGCGACAAAAGAGACGCTTTTCCCACCTTGCGCATTCGCGCAAGGCCGGTGCCACTCAGTCTGGTCCCGGGCAGCTTCTGCAATTGCCCAGGATCATTGCAATGTCCCGAGCCTGCATTTGCAGGCTCAGGACACAACACTCCTCCCCCCTGGATGGAAACTAACCAGGCAACTTCAACATTCTTATTTTGGAAGAGTGTCATACATGCTCTCAGTCAGTATGGCCGGGAATCCCTGAGATGGCCTTCAGTCAAAACAAAACCCCTCAACATTGCCTTGATACATAATATATCCAAATCATAATTAAAACAGAGACATTGTTAGTCAAGGACTATAGGGGTATTACCCCTGGAACTGGACAGCAACTTCACAAAATCTGAAAGATATTTAGGCGGGCACTTGGCCCTTTGTGACCTCCTTGGACTGGAAGAGTTTGCGAGGTCCCCTTGCTCATTCTCCAGACTGGATGAGCCAAGACGTTGCTGCCCACTTGCCCCGGGTGACCCAGGTGCTGTTACCTGCTCGCCTACCAGGTTCAGTAGGTCAGGACTTTGCTGCTCTAAATACCCGGTCGACCTGCCCCTCAGCTGGTTGGCTGGACCCTCTGAACCCAAACCAACATCCCTTGGAGTGGTGGTAATCCCCAGATCCACAATGGACCTTTCTTGGGAACACTGCCCCTCACTCCCAAGGCCAGCATGTGGAGAGTCTGGGGTAGCTTCAATGCCCCAGTACTCAGTGGACCCCACGGCCTTTCCAGTGGTGCCTGATGCAGGAATTTCCCCTTTGCGAGCCCCCATTCCAACAGACTTCCTTCTGGGATCAATTGCAGAATTAGGCCAGTTTCCATACTGTGTTGCCAGTTCTCTTGTAGGATGTGAGTTATGTGGATATGCCCGGTCAGTCTTCCTGTCTGGAGTGTTGTCTATTGTGTATGAATAATGTGGATGCCCATGGAGTGACTCCCTGGCTGGAGTGAATATGGGTGTCTGGGATGCTTCCCTGCCCCCTGAATTCCTGTTCTGAGCACTTGCGGAACCTTGTGATAGGGTACCACTGGCCTCCTCATTGGCCAGTGACTGCTGCTGACCTTGATCCTCAGAATGCACATTATAACCTTCCTCCCCCCCCGAGCAGAGCCAGGAGCAGAAGGGTGAGAGTCCATTCTTGGCCTCAGCTGATCTATGTACCGCTGAAGAACGCGGCCGTCTACCAAGGTCACTTCATAGGACAAGGGTCCTGAGGTCTTGCAGACTGCAGCTGGCACCCTGAGGTGCCCAGGCCCATAGTTCCAAGTCCAGACCGAATCACCCACTTGAAGTCTCCTCGGTGCCCGCGGTTAAGACACCTGAGACGCCACCTGGTCGGGGTGCAGTCTGTCAAGCTTAGTTATGAGCCGGCAACCCCAGCGAAGTTCAGCTAGGCTCTTCCCTGTGGCAGTGCAAGGTGTGGTGCGATGGGCAAGAAGAAAGTCTGCTAACCTGTGATGTCAGTTACTGTAAGTCAGTTTCTTGAGGGCATCCTTGGTGATGCGCACCATTCGCTCTGCCATTCCGTTGGTGGATGGGTGGAAAGGAGCCAAAGTTGCATGGTGTATCAAATTTGCCTGGAGGAAAACCTGGAACTCAGAAGAGGTAAATTGAGGACCGTTATCTGAAACCAGAACATCTGGAAGGCTGTGAGCTGCAAAGATTTCTCTCAACACCTGGACAGTCTTGGCAGTAGTAGTGGAGGATACAGGGACAACATCAAGCCACTTGGAATGGGTATCAACAACAACCAGGAAGAATTGCCCCTGAAAGGGCCCAGCGTAATCTATATGTACCATAGACCACGGAGTTTGGTTTTCCTCCCACCTATGAACTGGGGCCTGAGGCATTTCAGGCCGGGACTGTTGACACACATGGCACCCATGCATCTGGGCCTCGATGGCTTTATCAAGGCCAGGACACCATAAATGGCTGCGCCCAAGCGCTTTCATCCTGACTATACTAGGGTGTCCCTCATGTAGAGAGATTAAGATTCTAGGCCTCAATGAAGCAGGAATTACTACCCTACTACCCCATAACAGGCATCCCTTGAGCATGGACAACTCATGTCTCTTGTGCCAGAAACTTTGGAACTCAGCAGCAGGGCACATGTCAGGCCATCCTGACAACACCCATGTCAGCACACGTGTAAGTGTATGATCAGAGGCAGTTTCTGCATCCACATCCCTAGCATTGAGGGGCGACTATGGCAGCTCTTGAATAGACAGAATATTGATGGCTGGAGCAGGATCAGGCTCCAAGTTGGGCAGGGGCAATCTACTCAGGCCATCAGCACGACTCATTTCCTTTCCTGGCTTATGTATTAATAGTCATATGCTGACAGGAAGATGGACCATCTAAGCATAAGAGGAGACAATATGTGTGGAGTCTGCTTGGTAATGGTGAACAACCTAACAAGGGCTTATGGTCAGTGAAGACCATGAAATGGCGGCCATATATGAAATCATGAAACTTCTTGATGCCTGCCACAATAGCCAATGCTTCCCTGTCGATTTGAGCATAATTACGCTCTGCAGAAGACAGTGTCCTGGAATAATAGGCCACAGGGACCTGTGTCCCATCAGCCTTCAGGTGGCTGAGTACTGCTCCTACCCCATATGGAGCTGCATCACAGGCAATGCAAACAGGTAGCTGCTCATTGAAGTGAGCTAACACTGCATTTAAAGTAAGTAAGGCTTTAGCCTCATTGAAACTTTTTTCATGGGTTTTGGTCCACTGCCAACAGGCTTGTTTGTCTAAAAGCCTGTGCAAGGGTTCAGCTATCGCAGCTTTGTGTGGCAGAAAGGCATTGTAAAAGTTTAATAGCCCCAAGAAGGCTTGCAACTCGCTCTTCGACTTAGAGCTTGGGGCCTGCTGAATAGCTTTTAATGTAGCTTCAGAAGGATGAATGCCTTGAGCATCTATCCTGAATCCCAAAAAGTCAGTAGAATTGACTCCAATCTTACACTTTTCCTTTTTTAACTTAAGGCCTGCTCTTCTAAAACGAAGCAAGACAGCTCTTAATCTTTCTGCCAAATTTTGAGATGATTCTCCAGCGATGAGAACATCATCAAAATATGGACAGACTCCAGGAATACCCCGAAGTGTGTTCTCCATGACACTTTGGAATATGCCAGGGGCTACGTTCACCCCAAATTGCAACCTCTTTACTTTGAAAGCTCCTCTATGGATTACAATAGTTTGAGCCTCAGCAGCTGCCTCAACCACAGGCAACTGTTGATATGCCTGTGCCAGTCAAGCTTTGTGAAAATTCGCCCCCCTTTGAGGGAAGCCAGGAAGTGTCTTACTACAGGTACTGGATAAGCATGCTACTGCAGTGCCTTGTTTAGTGTACATATATGTACATCCCCATTAGCCTTTACAGGTGTGACTATGGGGGTTTCCTATGGGCTAGAATCTACAGGTTCTAAAATGCCTTGCTGGAGCAATTTGTCCAGTTCAGCATCAATCTTACCCTTGAGGGCAAAAGGTACCCTCCTAGGCTTAAACCTAATGGGTGTTATGTTTGGGTCTACCCTTAATGAAACTGGAGGCCCCTTATAGGATCCAAGCTCAGAACTAAATGCATCTGCAAACTCCTTGCAGACTTCTGCTAGGCTCCACTTTTGCAAATTGTGCAACCCAGTAACATGGATTCTCAGGGCCTCAAACCAATCGAGTCCTATAAGACTCGTGTGTTCACCCCCAACAACCAACATGTCTAAGGGACCTTCAAACTCCTTGTTGTGTACCTTCAGGGTGGCCTCCCCCTTAACACACACCTTAGAATTCTGAAAGTCTGTAAGTATAACATTAGATGGCCTGAGTTTAACTCAAAGGCCACTGCTACTGCAAATTTTCTTGAATATGTTGAGGGAAATAATGGAGAGAGCGGACCCAGTGTCCAACTCCATGGATAAAGGAACCCCTTGCAACCTTACCTTAAGTGACAGTTTTTTCTTTAGGGGTTTGTGTGTGCCAGTCCTTAAAATACTTCTACGCGATGCGCAGAAACCCACCCTATTTTGGCTGGGGACCCTGGTACCTTTCAGACGCAATTCTTCATGAGGTTGTACCTTCTGGCAACCCAAACAGACTGATGCAATGTGGCCTTGCCTGCCGCATGCTCTGCAGATGGCAGAACGGAACCTGCAGTCAGCTCATTTGTGGCATCCTCTGAACCCGAAGCATTGAAGAGTGGATGAGGCCTTTTCTGTATGTTCCTTCTGCCTTCTTCCAGCTGTCTGTAAACTCACATGGCCTTGCTGCCCTTCTCAAGCCCACGATAAAGTCCTTAGCAGATTCTCCTGCCTTTTTGTCTCGTTGTTCAAATGTGTGCCTCCAAGCAATGATGGACAGCTTGGGCTGGAAATGTTCTTTCAGAAGTTTCTTTAAATCAGCATACGTAACTGACTCCAGGGAAGCGGGAGCCACCAGATTTTCTGCTATCTCAAAGGCTTTCTGTCTGCAGACACACAACAGGGTTGCAGCCTTCAGACCATCTTCTCTAATCTGGTTGAGCCTGAAATAATTCTCCACCTTCGCAACGTATGATTCCCATCTCTCTGGGTATGAGACATCGAACTCGGATAAACGCCCGATTTTCGCCATTCTAAGCTACACTTCACCACTCGCTTTTCTTAGGCAAGGGTCTTTCAGCTGAACTCACCCTCCAGTGACGCTGTACTGGCAGGCTGGACGCTGAATTTAACGCCGTCTTTCCTCTTCAGGACTTCTTTGGGTGAGTCTTACAGCTTCCTCCTGTTTAGCTTATAAGTCATCCCATCCTCGTCGCCAGTGTTAAGTCCTTCCAATAATGGCGAATGATGAAGACACATATTTAACAGATAATTCTTTATTCTTGGATTCAGCAAATACACCAACAACGAGCAGAGGCACGCAGGCCTCCTTTTATATGCCCAGATCCCCGGACACAATGGCGACAAAAGAGATGCTTTTCCCGTGCAAGGCCAGCACCACTCAGTCTGGTCCTGGGCAGCTTCTGCAATTGCCCAGGACGATTGCAACGTCCCGAGCCTATATTTGCAGGCTCTGGACACAACAGGCAAGGTTGTCATGCAGGAATACAAGCTAATTTGAGGGCTAATCCACATGTAACTCCGTTTCCATCTGTCCTGTTTGCCATTGTTCGCTCCCTAGAGACTAAAATGGACGTTCTGAAACTTGAGCTGGCCACAAACAAGGTGGTGGCCCTTTGAGAGCTGTATGCAATGAAATTTCATTTTGATGTATGCTGATTGGTGTACATTCAAAGTGACAATAAAGTTATTATTATTATTATTATTATTATTATTATTATTATTATTATTATTATTATTATTATTATTATTATTATTATTATTATTACTATTATGTGATGAGGTGGTAGAATGATGGATCTAACTGCTTCTGAGCAGCTTATCTTTCCAGTTGTCATTCCTGGGGCACATCTTGTCTTCTAAGGAGCTTTTGAAAATGAAATAAGTAAAGAAGTGCCTATAGATGGTAAACAAGAAATGAATACAATCTATTATATGTTATCATATTCTTTAATACTAAAAGAGGTGAAACTTTCAGATTTCTTTGTTCTTATTACAGCTATGTGCAGTTGCTTTGCTCAAATTAACTCGCTCACTTTTGGTAGAGTGGTTGGGACAAAAATTCCCCTAAAATGTTACATGTTTTTGCAAGATTCTTTGCAAGTAAAATTGCTCATATGTGTCTGGTTTTAGACATTGCTTGTATGGAATCTAGTATGATAATTAGGGTAATGTTTTACAATGTTAGTTGGGGTTAATTTGAGCTTGTAGAGATTGAGAAAGTGGATAAGATTGTCTTTTGTGTGAATCCTACCAGGATGTCAGCTAGATGCTCTTTTGGCTTCTTCAGGTAGCCAGGCAGTGGGGGTTAATGGCAGATTTGAAGGTTAATGAATGCTTCTTTCAGATAGAGCATATTCCCATCAGTCTTAAAAGAGGAGTTGCACACCATTTCTTAAGAAACCATTTCTTGATCTGACCAAGCTTGGAAACTTCACCATTATCTAGCTTTCCCTTTTGGGTGAGTGGATTGGAAAAAAAAAAAAAGTGAGGACCGAACTACAGAAACTTCTAGATAAAACTGATGATCTGGATCCTTTCCAGTCTGGATTCAAATTCAGACTGGTGTAGAAACAGCTTTGGTTATTATGGTAGGTTGTTGGTCCTGTTTGATCAACATATGGAGATATGGGAGTTAGGAACTGAGATACTGTATTGCAGCTGGCAGATTAAATCAGCTGTAACAGGAGATGAAATGCTGAGCCCTTGGCAATTCCAGTGTCGTGTACATCTGTATCTGTACAAAATTGTTTCCTATTTTGTACTACACATTGGTATGAAGTCTTTCAGAGAGATCATCCATTGGTTTAGGTTGAAATATCATCACTATATCAGTGACACTCTGCTAAATCAATATTTACCTTAGGCGGTCTACCTCTGGCTTGACTAGGCTGTGAGAATTTCGATGGGCCAAACCATGCTTTGGCTGAACCCCAAGAAGCCATTAGTCCTGTTTAACAGAAACATCCTGGCTTACTGATGATCTTTGTGACTCCCTGGATGGGGTTACCAAAGAAGCAGATCTGCAACTTGGGGACTTCCTGAACTCATGGTTCTGTTGAAACAACAGGTGGAAGCTGTTGGTATGGGAGCTTTCTTTCTTTCTTTTTTTTTTATTAATTATTTTTATTAAATTTTATAAAGTTTTAACAAATTTTAACACAGAAATATAATAACTCAACTGATAACAAACAAATAACAAATTTAACAAACAATACAAATAGCTGCTCGGAAACCCCCCCCCCACCACATCCTCCCACATCCTAACCCCTAACCTTCAAACCACCTTCCTCACCATCCAATGCGGTGTCTAGAGTTTTCCCGAGCGCCCTAAGAAAAAGAGAAAAAAATCTATTCCCTTAATATCCCCAACTACAGTTGAGAAACATAATCTATTACTTATTATCTCCCTCCCCCCTCCCCCCCAGGCTTCCCGGAGTGAATACAGAGTAAAAATGCAAGAAACCCCGCTAATCTACTATTTAGTAACTATTTATCTATATATCATATCTAATTCTTTCAATTGATATTTCTTTTGCATATAATCAATCCATTTTTTCCAGTCCATCAAAAATGTTTCATTTGAGTGGTTCTTCAAGTACGCTGATATCTTAGCCATCTCCACCAGATGGGTAACTTTTAATGTCCATTCTTCAATAGATGGTATTTCAGATGACTTCCAATATTGACCCACCAACAGTCTTGCAGCCGTAGTCAAGTTCAAGATCAACTTAGTCTCTGTGGTGGAACAGTCCTTTGTTATACCCAACAAAAATAACTGTGGTACAAACTCAATACGCTTTTTCAAAATATTTTGAAGAATCCACCATATTTTTATCCAAAAAGCCTTAATTTTTTTACATGTCCACCAAATGTGAAAATAAGTTGCATCCATAGATTCGCATCTCCAACATTTTCCATAGATTCGCATCTCCAACATTTGGGTTTCAGATTTGGATACATAAGCGACAATTTTTTTGGGTCTAAATGCCATCTATAAAACATTTTATAAAAATTCTCTCTTAAATGCTGAGCTTGTGTAAACTTAACATTTTTCACCCATATTCTTTTCCAAGTTTCCATCCTGATTGAATGTCCAAAATTCCCTTCCCACTTAATCATACAATCTTTAACTAGTTCCTTTCCAGAATCAATTTCAATTAAAACATCATATATTCTTTTAATATGCATCGCTCTTTGGTCTCTAATTTGTATAATCAGTTTTTCATCCTTTAAAGAAAAACCCATCTTAACATCTTTTTGCCATCTGGCTTGAAGTTGTGCATGATGATACCAATTATGAGCTATACCTTCCTCCCTTAATCTGTCTAGTGATTTCAGTTCTAAGCTATTCCCATCTTTATTCAAAAGTTTATCATAGGGCTCCACGTCTTGAATTTGTTGTATACCCACACTCTGTATTGCATGTCTGGGAACAGTCCATAAAGGAATTTTACCATTTAACTTATAATAATACTTTTTCCAGACACGCATCACAGAGTTTCTTAATATATGCTCTTTAAAACCCCTGTCCAATTTTTTATCATAAACTAAATAGGCGTGGAACCCATACACTAACCCATATCCTTCTATATTCAGTATTCTTTCATTTGTTAAATTAATCCAATCACTTATTGCCACTAGAACTGCTGCATAATAATATAATTTGAAGTTAGGCACTTTCATTCCACCTCTCTCTCTTGTATCTTGAATGATTTTAAGTTTAACCCTTGGTTTCTTGCCATCCCAAATAAAATTGTTTATACCTTTCTGCCATTCATCAAGATTCCCATCCTTTTTAAATATTGGCAACATTTGAAATAAAAATAGAAATTTCGGTAATACATTCATTTTAATAGCGGCTATCCTACCCAAGATAGATAATTGTAGTTTTTTCCAATTCTCCATTTCTTTTTGGACTTTACTCCATAAGAACTCATAATTATTCTTATATAATTTACCATTTGAGGCTTCTATATAAATTCCTAAATATTTAACTTTTTTAACTATCTCACATCCCGTTATTCTTTCCAAATCTTGTTTTAATTTATTATCAAAATTTTTAACCAACATCTTTGTCTTGGATAAATTTAATTTAAAACCTGATACTTTTCTATAATTTCGAATAATTTCCATCAAACTCTGAACCGATTGCATTGGCTGAGTCAATGTCACAAGTAAATCATCTGCAAAGGCACATAATCTATAATCATGTTTTCTAATTTGTACCCCCTTTAATTCCTCTGATGCTCTAATCCTATTCAATAAAACCTCTAAAGTTAAGACAAACAATAAAGGAGATAAGGGACAACCCTGTCTAGTACCCTTTTCAATGTTGAACAAATCTGTTAATTGACCATTTACTATAATCTGTCCTGTTTGTTTCTGATATATAGCTGTTATGGAATTAATAAACTGGTCCCCCATTCCCATCCTTACCACAAGCCTTTGCAAAAATGTCCAATTCAATCTATCAAAAGCTTTTTCTGCATCTAAAAACATTAAAACAGCCGGCACTTGAATATGTTTATCCAAGTATTCCAGTATGTTAACAAGTTGTCTAACATTGGTTTTCATCTGTCTCCCTTGTAAAAAACCAGTCTGATCCGGGTGTATCCTCTGTGTCAAAACTGTCATTAATCTATTAGCCAAAATTTTTGCAAAAATCTTGTAATCCGTATTTAACAATGAGATAGGTCTAAAATTTTCTACTTGTACATTATCTTTGCCCTCTTTAGGAATCAAACAAACATTAGCCGTTTTCCAGGAGGGTGGAACCCGACCACCTTCTTGTATATTCACAAATAACTCCCTCAAATGTTCGACCACTTCCTCCTGTAAACACTTATAATAAATCGTAGTAAAACCATCAGTTCCTGGAGATTTTCCCAATTTCAATTGCTTAATTGCGTCAATAATTTCTTCTGATCTAATCACAGCATTTAATCTATCTCTTTGTTCCAAAGTGATTTCCATAACATTTTGATTTTGTAAAAAGGCATCTACCTCTTGCTCTTGAACTTTTTCTTCAGGATACAATTTGGTATAGAACTCTAGAAAAGCCTTCTTAATAGCATCCTGATGAAATACTTCTTGCCCCTTATATTCTACCTTCTCAATTAAACGGGATTTTTGTTTTTTCCTTAATGTATAAGCCAACCATCTGCCAGGTTTATTAGCATTAAAAAAAGTATTATGTTTAGCATATTGTATGTTCCTGGCAACCTGGTCGGTCATCAAAATATCAAATTGTTTCCGTAAAACCTTTATCCCTTCTTTAATATTACTATCATCCGGTTTATCTATTAATAATAACTCTTTCTTTTTTATCTCCGCTTCTAAAACTCTTCTCTTTTCCTCTTGTTTACATCTATGTCTTGCATTCAATTCAATTAAAATACCACGCATATGGGCCTTGCTAGAGTCCCACACCGTTTCTATTGGTAAGCCTATATTCAGATTTAACCTGAAAAATTCCTTGATAGCCTTTTTACATTCTTCCACATACATTTCATAATTAAACAAATTTTCATTAAGTCTCCAGGATCTGCATATATATTGACCAGTCCTTAGTTCCATCATAACTGGGTTATGATCAGACAATACATTAGGTAAAATTTTAGCTTTCTTTAAACTTAACATAAAATCACTCGTAGTTAAAATAAAATCAATTCTAGAAAATGATTGATGTCTATCAGAGAAAAAAGTAAATTCTTGGTCCCTCCCATGTCTTTCTCTCCATATATCTAACAAATTAAAATCATCTTTAATATCAAAAAAAGATTTAGGCAATATTGAACGCGTTTGAGGAACAGATAAGATCTTTTTCTTATCCAAACCAGCATCAAGAACTCCATTCCAGTCCCCCATTAAAATACAAGATCTATAATCCAACTGTATTAGCTTTCTATGCAATGATTTATAAAATATACCTTGTTTTTGGTTTGGAGCATATATACCCACCAACAAAACTTTCTTCCCATCCAATAAAATTTCTATAGCTAAAAATCTTCCATGAGTATCTGCTTCTATTAATTTAGCTTTTATATGATTTTTAACATAAATAAAAATTCCATTTTTTTGTCTAAAGATGATGCCACAAAGTGTGTACCCAATTTGTTATTAATCAAATATTTCTGGTCCAAAGTTCTAATATGAGTTTCTTGTTTACGTCATTTTTACATTGCTTCAAATAATGAAATATCTTCTTCCTTTTTTGTGGAGAATTTAAACCGTTGACATTCCATGTCAAATACTTATTTGACATGATCTTTTCGTGAAAGCTTCTGCAAGGCCGAAACTACCTCTTCCTTCCTCTTAGGCCTTGCTCCCATGGCTTCCAAAGATGTCAGATCAGCTTGCTTGGTTTGAATTAATTCACGTGGACCCCTTGGATCTTTAGGCTTATCAGCTACCAGAGGTTGAAAAATATCAATTAACTGCACTGGTTGTTCAACTGCTTTATCCATATCCGTCGAAGGAATTGTTCGAGGTTGTTGAGATTCCGAAATTTGCAATGATTCTAAATCTTTAACCAAAATTGCCCTCTTAGATTTTGGGGAAGTAGGTCTATCAGCCATCAATATATTGTCAAAGAAATCCTTTGCTTTGGCAACAGTGGTCAGACGATATCTATTATTTTTAAAAAACAAAGAAAGTCCAGTTGGAACCTCCCATCTATATTGTATCTCTCTTCTTTTAAGCTCCTCTGTCAAAAAAGCGTAATCTTTCCTTAACCTCAACATTTTGGGAGGTATCTCTTTCAAAACCAGTACTTCTTGACCATCAACACTCAGTTGTTTATTGTAGGCTGTTGAAAGAACCCAATTTCTGTATTTTCTTGTATTAAAATATATCACAATATCTCTAGGCAAATTTCTTTGTGCTGCGATACGTGAGTTCATTCTAAACAACCGTTCAATCTGCCAGTCCACATTCTCAACTGAATCATCCAAAAATTTTGATAGAGCTTCAATAACAATTTTTCTTAAATCCTCTTGGTTCCCATTTGAGGCTTCTCTAAGTCCCCTAATTCTAACCGCAAACTGCATCTGATGATATTGTGTCAAAGTAGCCTGATCTTGTATATCACTTTTAATTTCTTCTAATTTTTCTTCAAATTGCTGTTCAATATTCTCTAATTTCTCTTCAACACCGATGGTGTAATCCCAGACACCCTTAATAGCCTCCACAATGTCTTGTCTCATCTCCTGGTTAGATACTTCCGTCATAGCTTTAAAATCTTTTTTCTGTTCTGCCATCTTTTCCTCTAATTTATAATCCATTTTATCCATTCTGTCCTTAAATGAGGATAATGCAGCACTTACTGGGGATAATGCTACTGTTAAAGCAGTCTGTAAATCTTTAATTGTAATCATTTCTGAAGCAGGCTGTACAGGCTCTTGAGACTCTAAAGGAGCAGACTGTGATTTTACAAGCTGCCCTGGAGAGGGCATAGCCGCCTTAGCAACTGCTGCCTTATGTCTCGTTGTCATGATTAAAAAGAGAGAGGAAGAAAAAAGAAAAGAAATAGCTAAAAAAAATTGCCACTTCCTCCCTTTTAAATTTCTTTTAAAATCCAATTAGATCAATTTCTTTTAAAGTCCAAATAAATCCAATCCAAATAGTCACTCAAACTTCTCTTTAGAAAGAGGAAAAAGATTTCACTTTCATTTTCCTGCGCAATCCACACTTTACATTTTTCACTTTCACTAGGTAGAGAAAGGGATCGCCATTTTGAAAAAGTTTTTGTTGATTCAAGAAAACTTATAAATACAAAGGCAGAAACAAAATAGCAGTATACTTGCAATAATCAAAAGACTCCTGTATTCAGTCCGTCTGTTTAAAGTCCTTGTAAGTCAATCTTAAGAGCAGAGGCGGTCACGGCGTCTAATTCTGTCAGCCGACAGAAGCGTCTCTGAGCAGGAGCATTTCAAGTGCCTGGGGAGCACACCTTCTCTGCCCCTGAAAACTTGTTCCAGGGGTCTTGGAAGGGCTCAACCCGGCTCTTGAAGCTCTACTCCCCTTCTTTGCCCGAAGAGGAGTTTTTTCGCCGCAACAAACAGCTGGTGAGCGCTGTTGTTGACAGCTAACTGACACAGAGATTGGAGCCTCACGTTAGAGACTCCAGCGACGCCGGTGGAGCCACCGGAAGCCGGTATGGGAGCTTTCAAGCAATTTGATTTGATATACCAGTTTCAGTCCTACTGGGATCATGAAAATATAACAAGAGTGATTCACACCCATATTGCAAAGTCTTGGACTAATATAGCATATTGCATATAGATTACTTCTGAAAATTATCCAGAAACCATAATTATTTCCAAATGCAGTGTTAAAAATGTTAACGCATGACAGTAGTAATCATCATATAATACTAATTTACTGGTTGCTGTAGTGGCAAGCAATTCAAGGTGTGTGTTTTGACCTATAAAGCCTTGCCTGTCTAGTCTCCAGTTTCCTTAGAAACTATCTCCTCCAGGTAGAAACTCCCCAGCCTGGGCATGCAAGCAGGAAATTATTATTTAGGGTCCTACTTCCATGAGATATCAAAGGGGTATGGATCCAAAGGCATCTTTTTAGAACTGTTCCCTTGGTTTGGAATACTTTACACCAAAAAGTGCAACAAGCACCCTTCTTATTGACTTATTGCTTCAAAGGGTGTCGCAGTCTGATTGTTTTCCTTTTTGATAGTTTAGCGTTGGTTTGATGGATTTTTATTTTGTTGATGTGTGTGTGTGTGTGTGTGTGTGTATTAAACATAGTGACAGCTGGTGTGGATATCCTGACTCCTAAAGTAATTAAATGAGCAAAGCAGAGAATACATCTATGAAGATGGCAAAGATCAGGAATAAGCTTTATTGCAGAAGATGCAATGCACAGGGTATTTGGAATAAGTGGCTAATTCACTGTGCTTATGATGCCAAAATAAGGCAAGGAAAGCAACTGTGATGTCTTTTCCTCTAGGAAGATTTTGGATGCCCATTAGCAGTTATAATTTACATATCAATTCAAATTTTTTTCTGAAAATGGATACAAATTATGGAAAAACTGATATCTCTGAACACTAAAAGGCAACCTTTAAGAAGCAGGTATATCAATCCATTCCTACTTTCCTTTTTCAGTCCTTACCTCATTTCCTCTTTCTGTTCTTCCTTCTTTTCCATTAGGGCCTGCTGGCTTCATCTGCCCCATTATATTTTTTTCAGCTGGAATACTTCCATTTACTGAGTCCCAGTAGTGTGCAATGGAGAGGAAGAGGAACCTGGCCTGAGACTCGATGGGCTGGAGGGGCTAGACTGTGGCCAATTCAGCCCATGGACCAAGGTTCCCCATCATATAGTATGCCATTTTTATAACAATTGCCCTAAAGCTACTTAAGTAAATCTAAAAGGAAGGAATGGATGTTGATCATAATGCTATACTTTCTCATCTCCTCAAGATTTAATTCTACCCAACTCTGGGAAATACTAACAAACAGTAAGGACTATTGATAGAGTCCTATGGTTTATTACTTCAGTATTATAATTTGACAGTCTTGGTAACATTATCTACTGTGACTAGAATGACCCCATGCACTTTGTTATCATTGAATGTCTTTATATAGAACACTTTGGAGAGAAAAGTATCAGTTTTTGCAAGCACTGTGTTATTGTTTCCTGCTGAATTCTGAATCACTAACACATCTGCCTGTGGGCTCAGAATTAGAGCTAATTTGTTTCTACTGGAATCTCCTGAAGCTTTCTAAATCAGCCCAATTCACTATGAGATTCTGCTTAGTCTGAAGCACAGCCCTAATAATCAAGGGTATCCAAACTTTTAGAAGTTCATGTTTTTTCCCCCTCCTCAGATGCTGTTCTCAAATGTGGAACAAAAATAGGAGTTTCTCTTTGTTGAGACTTTTATAGAAAGATTTGATGACAGATCCTTTTAAATATTCAGTGGGATTTTTATTACTTTCACACTCAGTGCCATTTCCTGCCCTATTAGTACACAGTAAGACAAGACTCAGAATATGACAGTGAATACCAATGTATTGACTGATTGACACTTGAAATCTGAGAATTGTGTAGCAGGTCTTCTTTCTTGTGGAGCTTTGAAGAGATATGGGCCACCACTATCTGACAACTCTAACAACTCTCAGTGTGTGAGATCTCTCTAACCTTAACCCTAACCCTTAGAATTTTGAAATTCTCTTAATTGAAATAATTTCTAAAATAAATCCTCTTTCACTAAAGAAAATAAAAACTAGTAGAAGAAAAATGCAGGAGAATTTCTACATTGTGTAATAGTTCTAAGAAGCTGAAACATAAGACTTGGCATACATGTGGTTTATTAGTAACTGTTATTTATTTTACTGAATCATTTTTGTGTTAACTTCTGATGTAACTACACTCCTATTATGTTGTCTTGCCCTTGATCATTTTTCTATTTTTCTATATTTATAGTTCATTTTATATTTTTTCTCACATCTATTTTTCCACGAATATGTTGCTTTCATAGCTCATTGCTGATTTAGCAGGTTTTCATTTTTTAAAATATATTTTACTATTTGTCCTTGAATACATTTTTTCATTTTTTTGACTGGCTCAATAAAGCTAAAGTAAAACCAATTTTCACTATTCAACCTAAATATATTAGAAAAATGTGAATATATTTATATCTCAATTTCTTTCCAAGGAGTTCAAGATGGATATTCTTCATTCCTGCCATTTTACCTTCAAAATAATCCTGACAACCAGTGTGGCGTTCTGGTTGAGATATTGGACTAGAAGATAGAAAAAAGCAAGACACTCTATATCATGACTAGGTAGGTCAAAAGTTTTGTTCTTCTTTGCCTGGGGGTTGGGGAATTTAAGGTGTGAAATGGTGCATTAAGACATTTTGTTTATTAAAACTTCCCTAAAACCAGAAAAAATAAACTTACTTTCAAAAATTTTTAAGGGATGAAATGGATACCTTGAAGCTTGGCAAGGCTTAAGGCATTCACTTGCCCCATGTTTTACCCTTTCTGGATCTCCTCAACTAAAGAATACCATCAAATGGGACCTAAGAAATGAGCTTTTTACCTGCAATACCTGAACTCTCAAACACCACAGTCATCTCATCTTAGATGGGTCCTGACCCTGCTAGACTTTCACAAAGAATTGAAGACTTGGATGTGCTTCTGTAGGTGGAGATCAAGAAATTAGATGACCTATACATTTTTGTTGGCCTGATGCTTGTTTTTAGTTTATTTTCAGTGTGTATTGTAGGATCTTTAAGTTTAATTGATATTATTTTAAAAATTGTTTTAGTGTGTTAGCTGCCAAGAGTCATAATATAAATGTCAACCATCCCAAATAAAAATCAATGGGCTAAAATTTTGGTCTTGTTGAAGAGGGAGTGGGGAGGTTCCTGTACTCACAATAAGTATGTTATTGTTTTGCATCTCTGTACTAAAATATTTAATGAAAGGTGATGTGAGAAAAACTGATATTCTATGTTACTCCATCAAACCAGCCACATGTGAAGATTAATATAGTTATTAATGATGAGCTATCGCCTTTCACTCTATGTTGTAGAAATTTTAATATTTCCTAGCTGTTTCTTGTCCTAAATTAATTAATGGCCTAGACTTACCAGAGCTACAGGCATCTATTTCTGTTTGTTAAAAATATCTGTCCCAATGATCTTGCTGACTGTCCTTTAGACCATGAAAGTATCAGACTCCAAAATAAGCATATGCTAGTTTCATAACACTGACAAAGATGAAACAAGGCTCAGATTACAGAGAAATTCAAATGAAGGTTTATTTATTGTCCCCTGAGCAGACATAGCCTTCCTACAGCACGGAAACAGCTTTGGTCGCATTGGTGGATGATCTCTGGCGGGCCCGGGACAGGGGTTGCTCCTCTATCCTGGTGCTATTGGACCTCTCAGCGGCTTTTGATACCATCGACCATGGTATCATGCTGCGCCGGCTGGTGGGGCTGGGTATAGGGGGCACCGTGTTTCGGTGGTTCTCTTCCTTCCTCTCTGGCCAGACACAGTTTGTGTTGACAGGGGGTCAGAGGTCGACCCCGAGACCCCTTGATTGTGGGGTACCTCAGGGGTCGGTCCTCTCGCCCTTGTTGTTCAACATTTATGTGAAGCCGCTGGGTGAGATCATCCGAGGTTTTGGGGTGGAATTCCATCAGTACGCTGATGATACTCAGCTGTACATTTCCACCCCGAACCACCCAAATGAAGCTTTTGACGTGTTGACCCAGTGCCTGGAGGCCGTGCGGATCTGGATGGGGAAGAACGGTCTCAAGCTCAACCCCTCCAAGACCGAGTGGCTGTGGTTACAGTCGTTCCGGTACAACCAGCTGACTCCATCGCTGTTTATCGGGGGCGAGTCAGTGGCCCCCACGGGAAGGACTCGCAACTTGGGAGTCCTCCTAGATTCACGGCTATCCCTTGAGGACCATCTGACAGCCGTGGCCGGGAGGATGTTTTACCAGATTCGTCTGGTACGCCAGTTGCGCCCCTTCCTAGATAAGGACGCACTACGCATGGTCACCCATGCCTTCGTCACTTCCAGACTGGACTATTGTAATGCTCTCTACATGGGGCTCCCCTTGAAGTGCACGTGGAGGCTTCAACTGGCGCAGAATGCGGCCGTGCGGGTGGTAGTGGGGGCACCCTGGCGGGCACGAATGGCCCCCATCCTGCGCGAGCTGCACTGGTTGCCGGTGGCTTTCCGGGTGCGCTTCAAGGTACTGGTTACCACTTTTAAAACGCTCCATGGCATAGGACCCAGTTATTTACAAGACCGCCTTCTGCCAGTAAATACCTCCCATCGACCAGTTCGCTCCCACAGAGAGGGCCTCCTCAGGGTGCCATCGGCTAAGCAGTGTCGGCTGGTGGCGCCCAGGGGGAGAGCCTTTTCTGTGGGGGCACCGACGATGTGGAACGAGCTCCCCCCGGAACTCCGGACGTGTCATGATCTCCGCACCTTCAGAAGAGAGTTGAAGACTCATCTCTTCAATCAAGCCGGCCTGGCCTAGATCTCCTCGGGTTTTAAATTTTTAAACAAGGCTGTTCGGGTTTTAGAATTGGGTTTTTAACAGGTTTTTAGTAACAGCCTTGTATTTAATTTAATTTAATTTTAAATATTTATTGTTTTATATGTTTTTATTGTGTTGTAAACCGCCCCAAGTCCTACAGGAGAGGGGCGGTATAGAAATTTAATAAATATAATATAATATATACAGTAGTATATTTTAACATAAAAATTCTTCATCCATTAAGTTTGATGAAAGAGATAATATATTCAGTAGGTAACTGCTAATAATCTCCTTCACCAATCAACATTAATATGGCACCCCTCTACACCTTGGATTTTCTTAATATCTTTACTGATTTTCTACCATTTCTACCATTACTGATATAGATTCTATATTGCTCTGATTTGCTTGCTGTCCTAGCCTCTTTGTTCATTCATCCAATATGGCCCTTTTCCCTCATGTACATAACCAAGACACAAACATGTCATGTTAACATGCTTTTTGCTATCTCCTTATGATCTTGCCTTCATCTCATGAGTAAAATAGAACTGAACAGTTAAAGTACTATTGTTCTCTAATTTCAGCACTAAGGACAGCATAGAGTGCGTACAATTTATTAAGTTTTTAACACCCATAGCTTGCAGGGACTTGTTACAAAAGAAATCAGAGGCGAGATAGGGATTGACCACAGGAATGGCAAATTACATGCTGATTTTAGACAATTCAGGAAAGGGTATGCGGCATTTCAATTTGGCAGTGGTGAAAAGGCAGCAATCATACAATGTGTATCTTTTCCCAACAAATTCAAAATGGTACAATATTGCCTTCTTCCAATTTCATCTGACTGCTCGGCTTTCTGTTGTTTCTGTTATTGCCTTGTATTCATTGTTAACATAGTTTTTCAAATGCTATATTGATATCTTGAAGTGACACAAGTGCAGTCTACTTGGTTCCAATACAGGTGAGCAATAACCAATAGGATTAAATTTTAGTGGAAACTGTTAAAAAGTTTTGTAGGAGAAATACAGAAGTTAATATGTATGGTAGGAAATAGTTACAAAGATCTGTAACATGCTAAAGTGAATAGGGATGGAGATTAAAAGAGATTACAAGTAAGTTATGTTAATTTATAGCCAGTAGGCAAAAACTTTTCTGGGAAAAGAAGAGTGCAGACCAGAGAGAGAGAGAGAGAGAGAGAGAGAGAGAGAGAGAGAGAGAGAGAGAGAGAGAGAGAGAGAGAGAGAGAGAGAGAGAGAGAGAGAGAGAGTGCTTGGTGGCTGGCTTATTCTGGTTTGAACCTCTGTTTCTTGTCAGCTTGTTTCTTCCTTCCTCTTTGTCTTCTCCATTCCCATACGCAACCTTTACTCCCAATTTCCTTCTCCTTCTCTTGCATTTTATGGCAGGATGTCAGCAAAGTGAAGAAGCTGAAGATTGCAGGCCTGACAAGAACTGTAAGAGTGTGACAGAAGTTCCTCACATTTTGTTTTGCACACTGCACATAAAAATAGGAGTTTTGTTTATACCATTACAGCCATCATGTTGGCTTTTTAAAATCACGCCCTGTGGACATCCCTGTTTTTGTATATCTTTATGTGCAGTATTCAATAAATGTTTATATGATCTTTGATTAAAAAAGGGAAGTTCTTGTTCTGGATCTGCTTCTTGCAATTGAAACCAAATGTACTGGTGTCCACATGTTCTCCTTCGTGATTTCTCTGTTAGAAGCCTGAGCTTCTGTTCTAAGTGATGGCCACAATAAATTTAAAAAGCTAGATCAGGATCTGATTACAAATTTATTCTGGCGCGCAATCACCAAATATAGTTGCCTAGGTTTCCTATGAATATAAATTACTGTTTAAAACAGTTTAAAACTAGAAATTCATTGATTAACCCCAAAATATCCTTTGTAACTTTTCATAAAATGGTTGCAAAGCAGAAGTAAAGTTTGAGTAATAAAACAAAGGTCTGACTCATCTCTAATTAAGCAGGCAATTTGCAAAAGGAATTAAGGTTTACAAGTAAAAGGGGATTTAGAGAAGAAAGAGCTATAAGTTTTTTTTTAAAACAGCCCATTATTAAACAGTGTGCAATAAATCAATTTGTACTTGCAGCTTAGACAACCTCTTAACCAGCTGGACAATACTGGGTAATTATTTGAGGAAATACTGTCATTATAAAAGGCAATCAATGTCATATTGTTCAAAAGTATATTTTGTTACCTATTGTGCTTCCACATCCTATAACCAAGCTAGTGTTACATATAAAACGGCAATGCACAAGTAAATATAGATGCTTAGCTCAAATTGGAAAGCAGGAGTGTCAGTAAGGATCAAAATAAATCATCTGCTCTGCATTTTACCTAAAACTATTATAAGTTTTTTATTATTAAATGCAGTAAAACCAATGTAAATGATTTAAGTTATCTTAGCATGTTTTTGAAATAGCCCCAAACTGTGTGTATTAAATAGAGCTATCTTTTAAGATTATAGACTGAGCATCCAAGAATTGTTCTGGATTAATACCAGATCATTGTTTTATGTAAAAAAAGGAATAAAACTGAACATTGCTCACTTTTGCCCTGGTGGAACAGCTGAATATAATGAACAACACCTGCAAAAAGTGGGGTTAGTATGAAGAGTAAGTAATTTAGAGATTGGATTCAGCCAACTTCTCATTTTCCCCCATAGGTCTGTTCCAAGTAAGGTCTCTGCCTGAATACAGTAGAGGATTTTTTAAAAAAACAAAATCATCTCCAAAAATGAACTTAGCCGTTCCTGTGCAAAGTAAAGTACCATATGTTCATACTGGACTGATTCAGCCACTGGGCAATATTTATTTATGGAAGTCTCATGGGTAATATGTAAGGGTTTAATAAAGGTGCCAAATGAATGATGATGGTGCCTTTTTGGTACCAGGTTAGGATTAGAACAATCTAGACAACAGATGTCATCACCAACTTTTGTGATTTGCCTAGGCCTGTAACACACAACAATCTGCCAGGTATCTTAGTCCCAAGTTCTTTACATCATTAACAATGATGGCCCCAAGTCTGCTTATGTGTTGGATTTTTTTGGTTTATTGTTTTTTTTTTTTGTTATTGTGTCCAATGACACAATATTTTGAGTTGGGTAGCCTTATCAACCTAGTTAATAAATAATTAATACATAGATTATATTCCCAATTCTCAGATTATATTTGAGTGATAGTTGAGGGGGGCAGAAAGGCAGAGAATACTGAGCGAGCAGAGGATTGTGTTATTTAGCATCATCCAACAAAATCTAAAGACCTTCAACAGGTTGCAATTGGACCTTTAAAGAGATATGGAGGAAAGTCAGAAGAGTGGCTCCTGACAGTCTCCCTAAGGTCATATTTATGTTGGAAATGCTAGGTTTCCACATCACCCTGGGCAGGGAACAGGGCATTCTCTAGGATGGAGAAAAGAGAAAAAAGTTCAGGAAAAGACAGACTCCTGATTCGAGAAGAATTAGGATATTTTGGGTAGAAATGCCTTTTCTGTATCTTTATAAGAAGTCTCTCCTGCTTCTACCATTCATACTAAGTCAAGGATTGTGGCATTATTTTGTAATCAAGCCAAGCTGCTTTATTATTCTTCTTCTTTTCATGAGAAGATGGCCTATTTCTCATTAAAATGTTTTTTATGCTAGTCACTATAATTTTGGATTTTTTTTCATGTTGCAATCAATAATTTGATTATCATTTTACTTTAGTTGCCTTTTACATGTCCATAATTTACACTGCATGCAAGTACTGCATTTATAAAGTATATACTGAATACCATTACATAAACCCAACATTTCAAGGAAATATATTCTGCATGACAAAATCCAATAACATTCCCTTTCTTTCCCAAACATAAATAAGAACTTTTCTTTTTTATTAACTTTCCAGAGCATTAAGGCTGTGCTCATGATCTATTTCTTTGCTAACCATGACCATGCATGTACAATTAGTTCTGGAGACAGCTCTCTTGCTGTCTCGGATTGATGGAAAAGCTGCCGGATTTCAGGGGAAGCAGGATGAGTCTGCTGCATTAATTGGGAAGAAATTGGGTCTCCTAATATGAAGCAAGGGTGCTGTTTAATGGAGCTAATCGGGAGGTAAAGGTACTGAAAAATAAAATGAAATTTCAGGAGACTACAAAAATAAACACTTTGTTTAAAGCAATGTTGAGGATACAAAGGGTACTGTTAAATGCTCTATAGTTCTGGATTTGGAGATAGACCATATGACTTCATGATGTGTTGAAAAAAAATAACTGAATGCTACCTTTATGACTTGGGGACTAAATATGAGGTAAGGGGTCTCTAACACCTATTCATTTTGCAACACTTGTTGATTATGTCAGCTTTCATTTACTGATGGCAGCTCTTGGGAATTAACTGTGCATACTGCCCTTGATAACTGTTGGCCTATTGTATTAGTCCAGACAAGAAGCACAATCAGGGGCATAAACACTAGGTTTATAGAATATTGCAAGACTGAAAGTATTTCTACCCTTTTCTCTTTTTCTGTCTCAAGAAAACTAGAGAGGATCCCTCTGAACAGCTTCCAATGCTTTTCTCCCACCTGCAGGCTAGGAGTCTTCCTCCTGTCTCCCAAGGTCATTCTCAAATATCATCACAATAATAGGGATATATAAAAAATTGCAAATTTGTTAATCTCTCATTGACTTGCAGTGGTAATATATTGCCAGTCCTCCAAGTGCTGCAAAATATGTCTGTGCAAGCCATGGAATGTATAGACCAAGATGTCCATCACTGATTTATAATGCTATGCCTACATAGCACCTAAATTTAAAAGGGTAGAATGGAAGTTTAAGGATCAATTTGGAATTTCTGTATCGATTTATTGAATTCCGTTTTTCCTTCTCCTATCTAGGATTACTAGAATTTGGCTGCAAAAAAACCCAATGGTTGATTAGATGGTTATGTACAGAAAAATCTATTTCTTGTCACTATACATAAATCATCTAAATGAATGCAGCCTGGATCTGGTAGCTCATAAAATATTGCTCCTGTAAATATCAGGATGCTATTAGAGTATTTGTGGTCATTCTAAATTTGAAATAGATAGTCCTAATAAATTGTGAAGATTCAAATGTGACAGTGTGGGTATGCAACTCTACTAATTTGTCACTGATGTATTGAACTGCAGATCCATTTGGAGTTGACATAATTTTGACTCAGGAATATGTCTTACCCCAAAATATTGTCCAGAAAAAATTGACAAGTTAGGAAAGAATGCATTTGCCAGTTCTGTTGTGATAACTGAAGAAGAATCATAGGCCTTTATTAGATAATCCTGGCAAATCTAGCAAATCCCTTCCATTCTGAAATTCAAACAAAAATTTAGTCAGTTGTTCTTTCTTACCTTATTGATCTCTTTGACTTATCTTATTGATCTCAAGACTTTCCAAAGGTGATATTTAAACAAGTACAATATATAAAACAATCTCCTCCCAATTAAAGGCATTTACTATCTTGGTTTTTTTTTAATTAGAATGAAAGATATCTATCTAGAGCAGGGATCTTCAAACTTGGCCCTTTTATGACTTGTGGACTTCAACTCCCAGAATTCCTCAGCCAGGCATAAAAGGGCCAAGTTTGAAGACCCCTGATCTAGAGTCAAGAAAAAAACAAATACTTTTGAACATCTGGAAGTATACCTAGGACTTCAAATAGCCCCTGAAAACAAGCTATAGTCAGTTGCTTTAGAATACAACAATGTTTGTGATGATGGGTGAAGGCTGAAGGGGAAATAGGTTTCAGAAGTGATGATACGGATTTATAATGCTTTATAGGGCCTGGGTCTCAATTATCTTTAGGACCATTCTTCCAAGTAGAATCTCCCTGTCATTAATATGCAACTTGATGGTAAGTTGCAGTTCTTTTGCTTTGACAGGTAGGTGAGGGGCAGGACCCTAAAATCAGACCTCCTTGGCAATAATCTTGGCTTCTGGGACCCTGAGATCCAGATTTTCCAATTTATTACATTCAAGAAAGCAATGAGAACATAAATCTCCTGATAAGCATTTGCAGCTGGTTGATCATCTATAGCTAGAAATGGTCAGCCCTTCAAGGTAGACTAGACTAGGGACCTAGAATTATGAATGCTAATACTAATTTTACTATTATAAGGTTACAATAATAGAATCATGCAAGTTTGAATACAAAGTGCTGAACAACACACCACCACAGTAGTGGGGGAATTTAATTATCCTGGCATTAGCTGGAAGACATACTCTGCATCAAATGGGACATCAAACAGGTTCCTGATGTTCCTAACTAACAATGTTGTCATCCAAAACAAAGAGGAGGGAACTAGTGGTTCAGCTATACAGATTAGACTTAATTCTTACTAATAAGGATGAAATAATTGAAGTGTTAGAAATTGGAGGAATTTTTGGGGAGAGTGACCATGAATTTGATATAATGCAGGCATAGGTTATTAGCAAAGTCAGACTAGTGTTTTAGGTTTCAAGAGAGTTGAAAGGACTTCAACTCTTTGACTTCAACAAACAAATGGATGGAAATCCCAAAGGGAAAAACAATTAATTATACTTTGGAGACACTGAAAAACAAGATTATAAAAGCCCAATCAAACACAATACCATAGAGAAAAAAAAAACCAAGACAAAACTAGCAGGATTGCACAAAGAGTTCTCTGATAAACTGAAGGACAAAAAGAACAAATATAAAAGGAGAGGCAAATAATTACAATAAAAGGTCCACAAATAGCCCAGATCTGCAAGGATGGAGTCAGGAAAACTAAGGATCAGAATGAACTCAGACTTTCAACAAATGCCAAAAATAACAAAAGAAGTTTCTTTCAATATGAAAGAAATAAGAAGAAAGTCAAGGAAATGATTAGTCAATGGAAAAAGATGGCAAGATAGTGATGGGCAGCTGGGAGAAATTAATTCTTTTTTTTTGCATCTGTCTTCATGCAAAAGGAAAAATGTCTAGGATGATGTAAAGGTCTCCTAAGGCCCCTATGTTTCTATGGGAAGGAAGGAAAGAAGGAAAGAAGGAAGGAAGGAAGGAAGGAAGGAAGGAAGGAAGGAAGGAAGGAAGGAAGGAACGAAGGATGGATGGATCTGGCAATCTTAATGTTATTCTTATCTTTATGTTATTCTTTTTTATCCATATAAGAGGTCCTTCTATTGAGTTCAAGAAACTGCAAGCAACCATATATGGTTACAATTTCAATAGAGCAAGGTTGCCAGGAGAAAATCAGCCAACCGCTTAAGTTTTTGGATTTTGGAGATGTGCTGATGCACTCTTTCTTTCAGCACTGTGTAACTGCTAACCTTTGTCAGGGCTGAAGAAAGTGCCAATTTTGGATTTCTCATGATTTCAGAAATCTTCTGTCTCCCACATGGTTCCCATTAGGGTAAGCCGGGGTAAGTGGCAGGAGGGCTGTTTGTCCTGGGCCTCCAGCCAAATTGTGTCTTATAGTTAGACACCTGCTTTGTTTTAAAATTTAAAATAATCGCTCTATCATATGTTATTATTCTCATGTTTAGATTCCATGGGTGATTTTTTTTTTAAAATGTATTTTGGAACTTACAAAAACTGGCACTCGGGAATTCTCAAACACAATTTCATTCTTTCTCTCTTGCCAGATTCAATTGCTTCAACTCCATTTCTTTCTTTCCAATGGTGAAACTTTCTAGAAAATCTGTTTTGAATTAATAGTTCTGGCAGAATATAGCCTGCAGACCTTCAGAACAAAAAGAATGAAAATATTCTGTTAGTCCTAGAATGATCTCCCTTCTGTCATTTGCATTATAAAAGAATGTATTGTGTGAAGATGGGAAGGCAAGCTTTATATGTTTGAAGAGTGATAGGTGATGCATAAGCCACTCATCATCATGTGGAAAGTCAGAATTTGGTTCAGTCTGATTGGCACAACCCAATCAACATTGCAAAGTAAGTACAGAGTATTATATCAAGCGATGATGATCAGAATGTGAAGGCCAAGTAAATATAGGTCCCATGGATATTTTTATGCTATTAATGTTATGTGATTCAAGTCTCATCTGATAAACGCTATACAGATATGTTCAGTACCCAGGATTCCTTCTTCTAGCAGCCTTATTTTTGATCACCTATACCAACTTTTTCCAGCTAGGTTCTGTTGAACTGCAACTTCCAGAACCATATCTGTAGGAGCCAGTCTGGGGGATGAATGGGAAGTTTCTGTAGATTTAAAATCTAATTATGCATGTTTCTTCCCTCCAAGACAATTTGTTTATTAGGTAATCAGAATCCAACTCAAAAGAGATTTTGTATCTTTTTTATACTAACTATAATAGGCATCTTGCAGAGTTTGCAGCCCTGATATGGTATCCTTAGGCAACATATCAAAACAAATGTTTGTTAGTTAGACTTTTCTGCATTTGTCTAAAGTTGTGGCTAAAATTAGAAACAATTATTACATTTCTTTTGTTTTAGACAGTTTGCCTCAGTTTGGCACCCTATACATTTGCCTGCTATGTGGATTATTTTCAGGGATGTAGCCTATATGGAGCATGACAAATAGGGAAAGGCTGTGCTTTGTTTTGGATGTTTAACCTTAATGCCCTTGAAACTGTCACAAAGCCTTATACTTAGGTTACTTCAGTAAATCTCTGTTGACAACTATAAATTGAAGCTAATAAGTGCATTACACAAGTAGAGAAAACTAGATTCTGTTCCTTAAGGGAAGTATATAAACCATGCCACTAAGATTACTAAACAAAAATGAGTCAAACTCTATCAAAATTCCCCTCTGGTTATAAATAGCCGATGAACTGATGGATGCTTTTCAGCTCGTTTTCTTTAAAATTTCCTTGTTGAAATGGATTTAATGTTGCCTTCAAGTTCTGTTGTGCTGCCTCACTGTAGTGGGTGATTGTTTCTCAAGAGGAATGTTGAAGAATGCCAGGATTGTGTGCCAAGAATATGTGCTCCCAGCAGGATTATCCAAGCTGTGAAGGTCATCCCTACTGTGTAGCTAAAGATAAGTAGCACCTATATTGGGTAGCAGCAATATAAAAAGATACTGGAGGAAGAAGATAAATTTAGTTACAGTAGCAACAGAGTCATTTCATACACATAGGATGGTAAGAATTTTACCTGTATTTTATCAAGAAAATCACATTATAAGGGACTTAATAATATAGTACTGAATAATTGATGGTGCCCTCAGGTCAGATGGCACTCGACATTAATAAGGAAGAGATAAAAATCTTTTGGAGTATTAATGATGTTTAAGAGCTTGTCTAGAGCAATGGTTCTCAACCTGTGGGTCGCGACCCTTTTGGGGGTCGAACAACTGTTTCACAGGGGTCGCCTAAGACCATCGGAAAAGACATATTTCCAATGGTTTTAGGAACCGAGACACCGCTCTGCATCTGTCTCTGCATGGCCTCCTCTGCCATTTGCAGAGAGAGAAAGAGAGAAAGAGACACTTTCGCTTCTCTCTCTCTCAGGTGGACTTACCTCCTGCAGGGCTCCTGATTGGTCCTGTGCCCGGGTGCCCCACCCCCTGGGAGAAGCACGGCCAGGGCCTCGTGGCCTTGGAGCCGCCCGGGGAAGTCCCAGGATCCCTGTTGGGAGCGGCCTGCTGAAGCTGAACGGGCCAGCCCTCCTGCAAGCCACGGCCCAAGGGAGACCAGCCCCTGTGATCCCCAGCCAGCCCAACCATTGGACCCGCTGGCCAGGAAGGTGCACCAGAGTCCAGGCTGCCGGGAAGGAAGAAGGAGATTCAGCAAAAGTAGGAGAGAAGAGCCGCCTCCTGGGGCCCAGCGCTGGCGGTGGCTTCCTTGCCATCCTCTTCCTCCTCTCCTTCTTCCTCCTACTGCCCCCAAGGTGGCTCAGGTGGGCACCGGGGCAAGAGGGGTGCCTGGGAGGAGCAGCCAGGCTGGATGAGGGGCTGGCAGGCTGCAAGGCACCAGCCCCCACCGCGGCTCTATCGGATGGGTGGAGGGTGAGGCCGGGCAGCAGGGGGGGTGGCGGGGACAGCGGCAGTGGTTTTCTCACCCTTCTCTTCTCCTTCTTCCTCCTGCTGCCCCTAAGGTGGCTCGGGCGGGTGCCAGAAGGAAGAGGCGTGCCTGGGGGGGGGGAGCAGCCAGGCTGGTTGGCTGCACTGCACCAGCCTCCACTGCAGCTCCATTGATGGACGGAGGACCAGGCCAGGCAGCACGGGGGTGGTGGGGACCCCAGATGATGCAGCAGCGGCCACTGCTGCCACCGTCTCCACTGCCCCCACACTGCCTGGCCTGGTCCTCCGTCCATCAATGGAGCCACAGTGGGGGCTGGTGCTGTGTGGCCCACCAGCTCGGCTTCTCCCCCCAGGCACCCCTCTTCCTCCTGGCTCCCACATGAGCCACTTTGGGGGCAGCAGGAGGAAGGAGAGGAGAAGGGTGAGAAAACCGCTGCCGCCGCTGCTGACTGAGCTGAGCTGCAGCGCCGAGCCAGTCTCCATGCCTCCTGGTTGCCCGGCCACGCTCTGCCCCCGGCCGCCCTCCGCACCACGCAGGAGTCTCCCCCACGCTGCCCAGCCTGCCTCCCTCACCATCGAAGGCCGCCTCAGCCCTTTGGCGCCTGGTGTGGCCATGAGGCTGCCGGGCAGGAGCGGCTCCTTCCCGGCTTGCCGGGCTCCGGGCCTCAGAAGCAGCCAGGGAGCGGGGAAGAGGGTGAGGCGGCAGTGATGCCTGCATGTGCGTCGGAGGCCAGCCGGCCGGGCCAGGAGGGGAGAAGCGGCGCTTTCCAAGCGGGAGCTGGCGCTCCGGCTGCACCCCTCTTGCGTGCGATGGGCTGCGCAGCGTGGAAAGGGACTCCCACAACTCTGCTGCTGTGATGGTTGGAGGGGCCGGCAGGTCCTGGAGGCAGCTGGGAGAGGGCAAGAGGTGCCAGGATGAGATTGGGGGGCTCCAGGTTGGCGGGTGTGAGAGGGCGGCTGGTGGCTCTGTGCCACATGTATCCTCTGCGCAGCTTCCGAGGCCCCGGATGTGCCACCACTTGGCTCTCCACCAGGCTCTCCGCCAGAGCCTCCCCCCTCCCAGGGCAATTGTGTGGAGCTGCTTGTCCTTGGCAGCATCTCCCCCATTCAATCTCCTTCCTTCTCCATCTCCTTCCTTTCCCCTTCAATCTTCCTTCCTTCCTTCCATCTCCATCCCTTGCCCTTCAATCTCTCCTTCCTTCCTTCCTTCCTTCCTTCCCCTTCAATCTCCTTCCTTCTCCATCTCCTTCCTTTCCCCTTCAATCTTCCTTCCTTTCTTCCTTCCTTCCATCTCCAACTCCATCCCTTTCCCTTCAATCTCCCTCTCCTTCCTTCCTTCTTTCCTTCCCCCTTCAATCTCCTTCCTTCTCCATCTCCTTCCTTTCCCCTTCAATCTTCCTTCCTTCCTTCCTTCCTTCCTTCCTTCCTTCCTTCCTTCCTTCCTTCCTTCCTTCCTTCCTTCCTTCCCCCTTCAATCTCCTTCCTTCTCCATCTCCTTTCTTTCCCCTTCAATCTTCCTTCCTTCCTTCCATCTCCATCACTTCCCCTTCAATCTCTCTTTCCTTCCTTCCTTCTTTCCTCCCCCCTTCAATCTCCTTCCTTCTCCATCTCCTTCCGTTCCCCTTCAATCTTCCTTCCTTCCTTCCCCTTCCCTCCCTCCCAACATTTTTGAGCAAGGAAGAGTAAGCTTCTCCATCGAGCATTGCTATATTGTTTTTGTGATTAATCACTATGTTTTAATTATGTTCAATTCGTAACAATGAAAATACACCCTGCATATCAGATATTTACATTACGATTCATAACAGTAGCAAAATTACAGTTATGAAGTAGCAACAAAAATAATTTTATGGTTGGGGGTCACCACAGCATGAGGAACTGTATTAAAGGGTCGCTGCATTAGGAAGGTTGAGAACCACTGGTCTGAAGTAAAGTCACTGGGATGCTCCTGTTGCCATGCAGAAAAAGAAAAGCTAAAGCTGCAAAGACAGAATGACAGTGGGAACATCTTAGTCTCCCTGAGATATGTTTGTCAGCTCCCTTCTTGCCGGGAATGGACGAAGCTGAGTGGTGGTAACAGCGTACTTCCCCCTGCGGCCGAGAAGAGCTCGGCGGCGGCTCCCCCCTCCCCCACCATGTGAACGAGTGACTCTTGAAAAGACTGCTGAGAGGCTCCTGGCTTTGAGAGGCCGCTGTGAGGGGGAACAGCTTGGCAGCTGGCCTCCCCCTCCCCCCTCCCCCTTCTACCATCATTATGCTCAGGTAGGCAGTCGAGAGGCGTTGGTGCTGGGAGGCTGCCGCAAAAGGGAAGATCAGCGGCGCCCCCCCCCTACCATCATGTGAGCTAGTGGCTCGGGGAGACAGCTGAGAATTGCAGGGGATAGAGGGGGCAGCATGGACCTGGCAGTGAGGGAAACAACGTGGTCATGCTTCCCCCCCCTATGAACTGGTGAACGAGCGTCCAACGGTGAGGCCAAATGGGAGAACTGCAGTGGCCTCCCCCACCCCATGAGCTTGAACTGAGAACTATCAGGAGGGGCAGTAAGACAGCCCTGAAGAAAGAATCCCGGATTATGACTCTGGTGCTGCCCTTATGGACCCCTTTTCAGAGACCTGGTCCTTGCCCCTGGCAGCACATATGCGAATCTGTGGATCGTGGATTAAACGAAGCAGGATGGAACAACATAGGGGCTTTTCCTGCTCGGACCACTCAAAATCTACCTTCTTCATTGTTATTATTATTATTATTATTTTTACCATCACCCTGATAGAAACTTGGTACTTGGACCTTAATTCAGACTTGACTGCCTGGTTTCTTGCCGGACCCTATCGATTCATCTTACTTGACTGGCTGCTTACTCGAAGTGGACGCTTCTTGCATTGCGAGACTCCCCCCTCTCGCAATTATGGCCCTCTGTTCTATCAAGGGCCCATCTCGAGGATGGACTTTGGAGTCCTGAGAGATGGCATGCATCAAAAAAGGGGCTTTGGGGTTTTTTAAATAGGTACTTAGTTAAAGTTTTAAGGGTGGGGAGGGGTGGGGAAGGAGTGTTTAGGGCAGGGGAAGAAATTGTCAGAAGGGAACAAGAAGACAGGCCAGGCGACGGAAGGGGACGGAGTCCCGAGGGTGCGGACGGGGGGCTGATTAAGACTAACTCAGTTCCAATAAGTACCGTTAGCGGGAGGGGCAGGTATGGTGGGAGCAGGGGGCCGTATCATAATAAGGGAGCGCGCACCCGCTGCTTACGAGCGGTCATGCGCTCCGACCCCCAAGGCTCAACCTGTTCTCGGGGTTGTTCAGAACCACAGGGCCCTGGCTGTAGGCTGATGCTGTGCAATGCCAGGTCTGTGGTAAATAAGGCCCCCCTCATTCAAGATTTAATCTCAGAGGGGGGAGCAGACCTGGCGGGTATAACGGAGACCTGGTTGGGACCAGAGGGCGGTGTCCCTCTGGTGGAAATGTGCCCACCGGGTTTCCTTGCATTCCACCAGCCGAGAGCTCAAGGCAGGGGTGGGGGAGTGGCGGTCGTGATCAGGGAAAGTTTCAGGCCGAGGGAGGTCACTGTTCCTCAGACGGCAGGCTGTGAATCCCTTCTGGTGAAGTGGGACCTAGGGGGTCCGAGGGCGGTGCTGATTACGTACCTGGCGCCCTGCCACGTATCAACCTCCCTGCCCGAGCTCCTGAGCGTTGTCGCCGCGGTGGTGGTTGAAGTCCCCAGGCTAATAGTCATGGGTGACTTCAACCTGCCGTCCGGGGGCGGGGCGTCCGGGGAGGCTCGGGAGTTCATGGCTTCCATGACAGCCATGGACCTGACCCAGGTAATTCAAGGCCCCACACACACAGGGGGGAACACGCTTGACCTGGTTTTTGTCTCTGGACAGTGGCTGAGTGGTCAGAGTGTAGGGGATATAGTCATTGAACCCCTGTCATGGTCTGATCACTCTCTCCTATGCTTGGACTTTCGGACCGTTGCACCCCACCGCAGGGTGGCGGAACCGGTGAGATGGTACCGCCCCAGGCGGCTGATGGAACCCGAGCGGTTCCAGGCAGAGCTTGGGCCAATTCCTGAGGTTCTGACACACGACTCGGTTGGAGAGGTGGTGGCGGCCTGGGACAGGGCGGCTGCCGGTGCCCTGGATCGAGTTGTGCCTTTGCGGCCTCTGATTCGGCGTGGGTCTCGACCGGCCCCGTGGTATAACGAGGGGTTGAGAGAGATGAAACGCCGGAAAAGACGCCTAGAGAGCAGTTGGAGATCGAGCCGTGCCGAATCTGACCGAACATTGGTAAGAGACCATATTAGGTCCTACCTAATGGCGATAAGAGCAGAAAAGTGTTCCTACCTCACTGCTCTTATTGCGTCATCAGATAACCGCCCAGCCTCCTTGTTTAGGGTGACCCGCTCCCTCCTTCATCAGGAGGTGAGGGGAGACCCCTTAGAGGGTAGAGCTGAGGATTTCGGAAAATATCTGTATGATAAAATCGCTCAGATACGGGAAGGCTTTGACTTCAACTGGGTATGTCCAATGGGAGAGGCGGAGGCTGGTCTTGAGACTGTTACCTGGGTTGAGTTTGACCCCGTGACCCCCGAGGACGTGGACAGGTTGCTGGGGGGACTTAGGGCGACCACATGTTTACTGGACCCGTGCCCCTCCTGGTTGGTGCTGGCCTCCCGGGAGGTGGTACGAGGCTGGTTCCGAGCAATTATCAACGCTTCCTTGAGTGAGGGTGTCTTTCCCGCTGCCTTGAAAGAGGCAGTGGTGAGACCCCTCCTCAAGAAGCCTGCCCTGGATCCAGCCGTTTTATCAAACTACCGTCCCGTCTCCAACCTTCGCTTTCTTGCGAAGGTTGTTGAGAGTGTGGTTGCCCGACAGTTCCCGCAGCACCTGGAGGAATCGTCATATCTCGATCCGTTCCAGTCGGGCTTCAGGCCTGGCTACAGCACGGAAACAGCATTGGTCGCGTTGGTGGATGATCTCTGGCGGGCCCAAGACAGGGGTTGCTCCTCTGTTCTGGTGCTATTGGACCTCTCGGCGGCTTTTGATACCATCGATCATGGTATCATGCTGCAACGGTTGGAGGGGCTGGGCATAGGAGGCACTGTCTTGCAGTGGTTCTCCTCCTTCCTCTCTGGTTGGATGCAGTCTGTGTTGACAGGGGGCCAGAGGTCGACCCCGAGACCCCTCGTATGTGGGGTACCTCAGGGGTCGGTCCTCTCGCCTCTACTGTTCAACATTTATGTAAAGCCGCTGGGTGAGATCATCCGTGGTTTTGGCGTGGAGTACCACCAGTACGCTGATGATACCCAGCTGTACATTTCCACGCCAAACCACCCCAACGATGCCCTTGCCGTGCTGACCCAGTGCCTGGAGGCCGTGCGGGTATGGATGGGGAGAAACGGACTCAAGCTCAACCCCTCCAAGACCGAGTGGCTGTGGTTACCGTCGTCCCGGTACAGCCAGCTGATTCCATCGCTGTGTATTGGGGGCGAAACAGTGGCTCCCACAGGAAGGGTTCGCAACTTGGGAATCCTCCTGGACTCACGGCTGTCCTTAGAGGACCATCTGACGGCCGTGGCCGGGAGGATGTTCCACCAGGTTCGCCTGGTGCGCCAGTTGCGTCCCTTCCTAGACCGGGACTCGCTACGCACAGTCACTCATGCCCTCGTGACCTCCAGGCTGGACTACTGTAATGCTCTCTACATGGGGCTCCCCTTGAGGTGCATCCGGAAGCTCCAACTTGCCCAGAATGCAGCCGCGCGGGTAGTGATGGGAGCGTCGTGGCGCTCCCACGTAACACCGCTCCTGCGTGAGTTGCACTGGTTGCCGGTGGTCTTTCGGGTGCGGTTCAAGGTGTTAGTGACCACTTTTAAAGCGCTCCATGGCATCGGACCCGGATACTTACAGGACCGTCTACTGCCAGCAAATACCTCCCGCCGTCCGGTACGCTCCCACAGAGAGGGCCTCCTCAGGGAGCCGTCGGCCAGACAGTGCCGGCTGGCGACCCCCAGGGGGAGAGCCTTCTCTGTGGGAGCTCCCACGTTATGGAACGAGCTCCCCCCCGAACTCCGTATAATAACAGATTTACGCACCTTCCGTCGGGAACTAAAAACATTCCTTTTCCGACAGGCCGGCCTGGCATAGAAGCTTCTGAGTATTTTTTAAGATTTTAAATTTTGTATGTTTTGGGTTTTAGGATTTTGGCCAAATGATTTAATTTATTTTTAATTATTTTAAATTTTGTATATTTATATGTTTTTTAAAGTTTAGGCTGTACACCGCCCCGAGTCCTTCGGGAGAGGGGCGGTATAGAAATTTAATAAAATAAAATAAAAATAAATAAATAAAATAACAAGCATGAACATGAAAAAGCTCATCGCAATAAAAGCTGAAATGAATTGACTACACTTTAACAATATTAGGGATCATTGGATTGCATTGGACTGGTATTAGATGCTTACTACTGTTACTTACTGTTTACTACTCAGGATATGAAACACAAAAAAAAGAAAAACATTGCTTTCATATTCAGGAAGGATATAGCAATGAAATCAATAACCAAATAATTACACTTTGTGGGCAACTCTTCTTACTATGAGAGTTACCCAGGTTTATGTTCCAAGCATTAATGAAGAGGAGGAAATTGATGAGTTTTATGATTAAGTTCAATCTGAAATTAACAGAACATGCAAGGAAGATGTGCTACCTGAGTTGAATAATGGAACATCAACATTGGAAATAGTAGGAAAGATATTTTATCTGGATTGTATGGCCTGGGAAACTAAAATAAAACAGGGTTATTAACCTCTGCCAATCTAATAATTTCTTCATTGATAACACATTCTTCAAACAATAAAACAATTCCTTAATACATGGATATTATCAGATGGAATACTCAGAAATGAAATTAGCTATATTGGTACAACTAAGTAAACTATCCTAGTTATAACAGCAAAGACATGGTCAGGGCTGATTACAGAATAGGAATTGCTGAAGACCAAGAAACAGAAGAAAGCGAACTGGATTTCAGAACAAATGGTGGACATTTTTCAGAAAGGGAAATCAAAGTTGAGAAAGGGAATGATCTCAGGAAACAAGTTAATAAAAAATATCAGAATGCTATTAGATATTACAAGCAGCAGCAATACAGCAGCAACAGTAAAAATATCAAAGGTAGAAAGCAACCTTAAAAAAATTCCAACCTTGAATTGGTATACTAAAGGATGTCAATGGAGCCATGTTAAATTATTTAAAAAAGATCGAACTAAGATGGAAATGTATTGAAATTTTATACAATAGATATTTCAATATCCAAGATATTTTAGAAGATATTTTTTATTTAAAAGACTCTTTAAAACTAGAAGATAAAGTTTGATCACTACTGTGGTCTTCACAAAGTTGGAAGTCTTCAGGAACTTCTACAGAAATATGGTAACTAGCATATGAAGAATATGGGCAGTTTCCAACTGAATAAGTTCAGGAAATTAAAAGAATGGCACCATGGACAACAGATTGGAAGATTCTACCTGATAACATTTAAAAGAATAGAGACTTAACAGAATGTGTGAACTATTGTACATATCTTTAATTTTACATGCTAGCAAAATGAATGGTTTTGGTTAACCCAAGTAGAGTACAATTCTGCATGGAAAGGGAGATGTCAGATGTTGAAGCTGGTTTTAAAAAGACCAAGAAATAAAAGTAATTATTGTTGGTAATTGAGAACATATGTATGTGCATGTGCATGTGCATGTGCATGCACGCACACACACAAACAGATATCAGAAGTCAGTATGTATTTCATTAATTATAGAAAGGCCTTTGATCTTGTTAAGCCATAGAATGTTTTTAGGAAAATGGAAATCCCAGAACCTTTCATTGTTTTCATGTGAAAAAGCACACAGGACCAGAAGATAAGGTCTGAATGGAACATGGCAAAGCAGACTGGACCTAGATTGGCAAAGTAGTGAGATAGGTTTTCTTATTCATTCAGCCTTTATTCAGAATATATATCAAAGGAAGCTGGTTTGGAAAAAGATGAGTGTAGTTTTAAAATTGGAGGAAGTAACATCCAGAACTTAAAATGTGCTAGTAAAGTATTCTGATAGCTGAAAATGCAAATGATTTGCAAGCTCTACTAATGAAAGTCAAGGAATTATGATGAAAGAAAGGGGACTTGAATGAATATTAAGAATATCACACTGCTGACAAAAGATGCAGTAAGCATCTTAGAATTCACAATGAAGATATTGAAGCAGTAGATAAGTACTGCTTTTGGGACTGAGTATCAACAATAATGGAATCAGTGGTCAAGCAATAACAACGATATCACTTAGACTTATATACTGCTTCACAGTACTTTACAGCCCTCTCTTTACAGAATCAGCATATTGCTCCCAACAATCTGGGTCTTCATTTTACTGACTTCAGAAGGATGGAAGGCTGAGTCAACCTTGAGCTGGTGACAATCAATTAGCCTTCAGTACTGCATTCTAATCACTATGCCACCATGGCTCTTTTATGTTGCAGAACAGAACATTTTAGGGTAACACTGAAAACTTAGCCATGGAAAAGTATACATCCTTTTGCATGTATCTTGCCTTCTTTGTACTTGTGCCATATTGCTTTTGTTATTTGTCCTCCCTCCATCTCTGTCTCTCTTTCTCTTCCCCCTCTATCTATCTATCTATCTATCTATCTATCTATCTATCTATCTATCTATCTATCTATCTATCTATCTATCTATCTATCTATCTATCTATCTATCTATCTATCTATCTATCTATCTCTACCTCTACTCTATCACATGTCACTTGATTAAGACATCACTGACTCCAGACCAAGTCTAAGTCACTAAGTGGAATGCCATCTGTGTCACCCTTTCTCTTCATCTGTTTGGACACAATGCTCTGTCTCTCATTGAAATGGTTCCTGGCTACCTTTGGCATTTGTAGGATCTCTCTTCAGAAGATGGATGGCATTTCTTAAACAGACTGTTGTGTGAACCCCAAAGTTTACATCTGAAGAGGATAAAACTTGTTGGATCTAGACTACCACTAAGTTTAAAGATAAATGCTAGTGTGTGACAATTGATTGACTTTTGTCTTCATAGCTAACTTTTGACATAATACAATCTTTCAAGCAAATGCATAAAAATGATTCTCCCATGAGAGGTTTCTCATATATATTTATGTTTACATGTGTAAGCTTTTGACAGCTAAAAACTCTGAAGATTGTTTGCCTCATAATATCGTTGAGGGAGAAGTGTAGGATATGCATGTATTCTCTTTTCTCTCTTCCAACCAAAAATATTTTCAGAACATATGCTTTTTATATTTTTTTCCTCTTATTAAATTTCGATGGCCATTATTTTTTCGCTCTGCTTTAAGGTCCTTCATTTTCATTTCTTTCATTCCTTTTACCTCAGAGATCTCATTTTATTTTAAAATTTTCACTTGCCTGGATGGTATTTTCAGCTTTGTTTAGATACCTATGGTTATTCCCTTTTGGTAAGAAGGTCTTTTCCCCATAAGCAGTCCTCAATGCTGGCACATAAATATGCCTCCCACCACAAATGTTAGTTTACTGTGCTAATATTGCATAAAATTTATCTTGAGGCCCTGATTCTCACCTTTCCTTGTTTTCTTGACTAGCATCATCACTCTGAAATATACATTTAAAAAGGCGCTGTCATTTTCCATTGTACTACATTATGCTTCAGGAATTCTTGGTGCCCTTCTCAGAGCAACAGTTTCATTGAAAAGAAATCTGAAAATTGCAAAATCAGAATCAATCCATAATTGAATCAGTCAACCTTCCTTCCTTCCAGTACCATATTTGCCATGTCTTAATTAAAAAACAACAAAGCATCTTCCAAAACTATAAAAATATATCACTTTCATATAACCATGCATATATTCATGCACAGATTATTGTTTTTAGTCTTGCTTCTATGGAGAACTGATGGTAGGAAAGTTCAGTATGTGTGTGCTTGTGTTTGCGTTATGTTAAACATTGTTAAACATTCTTCCAAAGACCCTGACTGAGATTTTTCTGCTGATAATAGCTACAGAAAAAGATTAATTTCCCTGTTTAACATAGTAATTCTAGATTGGTATCCATGAAAAGAGAGGCTTTAATTTCTCCTTTCCTCCAACAATTCCAATGGAATTTCTCCTAGAAAAAAGAATGGGCAAGAGAATAATCTTTGATGTAAATATATGCACTTTGAATTCAATGGGGCTTACTCCTAAGAGTAAGATCTTTGCAGGCAAAAATGGGATTTGGAGACATGAACTTGGCATTCATTTGCATCTCTTTAAAAAAAGATGTATTTTTTCCCAGGATCATGGGGCTGATGGTTTGCACAACTCTATCTAGGTAAATTTTTTTAGCTACCGTATTTTCTTGAACCTGGTGACTTCCAGTGCTGCTGGCGCTCTAATTTTGGAATATCACTGTCTCCACCAGGTGAGATCTGTACCCACCCTACTGACCTTCCATTAGGAACTGAAGACCTGGCTGTGCCAATTGGCATGGGGCCCTAATGGGAGTGCACCACTTTGGAAATGGCTATCAGAGTAAGCTCCTTATGTACTTCATCCTCTGTTGTAACGCACCTCAATCGTAACAAACCTAAGCATATTGCCATGGTATCTTTGTGTATTAAAACATACTTAAATAACAACACAGGCAGGAATAACAGCAGGAGGATTTTAGGTTATGCTTGAAAGCTCTCTAATTGCCGGCTGACACAGGAAACTTTGAGGCTTTGCCTGAAAGCTTCCCAATTACCGGCTAACACAGGAACTTTCAGGCTATGCTTGGAACACTTGCTGTTAGATCAAAGAATGTTATACAGCCCTGAGACATTTTGTTGTTAGATTAAAGAATATTCCTGGACAGATGCTAAATAGCCAAGATAGCATCTTGGGAACTCACTGACACCGGGATTAAGAAGGAAGCAAAGTTAGATAGCTAAGGAAATAATAGTTGATTAGCAATTACATATAGGAAATATACCATCCTGTGTGTTTGTTTCATGTGCCTGACTCAATTTCCTTGTATGTGACATGATTTATTATGTTGTTTGATCTGACCTCAATAAAAGAGGAGGGCTGGCTTCATTCGATGTCAGACACCCCAGAGAGAAGCCTGACTTGTCTCATTGCCTTGTCTCTACATTCGGCCATCGTGACTGACCCACTGTATTGAGGGGGCCTGCGGAGGGCTCGCTTCAAGTGGTGACCCCGACGTGATGCGACGTCACGTCCTTCTGACAGCCCACTACTCACTTCGTCTGGAATAGACCACGTGCACGTCATTAAGTGAGTATGGGACAGAAACTATGCAAAAATCGGGCTGAGCACCTGAGAGAATTGCAAGGTTTAGTCAGGAGAGCAAATTATATTCAGAAACTTAATAATCAGACTGTTTTCCCTGTCACTCAGAAAGATTTATATCTTTTATTGGCTTTTTTGGAAAAAATTTATCCCTCTTACCCGGAGGAGGGCCAATTAGACCTCGCCACATGGAGACGCATAGGCACCTGGCTCCATACACCGCCTAGAGCCCTGCCAGGTGTTCTAGCCCCATGGAAGGCTGTAGTGTCCATGCCGGCATTACACTATGCAAAACAGAGCAAGCTAATTTGGCAAATGCTCAGGCTTTAAAAAAAACAAGCCCTGAGACAAAAAATGTTACAATCTGACTCAAAAATTTGCCCCACTGGAGGAACAACCCTCGTGGCGTTTCTTCAACAAGGATCACCCCCCGTGAGTATGTGGGTGGAATTCTCCAAGGATCAAAGGGGAGGGCTTGGTGTAATTGTCAGGACCTTAATTATGCAACTAACAAAGTTCACAAATTGCCTTCACTAAGGAGTTAAAAAGTATTATTAATGTTTGTTTGGCATTTGTCCCTCATACACCTTAAAAGGACCACTAAAAATTGCTGATCGGATTAAAATTGGCTTATGTGATGAGCTTTATGCTCCTTCCCAAATTCTCCTTATGTGGAAGAATTATTTTGCATGTCTATTTTAAAAGATCTGCCTTCTCCTTTTTCTTCTCCTGTGGCTATTGGCTTGGAACATAGTCATTGTTATCAGGATTCTGTTTCTGTTTCTCCTGCCCTCTTACCTTTTAACTTGCTAAAAAAAAATCTTAAATCTGTTTCTCCCTCTGACTCAGAGCATGCTTTTCATGGCGTCATTTCCTCCCAGTTCTTCTCCTGATGTTTCTGTTTCTTCTGCCCTGTGTCCTGTTAATCAGGGAGCTCTCATTTCTACTGAAGACATAACTGCCTCTGCTTATCTGGTTGATCTTACTATGCTAATTCAGTCTTTTCTCTCTTACCTTTTAACTTGTTAAAAAATCTTAAGCCTGTTGCTTCTGTTCCTTATAATTGGAAAAGGAGAAATTATTTCCTGTGCCTCAATAATGCCTTGCTCCCCTGCAGAGAGCCATTCCCCCATTCCCCCTTTTTTCTCTTCCCCCCTCTTCTTTTGAAATTGCAGGTTTATTATAGCTGTTTGCCAGATCTGAAGAAAAGCAGAAAAACCAGCTAAACTTCTCTCCCGGTTTCCAAGGAAACGGATGGCTGTAAACGGAGACTCAATTTACATTTGAATCTGTGTTACCTCATCTTTGAATCTGTGCTACCTTCTCTCTCTCACACACCCCCCCCTCCCTGGTTGTTTTGTTTAATAAACCATGGCCCTTTCCTTTCTTATTTCTCTGCCAATTTTGCCTTTAATTTTGCCTTTCTTGTTTCTTTGCCAATTTTGACTTTCTTACTTCTCTTTGCCTATTTTGAATTTATGCTTTCTAGTCTTGTTAATGATTTAATTTTTGTGACAATCTTTGCTGTTTTGCATTTTTTGTTTCTCACCATGCTATGTTGCTGAATGCATCCAATTGTTGGATCAGTGTGCCTATGAATGAAATCTCTCTCTCTTTTCACTTTGAATCCTTCCTTATTTTGTGTTATGTATTAATCACACAGCTTCATCAGTTAGTAACAAGACCTTTCTAGGTATTTGGCAATCTTGTAATAAAACAACTATCCCTTGCAGCTAGATTATAAAGCTAGATAATGAGACAGTGACAACAAGAAAGCATGTGCTGATTATGTTCCCTTGTTTGATTTTGGTGAAAATTTTGAAACTCTGTACAATGCCTCAAAAGATAATGCTCTCACATCTGACAAAGATTGGATCTTATGTGGAAAAAGAATGCATATTGGTCAATACCCCAGAATTGGTCTGGTACATATACATTTCTGACAACACACACAACATTTCTGCCACTGTTGCTCACATGGAAAGTATGGTACAAAACAATCCCTTATCACAAGAAACTGATGCCTTGTTTGATTGACAGTTTATTTTCCTGGCTACCTAATGCTGGGTGGCTCAAGAAATTGGTTTTTAGTATTATAATGTTTCTAGTATTCTGTGTAACAATCTGTTGCTGTATACAATGTATTCCTGCCCTGCTGAACCTGTGTAAGCCTCCCTCTTCTAACCATCTCCTGGATAAGAACCAAGAACCAACTACAGCCTCTGATGACTGGACAGAGATGTTTCTATGATGGCCTATGCCCTAGGATCGTGTCAGAGCTGGACGGTGCGTAGGTGGAACAAAGGACAGTTGGTTTGGAACCCAGGGGAAGACATGAGGGACTCTTGCATTCCCATCCCTGAAAAGAAATCCTTGTTATCAGCTACTCCCGATCATTCGGCTACCAATTCCGAAGATGAGGACAGTTGCTAAAAAATAAAAACAGTGGAAATGTTGTAACGCACCTCAATCATAACAAACCTAAGCATATTGCCATTGTATCTTTGTGTATTAAAACATACTTAAATAACAACACAGGCAGGAATAACAGCGGGAGGATTTTAGGTTATGCTTGAAAGCTCTCTAATTGCCGGCTGACACAGGAAACTTTGAGGCTTTGCCTGAAAGCTTCCCAATTACCGGCTAACACAGGAACTTTCAGGCTATGCTTGGAACACTTGCTGTTAGATCAAAGAATGTTATACAGCCCTGAGACATTTTGTTGTTAGATTAAAGAATATTCCTGGACAGATGCTAAATAGCCAAGATAGCATCTTGGGAACTCACTGACACCGGGATTAAGAAGGAAGCAAAGTTAGATAGCTAAGGAAATAATAGTTGATTAGCAATTACATATAGGAAATATACCATCCTGTGTGTTTGTTTCATGTGCCTGACTCAATTTCCTTGTATGTGACATGATTTATTATGTTGTTTGATCTGACCTCAATAAAAGAGGAGGGCTGGCTTCATTCGATGTCAGACACCCCAGAGAGAAGCCTGACTTGTCTCATTGCCTTGTCTCTACATTCGGCCATCGTGACTGACCCACTGTATTGAGGGGGCCTGCGGAGGGCTCGCTTCAATCCTCTCCTCCTCCCCAACATTTAATTGTAAATTATTATTGTTGTCATTTATTGATTTATTATTTTAATGTTTACCAGTTTTTAATGTTGGCAAGCCATCAAGAATCACCTCTAGATCAGGCTGGCGGCACATAGAGCATCCCAGACTATTAGCTCTATCAAAGTACAAATAGTTTAAAAAAAAATCCTGAACTCTGTCATATCACTTAACAACTGAAGTTAGTATTCAGAAATAAACTTTAGGGTTCTTTACTGAGGTGATAAGAGACCCCCTCCCAATAATTTATAAACTTTAGTGAATATAAACATTCAGTCTGCCATCTTTATACAATATGGTGGATGTAAAAGGGGAATTATCTTCATCCTTTTATAATAATGTTAATTGTAGGTTTGTTTCCTGAGATACTTTTTCTTCACTGTCCTCTCAATGTACAATATATATTTGCTCTTCCTACCCAGTACTATTTTCAGACAGCTCCCTATAGATTTTCCTTCTAATTGTCTGCTCTTTTAGGTTTAGGAGGTCTCAGAGGAGGAGATAGTGCCTGTTATTCTTTTTTTCTTGTTTGTCCTTAAAATCCTTTTTCCTCTCTTCCCTTTATTCTATTCCGCATCCCATTTTCTTGCCTTTTCTCGTCCAGCTTGTGAGTTCATCTTTCACTGTGGAGAATTTTCTGGCTTTCTTTAGACTTTTTTTCATCCTTTGTGAACAGTTCTTGTCTTGATCCTCTTGTGTTCTAATAATTGTTCATTTTCTCTTTGTACTTTTTTTTAATCAAAGTTTTTCAAGAGACTTATTCTCTTGCACTTTGGTTCTTTCTTATATCAACTTAGATGTTTTGAAAAATTCAGAGATCTATATCAACACTTTTGAAGGCATCATCATCTTAGTTTTGAACAAAGTTCTGGTAACCAAATACAGTTCTGTGGTCCTGCTCCGCTAGATCTTTCAAAGCTTCCTTAACTACCAGATCTTTCTATCTCATTTGGAATCCCTGGGTGATTATACCTTGATGGTCTTGGTTTTCTTCATATCTTTTTTTTGTAGAAATGTTTATTAATTTTATAATTATAAATATAACAAAAAATCAAATTAAAAACAACTCAACTGAATACAATCATGTACAACTTTTTCCAACACAAAAACAAAGCATAAAAACTTAGCTAAAATAGTTAAAATAACTATGGGTATTGCTCGGCGGCACCCCCTCCACCACATCCCCCTATTCCTTCCTCCCTACCTCAACTTCTATTCCCCCACCCTCTCTACCTCCCTCTCTCTCCTCCCTCCTCCTACAGCCTCCCTACTTCCCTCCAACCTTCACTCCTCAAACTCCCCCCCCTCAGATGTGGTGCCGAGGTGCTGCCAGAGCAACCCGTCTTTTATCAAAAAATATATCATTCTTATGTAATTCCAATACCATGTTACAGTTGAGGAAATTATAAGACCCCCCCACCCCTCCACCCCACCCCGACTTCCCAAAGTGAATACAGGGTAAAAACACAAGAAAACCCACTAAACTACACCAAATTATTATATAAATCCTATTGAAGATTTAACTATATTTTTCAGTCCAACATATAAGTATTTAACTATATGCTAAATACAATTTCTTAGATTGATATTTCCCTTGTATATCCTCTATCCATTTTTTCCAGTCCAACATATATTTTTCATTTGAATGATCCTTCAAATATGCAGATATTTTAGCCATTTCTGCCAGATTTATAACTTTTAAAGTCCATTCTTCAATAGATGGTAGTTCTGGCTTCTTCCAATATTGTCCCATTTCTTTTTGATATTCCTTAATAGGTTTGGTTGCTTATTCCCATTATTTGTTACTTCTTCTCACTGTGTATTCCATGGGCACATTGATTAGTTTGTGGTTTTTTTTTTACTTTCTTCCATTAGATATGTTTGACTTGGATTTTGAATACCATTATCATGTTTGCCCAATCACCCTTTGAACATCAGTATGGAAAAGGCTGATCTTTCATTTGAATCAATATTTACATCTTTTGTCATCCATGTCTCCAGGTATTTCCTGCCCAGATAATTGAGATCTGGAGATATCAATATTCATTGTATAATTTAGTTAAGTTAATGACCAACATATGCTACTTCATGTGGTGGAGATTCTCTGGTTTTTAAATTCTTGATATTTGAGATATCCAGGTGATTTGTTTATGAATTAACAATATGCCTGGGTTATTGTAGAAGTTTCTTTCTCCATTTGGTTCCTACTTTTTTTTTTTTTTGCTCAATGGACGATGATGAGATATTTTGGTTTCTTTCCCTTTCTTTTTAATTTGATGGGCTGAACTCTTCCCTCCCTTTTTTGTTATTTTATTTCCTCTACCTTTCTGGCAATCTTATATTAGGATTTTGGTTAATCGGTTATATTATTATTTCATAAAGTTTTACTATTAATTATTTTTAATTATTGTATATTACATAAGATTTGTTGATTTGTAATGTAGAAGGTTCCTTACAAACAATAATATATGTACATATGTACATCTGCATGTATGTATTTATAGCTTATTCTGCTGAAGAGTGCAGTACCTGACTAGAATATAATTTAGCTGACTCAAGTACCTTAATTATTAAAAAATTTAATAAGAATTAAGGTGTTGAGAAGGTCGGAGATAGAAAAGGAAGTTACAAGAGAAGCTGTTACTGATTTAGTAGAAGCCATTTTTCTTGACGGTTTATTGCATTTATAAAGATCTGGGCTACTGGCACCATATCAGATAGTTCTTTTAAATGAGGATTTGACTTTTGTGAAGTTGTTTCTGTTCATGGATAACAGAGGTTTGGCAAGGCAAAGCCAAATCTGGAAGGTGCCTGTGAATGTGATTTCAACTGAATAGTGAGAATTCTACATTTCTGTGTAATGTGAAGAATTGTCCAAATGACAGATCAAAGATCAAAGAACCCTTCTGCAAAGTTCTTTTTCCCTACAAAGGATTAGCATCTTTCAGCACTCTGGCAAAATTAGTATCTTGCCTTGTATTGTTGGCAGTTGCTTTCTCATCAAGTCCTCTCTGACAGCTCCAGGGAATCAACATATAAATTTTGCTTGGGAGGATAAGGCTAGGCCTGAGAGCTCATTCATTTCAGCCAATGGTTTCCTATGGTGCAAAACAGTAATAAGCTTCATATTAACTTCACTACTGGCATCTCAGTTAACTTATTCCTTATAAACTGGAGTTTCCTCACCAATTGTTGTCAATAATGTTCTTAGTGGTACAGGAGTAATGACTGTCAGAGTCCTTTTCAGGGATGGTTAAGGAATATTTGGCATTGATTTTCCCTCCCATTTCCAGTTTGGTAAATTGCTAACCCATGAGTAAATATTCCATTTTGCTTGCCATGTGGCAAGCACATCACACAGGCAGATGATTCTCTTAAGAGTTTTTAAAACATATTTTTAAAAATAAATTCAAAGAACTCTGCTCCTACAAGCTGTTTTTATGCTGGAATCCCTTTCAAAACTCTCCCTTTTCGGAGCATCTCCACAGATGAAAAGGACAACAATAAGTAACCTTTGACCAAGAAAACTAACACAAAAGAAAAATAGTCTTCATTCGTTTTTCTTTTCTTTGGGCCAGGAAAAAGGATGGCAGCAAAATCTTGAGATTTAAAATGAACAGGACAGGCAAGGAAAGATCTATTGTTTGAAAGTAGTCATCTACCTTGAAATGTATTTTGAAAGCCAGCATTTTGTTATCTGGAAATAACCATTTCTCTTTCTGTACAACTTCATTTGTATTTCTGCAATGTCTTTTTTTAGTCGATTTCTATTTATTTTGAATCATTTTCTATACAGTTCCTCCTCCATCAATTTCATTGTGTCAGGAAGCTTTTCAAATCTAACTAGGCTTTTACACTATATTAATTCTTTGTGTAAATGCCAGTTGGGGCTGTGGTGGGGAACATGAGATAGACAATATTTTTCTGTGTTGCAAACATTTCCCCATCTTATTAAAGAAGTTCTCAAGGAAGACATTGTGTCAGCTTAGCTTCAACTGCAAATTGATGCCTTCCTGTGAATACATCATTACAAATTCTTTTTTTTTTAAAGTTAAAGGTATCACTTTCTATAGTAGCCCTGTTTGATTGCAAGCCAGCTGAATCTGAGATATTGCCATTAGTCACTATCTTCTTATTCAGATTTGGATGAGATTTTGGCATCTATGATTCTGTAGTCTGAATCAGCTATAGAGAGATGCACATGGGTAGAGAGATTGGGAGCTATTTCCTGAATGGTTTCCATATTCTCTGTCAAAGAAATGTTGCAGATATGCTAACAGTCAACTTTAGCATATGTTTTCTGCCAGGTTGAATATCTGAAATGGTAATTATCGTCTCCTTCCAAGGATTTAATATTTATTTTAAAAAACATTAGTTTAGATTTTCATATTTTGATCCCATTTAATGAAGAATTATTTGTATACACCTATTTGCTATTTGTTTTCTTAGTTAATGTAAGGAAAAGTATTTTTGAAAAAAATCTCATGGGCATTTGCCCTAGGAATAATTGGAACATATAATAGGATGTTGTTGCCTTGAAGAAGTCATTACAGAATAATGTAAGACTATGTCAAAAGTCATGTGTTTCCATCTTGGTGCCCTCCAGATGTTTTGGGTCAACTCTCAGAATACTCAAGCAGGAGGTCATAGCCATGTTGGTTAAGAATCATGGAATTTGTAGCCATTATATATCTTGAGGGGACCAGACTGGGAAAATCAGACATAAATATATCTGGGGGTGGATCACACTGAAGTTTTATCTACTCTAGCTTTTAATATCCTATAACGGGCAATCAAATGACTATAACAAAATTACAAACATACAGCTTGAAATGAAAGTGATGTCATCCAATAAAATAAGTTATTTTAGTTACTAATATTTGAAGATTTTTATTCATGGTAATGATTAATAGTTACTTAAAGAGCAAGGAATCTCCATGGTTGAATAGCCTTTTTAGTTAGAGATCATGACTACATATGATACTGTAATTGCCTGAAACATGTGAGCTCATCTCTGTCATTTTGGGATGTGTTTGATGTAGTAACCATTTCCAGCAGTTTTGTACCTATGGGCATCAAAAATGTGAAATGTCTCTTGTAAACTCCTGGCTGTTATGCTATAATGTTTTAGCAGATCTATTCCTTAATCAAAGCCAGGAAATGAGAGTTCCAAGGCTTTTAGCACAAATAGATAATCCAAGATTGGCAAAGCAAGGGCAATTGCATGTGAGTGTTTAAAAGGAAAGGACTGATAATAAGCAGGATTTTTTTCCTAAGCTTGACATAGGTCCAGAAAGTCTTTGGTTTCTGTACATAGCATGCTTTAGTGAAAATGGCCTTCTGAAAGTAGACCTCTTGCAGACTGAAATTGTTCACACAGTAGCTCTATTGTCATGTTCAGACAACATTCCTGGCAATTCCTGTTCCTGATAGTTGTTCCATAATTAGACTTTTTTGAGCTCTGTGCTGTGCACTTTTATCTGCCATTGTAGTTCTTGTTGACCAGAGCAGTGAATGCTAAGACAGAATGATTGCACTTAGAAAAAATTGTGTAAATCTGACATTTCTTCAAGAAAACATGGCAAATATAAAATGACAGAATCTTATGATACCTTAAAGACTAACACATTTCCTATCACTTAAACTTTCTGGAATCACAGTCTACTTGCAGTAATAAATGTGTTAGTCTGCAAGATGTGAAAAAAACTCCTGGTTTGCTTTTCTACTAAACACTACCTTGGCTCCCCTCTGCTAGAAGGCACAAGGGACCTGCAATGTTGGCACAAAGGGGGAAAGTTTGTACTTCCTCTTAATTCCATTCCAGATGTGAGGAAGAGATATGCATTGTTAATTTTAAAGAAGCCATGTATGAGCTAGTCTAGCCTTTCATCCCAAGAAATTCAATTTCACATTGTTTTGTATTCCTTTTGTGTTTTACATAGATTCTGTGTAAATGAGATACAGGAGAATTATTCTACAGATTCTATAGAATCATTTCTCCTGTATCTCATTTAAAGAAAATACTAGCTTTTATGTTCTGAGAGCAATGAAGAGTGACAAAGGCTCATCTTGTAACAACAGGCTTTATTGTTCACAACTCTTCCAACTCAGACACTCTGCGAGGCACACAGGCCTCCCTTAACAACCCAGAGACCCGGGCAGAAAAGATACTCCTTTGGAGCGCTTTCGCACCCTGCGCATGTCCACAGGGCTGGCGCCACTCTGTCTGGTCCCGGGCAGCTTATGCAACTGCCTGGGACCATTGCAATGTCCCGAGCCTCCTTCTGCAGGCTCAGGACACAACACCCCTCCCCCCTAGAGGGGAACATACCTATCCATTCTCACACGATGTTTCTAGTGAGAGTGTTATACTTCCATGCATCAAATGCATTGAATGTGGATTACCCACTGTTGATTTTGGGCCAACGCCCTCTATCATTTTGGGTATAAACATATCCGAAACAAAAATAATGAGAATCCAAACAGCCCCCTTTTTTTTGGTCTGGGCTCCACTAATTAGTTCCCCGTAAACTGGACTGCAGGTTAACAAACTCCCTCAGGTATTTGGGTGGCCGCTTAGTTCTTTGCGACCTTCTTGGACCTGGCGATGATGCTGGGCCCACCTGCTCACCCACCAGTCTAGGTGGGCCCGGGTGTTGCTGCCCTACATTCCCAGATGCCCCTGGAGCTGTTGCCTGGCCTGCCTGCTTGCCCACTGGGCTCAGCAGGCCAGGACTTTGCTGCTCCCATGACCTGGTTGACCCACCCCCCTGCTGAGTGGCTGGAGCCTCTCCGTCCCAGGCAGCATACTGTGATGGGGTGGTAGTCCCCGATTTCACAATGGACCTTTCTTGGGGGGGACAGTATTTGCGCCCCGGCCTGCAGCTGAAATGTGCTGGGCATTGGGGTTGCTTCCTTGTCCAAACCCCCCTAAGGCTGTGCCCCAGGTGTCAGAGTCAGGAGATGCGTCCCAGGCTACCCCTTGTCCCGCTGACTTTCTTTTGGGAGCAATTGCAGAATTGGGCCCTGGTTCCCCCCAGAATTCTAGTTCACTAGAGTCTTGTGAGTTATTGGAATGCTCCCTGTCTGGAGCACTATCTGTTAGTTGTGGAAAGTTTGGATACCCCCGGTGTAACTCCCTGTCTGGAGTGATTGTGGATGTATGAGGTGATTCCCCATCCATTAAAATCCTGTCCTGGCCACTGGTGGAACCCTGGACTGACTGCTGAATTTGATCCTCAGAATGCATATTCTGATCCTCCCCCCACCCCAGAGCAGAGCCAGGAGTGTAAGGGCACGAATCCAGTCTCGCACGCAGCTGATCTATGTGTCTGTGAAGGACACGGCCATCACCCAGTGTCACTTCATATGACAAAGGCCCTGAGACCTTACAACCACATCTGTTACCCAGAGGTGACCCATCCCATAGTTATGTGCCCAAACTGCATCTCCCACTTGCAGTCTCCTTGGTGCCCTTGGCTGTGACACCTGTGAAGCCACCATATCAGGGTGCAGCCTGTCCAGTTTTGTGATGAGGCGGTGACCCCAACGAAGTTCAGCAGAAGTCTTTCCGGTAGAAGTGCATGGTGTGGTGCAGTGTGCAAGAAGGAAATCTGTTAACTTGTGATGCCAGTTACCGTAAGTCAATCTCTTGAGGGCATCCTTGGTAGTGCGCACCATTCTTTCAGCCATTCTGTTAGATGATGGGTGGAAGGGAGCTGAAGTCGCGTGCTAGATCATATTGGTGTGCAGAAAAACCTGGAACTCAGAAGAAGTAAATTGGGGACCATTGTCTGAAACCAGAACATCTGGAAGGCCATGTGATGCAAAGATTCCTCGCAACACCTGGATGGTCCTGGCAGTAGTTGTTGATGAAACAGGAACAACCTCTAACCATTTGGAATGGCTGTCAACAACAATCAGGAAGAATTGTCCCTGAAAGGGCCCAGCGTAATCTATATGCACCCTAGACCATGGGAACTAGGTTTCCTCCCACCTGTGTACTGGGGCCTGAGGCATTTCAGGCCAAGACTATTTACATGCTTGGCATCCGTGCACCTGGGCCTTGATAGCCTTATCCAGACCAGGCCACCAAAGATGGCTACGCGCAAGCGCTTTCATCCTGACGATACCAGGATGTCCCTCATGCAAGGAGGTCAAGATTCTAGACCTCAATGCGGTCGGGATCACAACCCTGCTACCCCATAACATGCAACCTTTGAAAGTGGACAGCTCATGCTTCTTTTTCCAGAAGCTTTGGAACACAGTATCAGGGCACTTGTCAGGTCACCTTGACAATACCCAAGACAACACGCGTGTAAGCGTGTGATCAGTGGCAGTTTCTGCAGCCACATCCCTAGCATTGAGGGGACACTCAGGTAGTTCTTGAATAGACAGAATATGAACTGCTGGAGCAGGATTAGGCTCCATATGCTGCAGGGGCAATCTACTCAGTCCATCAGCATGACCCATATCCTTACCTGGTTTGTGAATCAATGTGAAATCATATGCTGACAGAAGAATGGACCATCTCAGCATAAGTGGATAAATGATGTGTGGGGTCTGTTTGTTGGTAGTAAACAACCCCAGGAGAGGCTTATGGTCAGTATAGACCGTAAATTTGTGGCCCTATAAGAAATCATGAAATTTCTTAATGCCGGCCACTATTGCAAAGCCTCTCTGTCAATCTGGGTGTAATTTTGCTCAGCGGATGACAGAGTTCTGGAATAATAGGCCACAGGGACCTGGGTCCCATCAGCCCTTAGGTGGCTAAGAACAGCCCCAACACCGTATGGAGATGCATTGCAAGCGATGCAAACAGGCAATTTCTCATTAAAATGAGCTAGTACAGTATTAGAGGTGAGTAAAGCCTTAACTTCATTAAAACTCTTTTCGTGGACCTTTGTCCACAACCAAGGAGCTTGTTTGTCCAAGAGCCTATGTACAGGCTCCGCTACAGCAGCCTTGTGAGGCAGGAAGGCATGATAGAAATTTAGTAGGCCCAGGAATGCTTGTAGTTCACTTTTGGACTTAGGACTTGGGGCCTTCTGGATGGCTTGTAATTTTGATTCTGCGGGGTGAATGCCTTGGGCATCTATCCTGAATCCCAAGAAGTCCGTGGAATTGACTCCTATTTTGCATTTTTCCTTTTTCAGTTTAAGGCCTGCTCTTCTAAAACGGAGCAAGACAGCCCTTACTCTCTCAGCTAAGTTTTGGGATGACTCCCCAGCAATGAGGATGTCATCAAAGTAGGGACAGACCCCAGGAATACCTTGAAGCGTGCTTTCCATGACGCTCTGGAATATGCCAGGGGCTACGTTTACCCCAAATTGCAGTCTCTTGACTTTAAATGCCCCTCTGTGGGTCACAATAGTTTGGGCCTCTGCAGCTGCATCATTAACAGGCAGCCGTTGATAGGCCTGTGCCAGGTCAAGCTTTGCAAAGATGCCCCCCCCCCTTAAGGGAGGCCAGAATGTGACTTACCACAGGTGCTGGGTAAGCATGCTATTGAAGTGCTTTATTTAGTGTGCACTTGTAATCTGCAAATATACGTATATCCCCATTAGCCTTTAGAGGCGTTACTATGGGGGTTTTCCATGGGCTTGAATCTACAAGTTCTAAAATACCTTGCTGGAGCAATTTGTCCAGTTCAGCATCAATCTTGGCCTTTAGGGTGAAAGGAACCCTCCTTGGCTTAACCCTGATGGGCGTGATGGTTGGGTCTAACCGTGGCGAGACTGGAGGCCCCTTGAAGGATCCAAGTTCTGGACTGAACACATCTGCAAACTCCCTGCAGACTTCTGCTAGGCTCTGCATTTGCAAATTGTGTAGCCCCGTGACCTGGATTCCCAGGGCCTCGAACCAATCAAGTCCAATGAGGCTCATGTGTTCCCCCCCACAACCAACATGTCTAGGGGACCTTCAAAATCCTTGTGCTGTATGTTAAGGGTGGCCTCCCCCTTAATACACACCTTGGAATTTTGAAAGTCTGTAAGTATTATGTTGGATGGTCTTAGTTTGGCTCGAAGGCCACTGCTTTTGCAAATCTTTCTAAATGTGCTGCTAGAAATAATAGAGAAAGCGGACCCAGTGTCCAACTCCATGGCTATGGGCACCCCTTGCAACCATACTTTAAGGGACAGTTTTTTCTTTAAGGGCTTATGTGTGCCTGTCCTCAAAATACTCCTGCGTGATGTGCAGAAGCCCACCCTATTTTGGCTGGGGACCCTGGTACCTTTCAGACGCAATTCTTCCTGAAGTTGTACCTTTTGGTGACTCAAACAGATGGCTGCGATGTGGCCTCGCTTGCCACACACTCTGCATATGGCGGAACAGAACCTGCACTCAGCTCTCTTGTGGCTTCCTCTGCATCCGAAGCATTTGATGACTGCAGGGACCTTGTCCAGACATTCCTTCTGCTTCCTTCCTGTTAGCTGGTAAAGTTTATTCACTTCTTCTTCAGGATCCGTGTCTGACCCATCTTTGACATCCTCCCGATGGACTGTAATTGCCTCTGGAACGCTTTTGTTAGGCCGCATTGACTTTACAGCCCCTTCTGCTGCTTCTTCAGCTGTCACCTCTCTCGGGGCATCTTGGAATGTGACATCCTCTCTAGCAAACATCTGATGCAAGTCTCTGTTCCTCAGCCCACAAACAAAACGATCTCGCAGCCTCTCTTCCAGATCCTTGAATTCACATGGCTTTGCTGCTCTCCTTAATGCTGCAATAAAATCCTTAGCAGATTCACCTGCCCTCTGGTCCCTTTGCTCAAACGTATGTCTCCATGCAATCACAGACATTTTGGGCTGAAAATGTTCTTTTAGTAATTTTTTTAAATCAGTAAATGTGACTGCCTCCAGAGGTTCAGGGGCTACCAGGTTCTCTGCTATTTCAAATGCTTCTTGACTACAGACACACAAAAACATTGCAGCCTTCAAGCCATCTTCCCTTATCTGGTTTACCCTTAAATAATTCTCCACCTTTGCAACATAAGAGTCCCATTTTTCTGGGTGGGAGATATCAAACTCAGAAATGCAACCAATCTTTGCCATTCTGCAGTTAAAATCTTCCCTCTCACTCCTCTACACTTCAAATTGTGGAGGGGAAGGGTCTTTCAGCCAAGCTCACCCTCCAGCGACACTGTACTGGCAGGCCTGAGACGCTGACTCCAATGCTGACTTCCCCTCTTCAGGACTTCAAAGTGAATATTTACGGCTTCCTTTTCTTCTGCTCATAAAAAATCCCACCTTCATTGCCAGTTTTATGTTCTGAGAGCAATGAAGAGTGACGAAGGGTCATCTTGTAACAACAGACTTTATTGTTCACAACTCTTCCAACTCAGACACTCTGCGAGGCACGCAGGCCTCTCTTAACAACCCAGAGACCCAGGCAGAAAATATACTTCTTCGGAGCGCTTTCGCGCCCTGCGCATGTGCGCAGGGTTGGCGCCACTCCATCTGGTCCTGGGCAGCTTTTGCAACTGCCTGGGACCATTGTAACATCCCGAGCCTGCTTCTGCAGGCACAACACTAGCCTTCTGTCAGTGATTGCCAAACTTATTGAATACCTGTCAATACTCTGCAAAATAGTGATCCAGAGGTGTAATTAGTTTTGTGTCCACTTATATTAAAACAGTAAATCTGGAATGAAAAATAAACTGAATTATGCTTACCCAGTTCAGTTTTACTGTGAAACAATATTTCATGATGGTGAACAGAAGGCAGGGAACACAACACAAACTGAAAAATAAAGATGATTGAATCTTAATTAATATAAAATATAGCTTTAGTGAGGTCGATGTTTGGTAAATATACTTGATGCCACTCATGTTCTGCCTTGGTATTAATAGAAAAATCAGTAGTTTCTCTCCCCACCCCTCCATCCTAATATTATTATATGTAGGAGGAATATTTGTACAGCACAAAAGACTTGAGGATTGTTGGCAATAGGACTATTTAATATAACCAGAATATATATTTTTAGAAAGGGTGCTGGAATATGCTTTGCATAGATATATTGGAACGTATATTAACCCTTGTATTTTTTACCCTTAATTTAGTCACATAGCAACATGTCTTTTATTCCTCATTTGTTATGGGCATCTGTGGTTGCAGAACAAATGTGTTGCTATAAATTATCAGCAGAACTGCTAACGGAAACCTAATCCTAAAAATATAATACTTTGCATGAATAACTTCAAAGCAATACATCCTTTAGTGCAGTTGCAATAAAATTCAGATGCACTGAATTAATTCAGACTTGGATCTGTGCCTATGTTCTGTATCTTGGAAAAAAATGTGGAATTTAGGGTTACTAGGTTTCTCTTTTAATATTTATATTTCATGCTAACAGAAGGTTTGGTCTCTGTCTCCTATATCCAAATTATATGGAAGATAAGTGCAACTCGACTTCCAATGTAGAAAAGCTATTTTGGCATTTTAGGTATTTGCAATAAAGATGCAGAATATCTCTCTATGGTATTATAAAAATCTTCACATCTGCTCACAGAGATTTGAAACCGAAGCTAATTTACTTCCCCCATCTTCCCTGGAATGTCTTTTCATCTGTGTAGAGAAATTGTTTAGGCTATTTTATTTTAGCAGACTACTGAAGTTTCTAATTAGAGATATGAGGAGGTGGAAGAGGCCCAAAACTGTCTCTATTTTAGGATAAAAGGATTAAGAGAGGATATTCTGAAAAATATGAGTGAAAACATTATTTTTGCTTTTTAAGAATGAAGAATGACAATGGTCCTAATATCATAATCATCAGAATTATGATGCATAGAGGAAACATAAGAAGTGAAAAGTATCTCTACCTAAGAAAAGGTATAGTTAGTATAAATGTTTCAATATTACAGAAAGAAGACAGGAAATTCACATTGGACCTTTGTGGATACTGCAGCAACCATGACTAAATTATTTTGAGTCACGGTAGCTGCAGTATGTACAAGAGTCCAATCCGTGCAATGGCAGGTGTGGGATTATGATCCAAACCACGCATGGGCAATTATGAACCCTTTATGACTTGTGGATTTCAAGTCTCAGAATTCCAACCAGCCAGCCACAGATCCACAGTCATAAAGGGGCCATAGTTGTTCACCCCGACCCAAACCATACCCCTTTTTATGTGTGCATCAAAATTCCATGTGTGAACATAAAAGGAAATACAGATCAGGATATCATACCTATTCACCATCTTACAGATTTTGACTCCCCCCTCCAAATGCTCCTGCATGGTTATGCGCAAGATTGTCAAGGCAAATGATGTGTTTTATTAAATTTGAGGATGTTTTTTTGGGTGTGTGTGTGTGCCATCAAGACAATGTTGATTCTTGGCGACTGTCTGGACTAGTTTTTGCAGTTTTCTTGGCAAAATATTGGAAGTGGTTTTCCATTGGCTTCTTTTAGCATCAGAGAAAAGTGACTGTCCAAAAGTCTCTCAGATGGTTTTATGCTTAAGGCAGAACTAGAACTCTCAGTCTCCTGGTTTCTTACATTTTGCCTTAATCAATATACTAAACTGACTCTCAAAACTTCACTACATTTGAACAAGAAACAAACATTTTAATGCAAAATTAATTTCTCAGAGAAGGAAAGCTGAAAAAAAGAGAGAGCTAGCTAGTCTACCATGTAAAAATAAGGGAGGAACACATTACATAAAATGACCAATGAAAATAAAAAGTTGGTGTTTTGGAACAATATTTAATTCTATTCTATTCTATTCTATTCTATTCTATTCTATTCTATTCTATTCTATTCTATTCTATTCTATTCTATTCTATTCTATTCTATTCTATTCTTATTTTATTCTGTACTATTCTGTACTACTCTACTCTACTCTACTCTACTCTACTCTACTCTACTCTACTCTACTCTACTCTACTCTACTCTACTCTACTCTACTCTACTCTTAAATAGTTGAAAGTAGAGATTGGATTAAAGTATACCAAGGATATAAGTAATAATGAGATACCTGCTTGCTATTTCTATAACACCCACATATTCTTCAATAGAGACCGCACAGTTTAAAGAATAAAGCAATGTACATAATTGGTAGGTGTTTTTCTTTAAAATGTCTGTAGCACATGCAAGTGCACATGTATATCCATATGGATACACAAACACAACTAGAAATGCATTGAATACACATCTCCCATTTTAGTTTGTTTCATAAAAAGTATCACATCCAAAATTTACCTGATTGTTTGGTTCTATTTTATTTTAAGATTAAATTAAAAGGAATTAAGAATTTAAATTCAAAGGAATTAACTGAAAATATGCTATATCATTCTTCAAGAAACTGAAGGAATTAATACCATGTTTTCCCGAAAATAAGACCCAACTCGAAAATAAGTCCTAGCATGTTTTTCAGGATGCTTGTAATATAAGCCCTACCCACAAAATAAGCCTGTTAAGATCATCAGTCAGATATTAATTGCAACATATGATGGACATATTGAATTATAAAATAATATTAATATATAATTAAATATAAATAAATAATATCATTGACATTAATACTTAAAATAAATGATATAAATTATAATTAAATATTTGTACATACCCAAGCAGGCATCTTTGGATGAGAGATAAATGCCTACCAGTATGTAAATTGATGAACTTGAGACACCATTGGCGTACTGGGATTCCCCTCCTTGCTCCTGTGGGGCCCCGGGGTGCGCAGGTCCTGGCTGCCTCTTGTGGATGGGGTGTCCTTGCCCCATCCAGGAACATCATGGGTGGGGTAGCTGGTGGAAGATTCATCCCACATGTATGGTGGAGCTGGAGGATGAGGTTGGATGGTGGGGGCCAAGGGCACAGGGGCCGTTGCATGATGCCACCCCCGCTCTGCCACCTGCCTCATCTTGCCTCATGGTGATGGCACCAGACCACCAAATGTACTATGTGGCCACCTTTTACATTGCGACTGTGGGCAAGCAAAGGGAGACAGTGGGATGGAGTGGACGGGCAGCCACCCAGTGCATCCAGTGGGCCAGAGCATGTGCCTCCCTCCCACATCTCTGCCTCCACCTGCTCAGACTCAGCTGTGCTATGTGGGCTTCGCAGTCCCAGAGTGCTCCGGCCAAGGGGTCAGCAGGCTGCAGTTGCTACCAGACACTGTAGCCCCTGTGCACTCTCTGCCTCCTGTACAATAAGACATCACCTGAAAATAAACCCCAATGAGTCTTTTGAATCAAAAATTAATATAAGTCTTATTTTGGGGAAAACACGAGTACCAAAAACCCTAAGCATCAAAACAATGCTCAATTGTCCTTGCTGAGAAGTCCATAATGTTAGGAAATAAAATAAAAGAAAATAAATAAAAGAAGAGGCCACTTAGCAGCAAGGAAAGTGGACACGATGACAGTGAAATGGATGGACCATTAAAAGATTTGAAGGGCCAGACTAGGGATAAATCATTATAGAAAATGTCTATCTGCCTGGTTGCTAAGAGTCCATACAATTTGATGGCATATAATTAATTAAGATTTTTTAAATTACTACCAAAATATATGGCAGAATTAAAAGCATTCTGAAGGAATATCTACATTCCCACTTTTCTTTGGTTTTGTCATATGAGGTCCTAGCAACACACTAAGTAGCAGTCCACATAGATTTGAAATAGTGTCTATGAATCCTGTATTTGAAATAGTATACCTGAGTCCTAAAATTAGATTTAGGTATATATTCTTTAGTTTTACTAATTATGCTTTTCAAGCCTCTTAATAATTGGTCATGCTGACTTGGGCTTTTGGGAGCTGCAGTATATGGAAGATGTTTGAAGAAATGAAGTGAAATTATACCCTTTTTACTGAGGAGGAATGACATGAGATAGGGTTAAAAGATGGTAATCATGAGAACCAAAATGGAAAGGGCAGCATTAGACGAACGCCTTAAAGAGGCTCTTGAATTTCCTTTAACAGAAAGCTGAATATGCATTTCCAGATACCTGAGGATGTATTTTGGGTAAAAGTACTTAACAATTGATGTATTCTGCACTTTGACAGAATCTATAGCTGGTATCTATGTGACAGTAATGTAGTTTCAAAAGGAACATGCTGGGAAATTTGTGAAAACTTGATGACTCTAGTCAGGAGAAGTAACATAGTAGTCCATCTCAATTATTTGGTGGATTAACCAATAAATGATTTATAAAATAATTTCTATTGATGTGTAAAATATATATTTATAACTTTCCTGCAAAACTATATTCTTGTTTGTTTAACACTCAGAAATCTTGTCTGGAGTAGTAGTCTGAAGTATATATATATATGGATATAGAATCAGGGATTAAGTGAATATTAAACTATGTCTGTGGAAAAATATTTTTGGTTTTTATATGTAAAAGCCAGATATAATGTGATAATTTCTTTCTTTCTCCAGTTCAATGATTGTCATTTATCATGCAAATGCTGTGTAAATGTCTAAGCTGTAACCTCATTGCCACTCATAAATCAAGGCCTTAATGCTTAACAGTATTGTTTTTTAAGCTGGTACAATTGTACTTTCAGATTTTTGATCTAAAAGAAGATTAAGCCGATATTTTGTCAGATGATGTCTTTGACAGGTTAAAGTAATAGTAATAGTTGTGAGCAAGATTTTTTTTTTAAAAAAAATTATTCTGCCATTAAACACCATCTCCCTCCTATACCCTTTAATCCATATCACTCTGATTCTTCAGTGCGGTTCATATATATCTGGAATGGAAAAGAAATCTAGTTTATACTTGCTTGAGTACACACACACTTTCATCTTTACAACTTGACTCTAGATACTCACTTATTCTTTTACTCCACCACTTCTGTATAATTGTTTTTTGAGGTTCAGAGAAGTTCTTAAGTTCTTAAAATGGAATAACTTGCACAACAGAACTTTCTTAAGAAATGTTCCATTGTGTAAGTTATTCCATTTTTCTGACCCTATATTGCAATAATTTTACGGCAAACTATTAGGTTGCAGTGCTTTATAAACTCCATAAATATTTTTTTTTCTCTTTGAGACTTGGGATACTATCCAATGTACACTTCCCAGTAAGACCAACTGAACATAAAGGGCTTGATTATAAATAAGCATGCTTTTTTATTAAGAAGAGTAAAAATTAGGTTATGACTCCTCATATATTGACATTACTTCTTTATGGGAAACAGATTGCCTCACTTTATCTTGGTTTACTTAGAACAGACATGTCAAACTCACGATGTCATGTGACGTCATGCAACAAATCAGGACGGTTTTGCCATTGCCAGCAATGGGGGTGGGTATGGCTTCCAGATGATGTGTCCGGCCTGCGGGCTGGCAGTTTGACATCCCTGACTTAAAACGTTGTTTAGCATTTGAGGAACAACAAAGGAGGAACAGAGAAGTGGGAAATGGAGAAAGTTTTGTTCTGTTTTGGATGAAGAAATATAACTTTTTCCCCACTTTTTTTCCCTTTTGCTTAGATATGCCCAGAGGAGTTAATATATTGGCTAAGGGTATTTGCAACTGTGTTAATAAGCACTCTGCCTCCCACAGTAATCCAGTGGTGTATATAAATTGTTTTTCAATGCTCACAAATCAAACTCCTATCTATACATCAACCAGGGGGATGAATATCTATGGGATAAAATTAATATTTTCCTCTCACAATATGCCTCCAGATTGTATTAAAATCTGATTGAGTTCGGATCAAATATTTTATCTCCATTTTTAGTTTGACTCTGCTATTTCCCTCTGGACTTTTTTCATTTTAAGCCTAGCGGCAGGGGATTTTTTTTGAGGGGTGTGTATAAATGAAGCCTTTCCTTTCCATATTCAGCATTCCATACTCACGGCAGCATTTCAAGAATGTAAACTATTGTAGTATGGTCTAGGTTTGCTGCAAAGGGCATTATCAACAGGCACCCATAGTAGAAATGCTTAATAGAACTTGGCCTAAGAATTGGATCTTTCAAATGCAATGTTGAGAGAAGGTCATCCAGCTGCCTTTGAAAACCAGGCAACTCAGTTGGTTATCTAAGAATTAATCTTCATTAAGGCTTGTTGGGATAAAATGCAGGTTACTTTTCTTTGTGCTTATGTCTCCGGCCACATCTCATCTTATGATAAAGTGAAGAATGATGGTGTGAATGTCTTGCTTGGCTGTTTTCATTTTGATGTCCATGTTGGCAAGACAAAGTTCATATTTCACATATTCTTATTATATTTTGCTAGATTTTTTTTTCATTTAAAATTTATTTTTAATACCATATTTCTACTTAAAATCTTTATTTTTCATAGCAAATCAATCTTAAATCTTAAAATATTAACTTTACTTCTATAAGCCACTCAGAGTCACTGTGGGTGAGTTGGGTGGCCATATAAATTTTCTCAATAAATAAAATAAATAAAAATGCAAACTGAAAATATAAACTAAGAAGGAAAACAAGAATACACACACACACACAAAATTATCACTACTATAATATGAATAATGCAAGATATTATTATAATGTATCACAGAATCTCTACCATAGTAACATATATATTGCTAAAGACTTTGATTAGAAACTATTGCCTTTACCTTTTCCATAACAGATAGATCACACATTCCCAACATTTCTTCAAGATATCACTTTTCCAATTTCTTAATATCATTCTTTTCGCCATCATCTCCATGCTTGATTCAAACCACAGTTTCTGATAAATAATCAAATTTCAAAGCTTTGGTATATAACTCAACACTGCATTAACATCTTTAACATTTAATTTTTTTGCTTTAAATTTACTTAAATCCCTTTAATTTATATACATCTCAAAAAACTATCTAAAACCCCCCACAAATGATCACCTGACCATACCATGTGGCTCAGTAAACCCCCACATTTCTTATACTGCCATCATTAAAAAATTGATGCTCATTCTTCCAAAAGTATTCCTTGGGGAGTCCAACATATCCATATCCCAGATACAATTTTTGATGAATCAACCGTAATCTCTTATCAGTAAATAACACATTAATATTTTTGAGCACCTGAAGCCAATGATGTGGCTTAATAGAAAATTCTAATTCTTTAGTCTACATTTGATGTATCCCACAGTAATAAAACTTATTATTGAGGTTTTAATAGAAACACATTATAGGTTTTATTTCTTTGATGGATTCCATTAAAAAAATCTTTGCTGTGTCCTTTAATAACCAGTTTAAATCTGCTTTTGCAAGAAAGCTTTCCACCTATATGTTCTTCATCTAGGAAATTATTGTCAACTGAAGTCATAAAAAAGCTGTGTAAGAAAATATTTTCAGTTGACAAATATAGGTAGAAGGTATGTCTGAGATGCTTGAAAGAATTTTATAATGTAGCTGAAGAATGGATGGAATGTGATTTGCTATAACAGGATTTATCCTTTATTCTTTTCAATCTGGAGCTTAGTTTTAGTGAGAGAAAGGGATATATTTCAGAATTGAAGAAAAGCTGAGGGCATGTGAAATTATCCTAAACTATGTTGAGTTAACGTTGAAAAATATTAAGCGAAATGCTAAGTCACGGTATTTATTTTATTACTGATCTCTTCATCTTGTTTGTTAAATTGTTATCTGGGAGACTCTGTTGGCCTTTAGGGCCCTGCTCCACAATATGCCATTTATGAGATGCAGATTCTGGAGATCATTTGGGATATTGCTACTGTACCAGCCTCCCTGCTGTGTGGCAAACTCCCATCGTGAACTGCTGGAGGCTGTCTCAGGATTGGCTGAGGAGTTCCCCAGACTTATGTACTTGGGGGACTTCATTTTGCTGTCCCTGGACTGATCTGGCAAACTGCTTGGGAGTTAATGGCCACCATGGTAAACATGGACCTATCCCAAGTCCTCCATGGCTCAACATGAAAAAGTGATAACTCATTGGATATGGTTTTCTTTTTTTTATTTAAATGAAATTTTATTAATTTTTATAATTGTAAATATAACAAATAAAAAATATTCAAATTAAAACAACTCAACTGAATACAAACATCTGCGACTTTTTCAAACAGGAGAACAAAACATAAAATAACTATGGATATTGCTCGGCGGCACCCCCACCCCCACATCCCCCTCCTCCTTTCTCCATTCCTCTACCTCTATCCACCCACCATCTCTACCCCCACTCTCTCCACCCTCCTCTTACCTCTTACCACCTCCCTACTTCCCTCAACCTTCACTCCTCAGTCTCAGATGTGGTGCCGAGGAGCCGCCTGAGCAACCCATCCTTTATCTAAAAATATATATATATATCGTTCTTACATAATCCCAATATCATGTTACAGTTGAGAAGATTATAGATTATAAATTATAATATCCCCCCCACTCACCCCGACTTCCCAAAGTGAATACAGGGGAAAAAAAACACAAGAAAACCCACTAAACTACTCTAACATATTATATAAATCCTATTAAAAATTTAACTACCTTATTCAATCCAACATATCAATATTTAACTATATGCTAAATACAATTTCTTAAATTGATATTTCCCTTGTATATAATCTATCCATTTTTTCCAATCCAACATATATTTTTCATTTGAATGATCCTTCAAATATGCGGATATTTTAGCCATTTCTGCCAAATTTATAACTTTTAAAGTCCATTCTTCAATAGATGGTAATTCTGATGTCTTCCAATATTGTCCCACCAACAGTCTTGCTGCTGTAATCAAGTTCAAAATCAAATTCGTCTCTATGGTGGTGCAGTCTTTTATAATACCTAACAGAAACAACTGTGGTAGAAATTCAATACGCTTTTTCAATATATTTTGAAGTATCCACCATATTTTTATCCAAGAAGCCTTGATTTTTCTACACGTCCACCAGACATGAAAATAAGTAGCATCCATAGATTCACATCTCCAACATTTCGGTTGTAAATCCGGGTACATAGATGATAATTTTTTCAGGTCTAAATGCCATCTATAAAACATTTTATAAAAATTTTCTCTTAAATGTTGCGCTTGTGTGAATCTTACATTTTTCACCCAGATCCTCTCCCATGTTTCCATCATAATTGGTTGTCCAAAATTATGTCCCCACTTAATCATGCAGTCCTTAACTAGTTCAGTTTCAGAATCAAATTCAATTAATGCATTATATAATCTTTTAATATGCATAGGCCTTTGATCTCTAACTTGTTTAATTAAATTTTCATCTGTTAAAGAAAAGCCTATCTTAAAATCTTTCTGCCATCTAGTCTGCAGTTGTGCATATGGAAACCAAGTATGAACTATTCCTTCTTCCTTTAACATATTCAATGATTTCAATAATAACAAATTCCCTTCTTTAATTAGAAGTTTCTCATAAGACACCACATCTTGAATTTGTTGTCTATTTATACTCTCTATTGCGTGCCTGGGAACTGTCCAAAGAGGAATCTTTTTGTTTAACTTATAATAAAACTTTTTCCAGACACGCAGCAGAGCACTTCTCAGTAGGTGCTCTTTGAAACTTCTATCCACCTTTTTATCATAAACTAAATATGCATGCCAACCGTATAGTAAACCGTACCCTTCTATATTCAATATTCTATCCTTAGTTAAATTAACCCAGTCACTTATCGCTACTAAAACTGCAGCATAGTAATATAACTTAAAATTGGGCATTTTCAAACCACCTCTTTCCCTTGTATCCTGAATAATTTTTAGTTTAACCTTGGTTTCTTGCCATTCCAGATAAATCTATTAATACCTTTCTGCCACTCCTCCAAATTCGCATCCTTTTTAAGTATAGGTAACATTTGAAACAAAAATAAAAATTTTGGCAATACATTCATTTTAATTGCAGCTATCCTACCCAACATAGATAATTGTAATTTTTTCCATTTATCTAATTCTATTTGTGTCTTATTCCACAAAACTTCATAATTATTCTTATATAACTTCCCATTAGAAGCTTCAATATAAATTCCTAAGTATTTAACTTTCTTAACTATCTCACAACCCGTTATTCTTTCCAAGTCTTGTTTTGAATTATTATCTAAATTTTTAACTAACATCTTTGTCTTAGATATATTTAATTTAAAACCTGATACCCTACCATAATTTTGAATTATCTCCATCAAGCTCTGAACCGACTGTGTTGGTTGAGTCAATGTCACAAGCAAATCATCAGCAAAAGCACATAATCTATAATCATGTTGTCTAATCTGTATACCTTTTAAATCATCTGAAGCTCTAATCCTATTCAATAAAACCTCTAAAGTTAAAACAAACAGCAAGGGGGATAAAGGACATCCCTGTCTAGTGCCTTTCTCTATATTAAATAAATCTGTTAAATGCCCATTCACAATAATCTGACCTTTTTGTTTCTGATAAACTGCTAATATGGAATTAATAAATTGATCACCCATTCCCATCCTAACAATTAATTTTTTCAAAAACAACCAATTCAGTCTATCAAAAGCTTTCTCCTCATCCAAAAACATAAGAACTGCAGGCACCTGGATATGCTTATCCAAATATTCCATTATGTTCATAAGTTGTCTAACATTAGTTTTCATCTGTCTCCCTTGTAAAAAACCAGTTTGGTCAGAATGAATTATTTGTCTTAGAACTGTCATTAATCTATTAGCCATAATTTTTGCAAAAATCTTATAATCTGTATTTAACAATGAGATAGGTCTAAAATTTTCTACCTGAACGTTATCTCTTCCCTCTTTGGGAATCAAAGAAACATAGGATGTTTTCCATGAAGGTGGAACCTGACTACCCTCTTGTATATTTACAAATAACTCTGTAAGAGGTTCCACCATCTCCTCTTGAAGATACTTCCGGTGGCTCCGCTGGCATCGCTATAGTCTCCTTTGGAGGCTCCGTTCTCTAGGGTTTGTTAAGCCGCAAAAACAGCAAACATCAGCTGTTTTTTGCGGTGGAAAATCCCCCCTTCGGGCGAAGAAGGGGTGAAGAGCATTGAGCGTGGGTTGAGCTCCTCTAAAAGTCCACTGGAAAAGTTTTCAGGGGTTTAGAGTGAGAGCTCCCCAGGCGCTTGAAATGCTCCTGCCCTGAGACGCTTCTGTTGGCAGACAGAGAAAGACGCCGCGACCACTCCTGCTTCAGAAAAAATTTCAAGAGAGACCTGCATGCAGGCGGAGTGAATACAGGAGTTCTTTATTGCAAGTATTTTTTTTTTACTTCTGACCACGTATTTTTTTAAATCAACATAATGTATCCAAGATGGCGATAGCTTTCACTGTAAAGAGAAAGTGTCTGAAAGTGAAAGTGAACCTTTTTTTTTGAAGTAAAGCTTGAGGGACTATTTAGATTGGAGTTTTAAAATTTTATAAGCTATAATTTAAATTGTGATTTGAAAGAAGATAAGAAGAGGGGGAAATTTTGGCAAGATATCTATGAGGATTTTTTTTCATTTAAGGAAAATTTCTTTTTTTTAAAAAAAGTGGACTGATTTTAAAATGGCCACGAGGCAGACCAAGATAACTATTGCGAAGGTGGCTGTATCTTCTCCGGCTCAGCCCTCTAAATTACAATCAAGCAGTCTGTCTGCTCTCCCAGCCTCTCTAACATCTACAGAATCTCAAGCCCCTTTGCTTATCCAATCTCCTCCAGAAATGCTTACTATGAAAGATTTACAGGCTGCATTATCTACAATGACTGAAAAGCTGGAGAGAAAGATTGAGGAACAAGTTAAAGGTTTAACTGATGAGCTGGAGACAATAAAAGAAACAATTGAGACTCACAATATTGTGATAAGAGAAGATATTGTGGATGCTATTAAAGGGGTTTGGGAGTACACTTTAAGAGTTGAAGAGAAGGTGGATGGTATTTAGCAGCAATTGGAGGAGAAAATTGATGAAGTTAGAAGTAATATCCAAGATCAAGCGGTTATGGCTCAATATAATCAGATGTTATTGGCTGTTAGAATTAGGGGGCTGAAGGAGATTGCAAATGAGAATCAGGAAGATTTAAGAAGAATTTTTGAGGAATCTTTGGCAAAATTTCTGGAAGATGGAGTACAGAATGTATCCTGGCAGATTGATCGGATCTTTAGAATTAATTCATGGGTTGCAAAACAAAGAAAGTTGCCTAGAGATATTGTGATTTATTTTGTTACAAGGAAATTCAGAAATTATGTCCTTACTACATCTTATAACAAACAATTAATTGTTGCTGGTCAAGAGGTGGTGGTTCTGAAGGAGATTCCCCCGAAGATGTTAAGAGCAAGGAAAGATTATGCATTTTTGATGGAGGAGCTTAAAAAACGTGCTATACAATTTAGATGGGAGGCTCCAACTGGACTTTCATTATTTTTCCAGAGTAATAGATACTGCCTGACTTCGGTTGGTGAAGCGAAAGATTTTTTTGAGAATACTCTGAAGGTTGGTAAACTCCCGTCTCCAAGACCAAAAAAGGCAGATTTTCCAAAAGAGAGAGATATGGAGTTAAAACAATCAACACAATCTTTGGAATCACAATCTCTGACAGCATCAGGATTTGATAAAGGAGCATTGGTGGAGCTGCCTGTGCAGTGTATTGATATTTTTCAGCCTTTGGAGGTAGAGAAGGTTAAAGAGCAAAGGCAAACACGTGCAGCTACTAAACGCATGGAACAACGAGAAAAAGAACAACCAGTTTGTACACAAGTTGTATCCACATCTCCGGAAGCCATGGGAGCAAGACCAAAGAAGAAAATGGTTGAAGATGTTAATTTGGCCTTGCAAAAGCTTTCTCAAATTGGTCATGTCAAATAAATATTTGACATGGAATGTCAATGGTTTAAATTCTCCACAGAAAAGGAAGAAGATATTTCACTATTTGAAGCAATGTAAAAATGATGTAATTTGTTTACAAGAAACACATATTAGAATTTCTGATCAGAAATATTTGATAAATAATAAATTAGGTTCACATTTTGTGGTAGCGTCTGCTGAGAAGAAGAATGGAATTGTTATTTATGTTAAAAATCATATAAGAGCTAAATTAATAGAATCAGATATTCAAGGTAGATTTTTAGCTATTGAAATTTTAATAGATGGGAAGAAAGTTCTTTTGATGGGTATATATGCACCAAATCAACAACAAGGAATATTTTACAAGTTATTATATAAAAAATTAATACAATTGGATTATAGGTCTTGTATTTTAATGGGAGATTGGAATGGTATTTTAGATGTTGGTTTAGATAAGAAAAAGATTTTACCTGTTCCGCAAACACGTTCCATGCTGCCTAAATCCTTTTTTTTATATTAAGGATGATTTTGATTTGATAGACATATGGAGAGAAAGACATGGCAAGGAGCAAGAGTTTACTTTTTTTCTGATAGACATCAATCATTTTCTAGAATTAATTTTATATTAACTACAAGTGACTTTATTTTTAGATTAAAGAAGGTGAAAATCCTACCTAATGTTTTGTCAGATCATAATCCGGTTTGGATGGAAGTAATGGTAGGTCAGACTCCTAGAAGATCTTGGAGAATTAATGAAAATTTGTTTAAATATGATACAAATGTGAATGAATGTAAAAATGTTATGAAGGAATTTTTTATGTTAAATATGTATAAGGATACGACAATAGAAATGGTCTGGGATGCTAGTAAAGCTTATATGCGTGGGATTTTAATTGATATGAATAAAAGGCATAGACGTAAACAAGAGGAAAAAAGGAAGGAGTTAGAAGAGGAAATAAGGAAGAAAGAGTTATTATTAATAAAGAGACCAGATGATAGAAATATTAAAGAGGGGATTAAGATTTTACAGAAACAATTTGACTTGTTGATGACGGACCAAGTTGCCAGGAATATACAATATGCAAAACATAATACATTTTTTAACTCCAATATACCTGGCAGATGGTTGGCTTACATATTAAGGAAAAAACAAAAATCCCGTATAATTGAGAAAATAGAATATAAGGGGAAGGAAGTGTTTCAACAAGAAATTATTAAAAAAGCTTTTTTTGAATTTTACTCTAAGTTGTACTCTGAAGAGAAAGTACAAGAGAATGAGATAGATACTTTTTTGCAAAATGAAAATGTTTTGATAATTACTAAAGAACAAAGAGATAGATTAAACGCATTGATTACATCAGAAGAAATCATTTCAGTGATTAAACAATTGAAAGTGGGAAAATCTCCTGGGACTGATGGGTTAACGGCGACCTATTATAGGTATCTTGGATATGGTTTTCTTGTCCGGGCAGTGGCAATGTGATCTGAGAAGTAACTATACTTGTCCCCATGTTATGATCATATCATGCCCTATTTACATTGATATTCTCTTATGGTACCTGCCTCCACAGAGACAAATGGGCTGAAGAAATCTTTACTTGAAAAAAGGTGAAAAGATTTAAAAGGTATTTTCTGTTAATAATTCAGTACTACGCAAGTGTCTTTAGAATTGAAGAGATATGAAAGTTATTTGTCACGAAAGTGTGTTCGTGGAGTCCCGGCAACCATGATTAATGACAGAGACCTTGCTTGTCTCTCTGGGATGGAAGCCCCGGCCGAAGCCAGCCATCTTCTTTTATTACACATCAAAGGTCTCTTCCCACAAATTGTCACCCTACTGATTTACAGCCAATTACATTACACAGATAGTTAAAACATACACTTTGAAAGCATGACGTATTTTTCAAGAAACGAAACTTTTCCCTGCATCTTCCTCCACCCCCTTAGTACAGCTGTCAGCTGACAGCCTGTAAGGGGGGGGAGAAGGGAAGCCCATCCAGGCAGAGAAGGATTTCTTAAAGGAGAAATGGACATTTATCACAACATCTCATCCTTTTTTGTTTTTGTTTAGAAGCAAAGGCTTTCAGTCCATGTATTCGATTTCATCCAACTGAGGTGGCTGTTTATCCATTGGCATCCGCTCGAATCCTTGTTGACTAATGTTCACTTGTTGAGACAATTTTTTCTTTGGTATAAAAGATTTCATCATAGCAAAAATATCAGGCAAACATTGTATATAAAAGCATCCACAATGGAATAATATAACAATACAAAATAATACTTATCAAATTTCTTAACCATTGAAAATTTGGTAACCAAAACCAGAATGCATTCCAAATATCCCCAATGCTTATGATCTCCGGATATTGGTGGAGGGATTTGTCCTTGTTCTTCATTAAGCATTTCAACGGCCATCACTGTCATTGGCTGCAGTCCAATTCCGTGCGCCATTAAAATAGCTACAAACCCAATACACTTGCATTGTACTCTCCATCATCACATTTTGCATACACTTTGTTATTACTTTGATCACAGTGATCAGACATATTAAAGGTGATATTACAAGAGAGAGATATACTTAAAAGAATAATTCCCTTAGAAAAATTAAAACACACTAATGCAAAATCTACATAATAAACCCTAAGTGACAGCGTATAATGTACTGCCTCATTAATATGTACAAAACTTTCGCTAGCTCCAGTGTTGTTCAAAGGAAGTCCAACTAAAGAAAAGTCCTTGACTGGCATCCGATGGTGACATCATACACATCCAGCAGTCAGTATGGTTTGTTAAGGCACTAACTTTTTATTGTCCTTCCAAAATTATTGTCCATCCACTTTGGGCTCACCAGAGTCTTTGCAATCTTTTGGCTGTACACTGTAAGGGCGAATATTGCGGCCAGGAACCCATATCGTATTGCCTTCATGTTGCACCGCAGCATATCCACGACCCCAGGTAATAAGTTCAGCTGGTCCTTTCCACTGGGGGTCTGGTAGTTTATGATACCAAACTAGCGGTCGAACCGTGGTTGCTGCATCTGGAAGGGGAGAAAAATGCCTGCTCGCAGCTGTATTAGGTGTTGTGCCAGGTGGTTTAGAAAATTGAGAGTATATAAAGCCAAATTAAGATGATTTTGCACTCCAGGTAGTCCGGGGGTATTTTCCCCATTTTTTTGTTTTTAATTTGTCAAGCATGTGCTTAAGAGTGGAGTTGGCCCGTTCCACTACTGTTTGCCCCTGTGAATTGTAAGGAATGCCAAATTTATGAATAATGTCCCACCGATTGCAGAACTGAGCAAAGGCGTGACTACAATATGCAGGTCCATTATCAGTTTTTAATTCTTTAGGAGTACCCAGAGTGCTAAAAGTTCGAATACAATGATTGATGACATGTTTAGTTGCCTCTCCACGCTGTGGAGTAGCAAGGATGAACCCAGAATATGTATCAATAGTCACATGTATATATTTCCACGGGCCAAAAGATGCATATTGAGTAACGTCCATTTGCCAAATTTGACATGCCTCAAGTCCACGGGGATTCACACCCATTGGAATAGACAGTCCTTGTTGTGAACAACTGGGGCACTGTTGAATGATAGCTGTTGCCTCCCCGGGGGTTATGCCAAATTGTTTAGCCAAAGCCTTGGTGTTTTGATGAAAAGAGCCATGACTATCCCAGGGAGTAAGTTGTTGCATAGTCATAACTTGCGTGTTGCCATATCCGCCTGGGAATTCCCTTCACTGAGAATTCCTGGAAAATTTTGATGACTTTGGATATGTGCAATAAAATAAGGACAATATCTTGTCTCAATAAATTTTTGCAATGTCAAAAATAGTGTCAACAAAGTCTCATCCAAACTAGGAGAGATATAAGCAAAAAGTAAATTTTTATGGCCAAAAATCATGGATCTGCTGAAAAATGACAAAAAAAACCTGACCAGGCCAATCACCAATCAATAATTGCAAAACCAAATTATTTTGAATCAAAGTTTCCCACAATTTTAAGGAAAATGGGATAAAAATAATTGCAAATTCAATTCCAAAAATCTCGCGCCATCGTGTGGCCACGATGTGTAATTTCAGCCAAAGTCATAGCTGGAGTGAAAACAATTTCTTGAAGGCATATTAGATTGAGTAATTGCCACTGTGGGTGGTCGATCAAAAATCACATTCAAATGCACAGGGTAATTGTCAACACACCAATTAGTCCACTGGGTGTTGAGGGCTGTTTGGACTTTCTCAACGACCAATAGCTGGTCGGAGGTCAATGTCACAACATCTGTGGGATTTTTGAGGCCTTTTAATGCCATAAATAAGGGAGAAAGGGTCGAGGTAGAAAGACCTATATATGGCCTTAACCAATTAATATTTCCTAAATATTTTTGTAGTTGAACCAATGTAGGTGCAAGTGTCTTTTGACCAGTGCCAATTAAGGGTTGCAGAACTCTTTTGCAGTCTGCATTAGCATTTTCAACAGCCAATTTCATCAAAATCTCTTTTGTAGCTAATTCATTAGCAATTTCTTTATCAATACTATCTTTTAGTCTATTTATAAATTCATCATAGGGCTCAGTAGTTCCCTGTTTAATTTGAGTAAAACTTTTGCCAAATTTTCCACTTTCATCTACTACCTTTAAAGCAGCAAAAACAGCCTGTAAAATTACACCATGTATAGCTGCATCTGGCTGTTGTCCAACAGCAGTGAACTGTCCAGAGCCATAAATTTGGTCTGGCACTAATTGAGCAGTGCCTCTCTGAATAGCTTGAATACGATACTGAGAGTCCCAAACTGCATACTGCGCAGGTGTTAAAATCATTTGCATTAATGCCTTCCAATCTGCTGGAATCATTTTGTGAGCAAATCCATTATCAATTTCTGCATCCATGCCCACAGTTACAGGGTATAAACTTGTCATTTCCTCAACGTTCAATTCACCTACTTCATAAGCATTTTGTAAAGTCTCCTGAATAAGATTACTTGTTTTGGTCAGAGCTGGAGGATCACACAACTCAACATTGCTAGGGAAAACCTTGCTGTGATTTTTAATTGTTACTGGAGTTTCACTGGCAGGGGGAAGAAGTTGAACTTCATTATAATTCAATGGATTCAGTAATATTTTTAGTAGGAGATGCTCCTGTGTCTCCAAAGCTTTTAACACTACTCTGCAAGATGTTAAAATAGAAGCGGGGGCCCTAGAATTTGTATGTAACAACTCCTCCACTCTCCTCCAAGTTTCAACTTTAAGGCAGCCTGCCTCTGGGTAGAAAGGAATGTGTTTCCAAATAAATTCAAGGAGAGATCTTAAATCTCCTTCTGTCAGCTTCTGAGCTGTAAAATGAACATAATTCTTCCTGGTTATCTCTGTGAGCTTAGTCAAATGCATTTCTTGCCTTTTTGAGAGATCCCCACCCATACTTACGAGGGATCAGTCCTCGTCCAGCGATGAACTGATGAAGCGCGCTTGGCCACGTCCGGGCGGTAAGTATGAGGGTCCAGGGACGTATAACCTCTCAGGGTTATCACGTCGGGGTCACCACTTGTCACAAAAGTGTGTTCGTGGAGTCCCGGCAACCATGATTAATGACAGAGACCTTGCTTGTCTCTCTGGGATGGAAGCCCCGGCCGAAGCCAGCCATCTTCTTTTATTACACATCAAAGGTCTCTTCCCACAAATTGTCACCCTACTGATTTACAGCCAATTACATTACACAGATAGTTAAAACATACACTTTGAAAGCATGACGTATTTTTCAAGAAACGAAACTTTTCCCTGCATCTTCCTCCACCCCCTTAGTACAGCTGTCAGCTGACAGCCTGTAAGGGGGGGAGAAGGGAAGCCCATCCAGGCAGAGAAGGATTTCTTAAAGGAGAAATGGACATTTATCACAACAGTTATTTCATCAAATAATAACTCTAACCCTTTTGGCCCCAATTTATACATATTTATTACAATCAACAATTTCTGGCTAGATTTATTTGCTAAAGTATGTTCACAATTAAAGCTCCAGATGCACTTTGATGATGCTACTAATCTGGCACAGCTTAAGCTTAGTGTCTAGCTACCCAGTCATCCACAATGATAGAGAATGAGATTGAACACAAATTTTAACTAGTAAAAATATGTAAAACTATGCCTTGGAATGAAACAGTCTTATTTATTTAGAATGAGGTATGAAATGTCCTCATAAAAGATTAACATGCACATGTACATACCAATATGAGTACCACCACCACATATTTGTTTTAAAGAATGTTAACATTTTAGTTAAATATCCATTTATATGTGGATATGCACCACAATATTGCACATGTAAGGATTTTTTTTAAAAAAATAATACTTTTAATGAAGCACCAATTAAATGCAAAGGAAAGCTGCATCTTCACAAATTTAAGGTTTGATGTACTTATGTGTGAAAATAAACAGAAACAAATAATTATACTGTGCTAATAAGAATGTTTTTCAGTAACCAATTTGCTAGCAAATAGATCTTCCTCTTTTCTGAAACACAATGTGAAATTAAATGTGCCAGTTCAGTTCTTTGTAGACAACACCGTTTCAATTTGAAATGAAAAATGTGAAAAAAAGCAATTCTTGATGTAACAATAGAGTCATTGTATATCAGAATTCAAAATGGTTCAGTTCCCTAGGCGCCTATATTCCAAATCCTGAAAAACAAATACAACACATACCATTTCTTGAGAATAATTCCTAATGTCCTTTCAGTTTACCTATAGGCTAAACTGAAGTGCTTCCATTTGTGCAGATAAGTTGAGGAGTAAAAACTCTTAAGAGTCCAATTTTTCAACTATTTTTGATGGCTGCCTGCTGTGTCTATCTCTTGGTACAAGTATATCTCTGCACGTATAATAGATTTTTAACCTTGGGTTTGATAATGGCATCTTTTCCCAGAGAAAGCTACATAGAATAGAATTACTTGCATTGCCTTCAGGGAAATAGAAAACAGGTAAATCAGAAGTTATTATCTTTGGGGAAAAAACCTATATCTATTAGAATTTCAGTAGCAATATGCTGAATTCTCCATTCACTTAAGGGGACAGATGAGAAAACCTGGGTTATATTTTAAATCTGTCTTATATTTCCTCACTTTTTCAAAGGCAGGCATTCCTCCTTTTCTGGCTTACTGAACTGTTTTTGCATTCTTATTTTGAAAACTTTACTGCCTTTGTGCTTCTGTACTAATCTCATTATCTACATACATATATTTTAAAGTAGCTTTAAATATATTTTTGTTCATATGAAGTTTTGTTGGTTCATATTGTCCCAAATTTCATTATATTTTGAGATTAAGATGATGCATTCTGAAAGAAAGTAACAGCTAAATTCTGTTTATTATTTTTAAAAGGAATCCCATTTTTAAATAAAGGAAATGTTGAAATATGTACCTGTCACCAGATGTGTATTGTTTCATGCAAATTTAGTTGCAAAAAGATGGCCCTGCTTTCTTATGCAAATAGATCAAAGGCTTACTACTTGCCAATATAAATGAACTGCTGCCACTTTCCAGAGAGATAGCCTAATCACATGCAGTGAGTAACACAAGACAATGAGTTTCAGCAATAATAAAGTTTTCTTGTTATCAAAGCTTGTAAAAATACATTCAAGCATGTATTCTTTCAACTTACATACCTTCTACCCATTATGACTAAGTATGAAACTGAATTGTGGGAGAAGACAACTATGTATTACAGTAGGGAAGTCTGGACAATGGAGTCTTCTAACAGAGATTGTGCTCGTCCATCACACCTTCCTTTCTATGACACTCCAGCTTTTTCTTGATTTAGGCTGTTGATTCAAAAATGGCTTATTGCATGACAGTTGCTATCTCTGTTGTCTGTATGATGAGAACCTGATGGATTGCTTCCTGGTTCATGAATTAGTGCACAACCTCAGCATGGACCCAGCTGAAGATCCCATTCTTCCATTCCAGAGAAGTGATAAAATTGTCTTCTTTTCACATTCCACTATTGCTCGCTGTCACCTTAAGTTCAGGGAAAAATGAAAGTTGCTTCAGCTAAACTTGTGCCCTAGAGCTTTCCTTTGTATTCTCTTGCAAAATGTTGAAAGATGTCTGATATTCTCAATCTGCCATTTCCCTCAAGGCAAATGTCATTTGTATATATGTAGAACATCATTGACAGGTAAGACAAGCAGCTATAGTGCAGTGGTATGGTGTTCCAACCCAGTGAGTAAAGCGTTGCTTTGTTTTATGGATATCCTTGGATGTGCTGAATTGATCAAAGCCGCTTCAAACCAAATGATCTCTATGAAACTTGGCACAGCCCAAAATAAAGAACCTTGAATTTGGTTTGCTACTTAAAAGCTGTTTGTATTCTTCAGGCATTACGTGTCAATCATAATTTGGAAGTAGAACTAAAATTCCAAGCTTGCTAATGCAGCTTTTCATTATCCAGGAATGTTTCTCCTCAAGGCTGAGATCCAATATTTTTTCACCACATTAGATCCATCTAGCTAAGATTTCCAGTACTATTAATTAAAAGTTTCCTTCTTGCAAATTCAGCTTGCTGCTTTATTTCTTCCTGTAAATGAGGTTGGGAGATGAATGATGACTAGCCTATTAATGGTTTATTCACTATTCCCTCTTAATTGCCTCAATGTCTACTGTTCTAACAACACTGACATACTGCTTTCTTTGCATTATTTTTTAGTTTCTCTTGTTATTTCTTCCAGCTCAATATAATATTGGAAAAAATAGGTATTTATGTAGCATGGCCCATTCATCTGTGTTTCAGCAGGGTAATTCTATAAAAAAAACTGAGCAAAAAAGAGAGCAGTTTGATCTAGTGGTTAAGGCAATAGGCTAGAAACTGGCAAACTGTGAGTTCCAGTCCTGCCTTAAGCATGAAAGCTGACTGGGTAACTTTGGGCTCAATATACATTACAAGGTTGTTGTTATGGGGAAAATAGAAGGAGGAAGGAAAAGTATGTATGTTTGTTGCCTTGAATTACTTATAAGGGTAATAAAGATGGGTTTAAAAAAAATCTAATGACTAAAAATAAATTTTAAAAATGGGATCAAATTTGATATGGAATTTAGAATAGAATAGAGCTGGAATGCATTCCAACTCTATTCTATTCTAAATTCCATATCAAATATGGAGGTCTTCTAGTCCAGCCCCCTGCTCAGGCAGGAAACCCTATACCCTTTCAGAGAAATGGTTGTCTAGTCTCTTCTTAAAAACTTCAGTGTTGGAGCATTCACAACTTCTAGAGTCAGGTTGTTCCACTGATTAATTGTTCTAACTGTCAGGAAATTTCTCCTTAGTTCTAGGTTGCTTCTCTCCTTGATTAGTTTCCATCCATAGGGTGGGGGATATTAATGAAAGATCAAATTGGGCATGATACTATAGAGAAATGTGTCCCTCTAGGAGAGGAAGACAATGGCTTGGAATGCTGCTAACTTGTCGTCAAAGTCCTTTTCTTTCCTCCCAAATACATAGATAACGGTACAACACGAGGGAAGAAAGCAAAAATATGCACATTTGAACCTACTCTGATTATATGCCCCCTCACATATACACACAATCCTCCCTCCCTCCCTCCCTCCCTCCCTCTTTCAGATACACACACAAACATAAAAAGAAGCATTTTTTTAAGGAGAAGAAAATACTAATGCCTCTATGGTGACTGTTGGAAAAGTGTTTAGGAAGTCCTGCTCTACATGCTTGTCCTTCCTTTTAAACTATGAAAGGAATAAAGCCATACAAGTCTTTATTAAGATAGTTTATTCATACTAAATAGACAGGGATAGGCAACCCAAAACACAAAAAGAGTCACTTCGACTCGCTTCCCACCGAAAACAAAACACTGGGAGCCGCAAAACCCTTTTGATAGCTGAAATGAAGATAACACAGCATATATTTATGAAGTGTTATCTTCATTTTAGATGTCAAAACAGTCTCTCTCCCTTTCCCCTCTCTCTTCCTCTCTTTCCTCTCCCTCTCTTTTTCTTTCCTCTACCCTACTCTTTCTCTTTCCTCTTTCTCTTTTTAGCTCTCTCACTTTCTCTCTTTCCTCTCTCTCTCTCTTTCTCTCTTTCATCTCAATCTCTTTCTTTCTCTTCCCTCTCCCTCTCTTTCTTTCTCATTCCTCCCCCTCTCTCTTTCCTCTCTCTCTTTCCTCTCTCTCTCTTTCCTCTCGCTCTCTTTCTCTTTCCTCTCTCTCTTTGTTTCCTCTCTCTCATTCTATCTTTCCTCTCTCTCACTTTATTTCTCTTCCTCTCAATTTCTTTCTCTTTCCTCTCACCCTCTCTCTTTCTATCTTTTCCTTCTCTTTCTTTTTCCTCTTTCTCTTTCTTTCTCTCTTTCCTCTCTCTTTTTCTTTCCTCTCTTTCTATCTTTCCTCTCTCTCTTTCATCTCCCCCCTTTCTCTTTCCTCTCTCTTTCTCTCTTTCCTCTCCCCCACTCTTTTTCCTCTCCCCCTCTCTCTTTCTCTCTTTCCTCTCCCTCTCTTTCTTTCTCTTTCCTCTCCTTCTCTTTTTCTCTCTTTCCTACCGTATCTCTCCTTCTTTCCTCTTTATTTTTCTCTTTCCTCTCCCTCTCTTTCTTTCTCTTAACTCTCCCTCTCCCTTTCTCTTTTCCTCTCTTTCTTTCCTCTCTCTCTCTTTTTATCTTTCCTCTCTCTCTTTCTCTCTTTCTTCTCTCTCTTTTTTCTCTCTCTCTTTCATATCCCTCTCTCTTTCTTTCTCTCTTTCCTCTCTCTCTTTCCATCTTTCCTCTCTATCTTTCTCTCTCTTTCCTCTCTCTTTCTTTCTCTTTCCTCTCTTTCTTTCCTCTCCCCTCTCTTTCTTTCCCCCTCTCTCTTTCTATCTTTCCTCTCTCTCTTTCCTCTCCCTCTCTTTCTTTCTCTTTCCTCCCTCTATCTCTCTCTTTCCTCTCTCTTTCTTTCCTCTCTCTTTCTCTTTTTTTCTCTCTTTCTTTCTCTTTCCTCTCTCTCTCTCTTTCTATCTCTTTCATCTCCCTCTCCCTTTCATTCTCTCTTTCCTCTCCCAGTCTTTCTTTCTCTTTCCTCTCCCTCTTTCTTTCTCTCATTCCTTTCTCTCTTTCTCTCTTTCCTCTCCCTTTTTTCTCTTTCCTCTCCCTCTCTTTATCTCTTTCCTCTCTCTTTCTATCTTTCCTCTCTCTTTCTTTCTCTTTCCTCTCTTTCTTTCCTCTCCACCTCTCTCTTTCTTTCTTTTTCTCTTTCCTCTCCCTCTCTTTCTCTTTCCTCTCCCCCTCTTTCTCTCTTTCCTCTCTCTCTTTCTCTCTCCTTCCTCTCCCCTAGTTTCTTTCTCTTTCCTCTCCTTCTCTTTCTTTCCCTTTCCTCTCCCCCTTTCTATTTCCTCTCTCTTTCCTCTCCCCTCCACTCTCTCAATTTCTCTCTTTCCTCTCCTTTCTTTCTCTTTCCTCTCCAATCAGATCAAGTCAGCCAAAGTTGCCACACCCGTCCTGGACCATAGAGATCACAGTCTTGACTTGATCTTGCCCAGGACAGATGTGCAAGTTTGGCTCTTAGGCAGGTATAGTCTGCATTGGTGGATTTTCCTTTCTTCAGTAGCTTTGTGGTGCTCTATTTAGCACTGAATTTGGCCTACCATTACCAAAAATTTCTATTCCTCTCCCATTCAGGAACTTGAAACTTTTCCCCAATCTCCTGTATTGGGGGGAGGGGTAGTACAACTAGCTTGTTTTTCGAGGAAAGTGCTCCTTCCCCCTTTTTCCTCCCTTCCTAAATCTTCCCCTTTATCCCAACACCTGATCAGGCCTGTTAGCTCTCACCCAAACGTGGGGGGAATTTAGCGTTTCCATTGGAGCTTGTGGCTGCAGCTCTCGTGGCTGTTTCCACGGAGAAGGCTTTATAGGCCTCACGCGTCCTAGATCTGCTTTCAGGATCATGCGGGGCATTTTTCCCTTTATAACTGCTCATGGTAGATCTAAGCTCGACTACTTCATGTAACTCATGATCGCAACTTCGCCAGGGGGAGGTGCGCTTGCGCACGAAGGCAGCACCGATCAGCTGGCAGGTGGCTGATTGGAGACACAAAGGGGCCGCTTTTTTCCTTTTTCGCTCCGGTCGCGTTCTCCCTCTTAAAGCTGAAGTTTTTGGATCAGGCTTGCTTTTAGAGTCTGCCCTCACGCATGGCCGCCATTTTGCCCGTGTGGTCAAGTAAACCTCCCAAAGGAACAGCAGATTCTGTCAAATTCAGGGGATGCAGGAGGAAGGGGATCCTTCCTTCTCACCACTGAGATTTGTATTCCCAGTGGGGGCTCTCGCCAGGGGAGGTATTCTAGGAAAAGTGGGCACAGCCAGAGTAGGCCCGATATGCTCAGCCAGGCCGTTTCCTTGGAGACGGCTGCCATTTTGTGCCATACTCAGTCAGGCCACCATTTTGTAGATGACCGCCATTTTGTGAAGGCCCTTTTCCCCATCTGAGGCCTACTATCAGAACAGAGCTTGGAGGCCTCTCTAGAACTCATTACTCACTCCTGTTTGAGCCCTGACGGATGTTTTGAACATCCAGGTTTTTGCTTTTCAGGGTTTGGTGTCTCCTGGTTACCACTTTGTCAATATCTATACAATTTGGCTCCATTCAAATTCCAGGCACCCCCAGTAGTGTGTCTGTCCTTATCCGTGCAACAACTATACTTGGATTCCAGGTGCCCCATTAGTGTGCCTGTCCTTATCCACAGTACTTTAGGCCGGATTCCAGACGCACCCAGTAGTGTGTCTGTCCTTATCCATGCACAGCCATAGTTGGATTCCAAGCGTCCCCAGTCATGTGCCTGTCCTTATCCACGCAGAGGCTGTACCTGGGTTCCAGATGTCCCCCGTAGTACGTCTGTCCTTACCCAGAGTGTAATACTCTCCAGATACCAGGAGCCCCCTATTGTGTTCCTGTGCTATTGGAGAATGGAGAACTCTACCCTTGCCTCAAAGGGAGCCTTGCCATCCTCATTGGGTCCACCCGGTCCGGAGGGCATTGATAAGACGGCAGCCAGATCCAAGGTCGGATCTACTGCCAAAACTTCCAAAAGAACAGACAAAAAGCCAACCGGAGACACCAGGCCTTAGAAAAGGAGTTCTCCAAGGCACAGAAAAGAGCCAGGTTGGAGACACCTCAGACCGAAGGGTTGACCTTTGACTTACCCCTGAGGGCTCCAACCTATCCCCTGGGGATTTGGTCAACAGGGGAATCATTACATTCCCCTGCACAGTACGGGACAGGCAAGTTTCTTCCCATTTCCCAACCTACTACTGCGCAGCTCCCTCAGGGGGCTCCCAAGGCCTCATTCACCCCTACTGCAGCAGGACTCCGTCCTAGCGAGCCGGTCGCTTTCCCTACAGAGGACAGACTGGCCTTACTGACTGCACAAGCAGTAGATTGAGCCCTTGTTGCCAGGGCACAGGCTTCTAGGCCAGTGACTACCATTCCCTGTACTATCCAACAACCGGGGACTGAGGTCTATTATTTATTTATTTATTTTATTTATTCGGATTTGTATGCCGCTCCTCTCCGAAGACTCGGAGCGGCTTACAACATATATATATATAAACAATTGAACAAATCCGAACAACATTAAAAATACAAACCCCATACATTATAATCCGTCCTCTCCATCTGGGTCATCTGTTTCTGAGGGTTCTTACCTCCACCAATCTGGCACAGAGCAGGAGATTCCAATGTTTGAAGAGGAGGAAACTCCTCCAGAGGCCCCTTCATTCAGTGGACTCTTCAATCCTTCTTTCTTTATCACCTTATTACGTAAGGCCACATCCACCGCCCATCTTGGGCCTGAGCCTTCATCAACAACGAACCCCATTCCCCCAGACTCAGAGGCAGATCCAAACTTCGTCGAACCGATCGCGACTCAACACTGCATCCCTTGCCCTTCTCTGTTTCTGAATGCAATCTGGAAGCAGTGGACATCTCTGGCTTCTTTTCCCCTCCCAGGTAACACTGACAAAAGGTTGTACAATGTTGCCAAGGATCTGGAGGAGACTCTGGAGATACCGGCCATGGACGAGCTCTTAGGTTCCCTAGTATCGGCTACCGCCATTTCTGGGGATTTTTCTGAGGCCCTTAAAGCTGAGGATCACAAGTGCGAGTCCACTTATCACAGAATGCACCAAATGGCTGCATGGGCGATCAGGGCCGCAACCTCTGCCTCTTTTTTCAATAGGGCCTCCCTCTCCTGGCTCCTGCAACTTCAAGCCCGGATCCCAGCGGAGGATATCCACACACACCAGGACTTTAGCAAGATGGTGGCAGTCACTGAGTATGCATCAGACGCAACCCTGCAGGCCGCCAGGCTTTCATCCAGGGCTATGGTGTCCAGTATCACTGTTCGCCGTATGCTTTGGTTGAAACACTGGCAAGCTGATGCTAAGTCTAAGTGGAAGGTGGCAGCTGCTCCATATCAGGGAGGTAAATTATTTGGGGATGCCCTAAATCCCTACATAACTGAAAATAAGGACAAACGCAAGGTCCTTAATCATCTCCTCAAAAAATCGGACAAATGCTCCAGTTATTATCCATGAAGACAGTCCTTTCGTGCAGGAGCTAGATATAATTACACCCATCCCTTCCACTCCTTTCTGGCCAGACAAGATACGCAGGAGAGACAGTCTGATAGGCAAACTCCCAGACCCAGACAACAGCCTCAGGGTAAAGCGGTCCTTTCGAGGAAACAGGAGGTCATTCCGTCGCTCCAGGTGACTCTCCATCAGTACCTCCCATAGGGGGCAGACTCTCTTTATTTGCCCACCAGTGGGAGGCCACCACCATGGACGCATGGGTGCTCAACACAGTTCGTCATGGTCTTTCCCTAGAGTTTATCTTCAATCCCCCCAAATCGGTTCCTTTCTCATCCATACCCCCGGAACCGAACAAAGAAAAGGTTGATGAACGAAGCCGTTAAACATACGGGCCATAGAACCGGTGCCACTGGGCCAGAGGGGTCAGGGATTTTACTCCATGCTCTTCATCGTTCCCATGCATCAGGGGGATTGAGAGCCATTTTAGATCTCAAGGGCTTGAATTTTCATCTTGCACACCGCAAATTCAAGATGCAAACGCTCCGCTCCATCTTGGGAAGCGTAAGAAAGGGGGGACCTCCTGACGTCTATTGACCTCATGGAGATGTACCTTCATATTCCTATCTCTTTCTTAATTTCTTTCTTTCTTTCTCTTTTTCTCTCTTTCCCATCTTTCTTTCCTTCTCTTTCTTTCTCTCTCTCTCTCTCTCTCTTTCTTTCTTTCTTTCTTTCTTTCTTTCTTTCTTTCTTTCTTTCTTTCTTTCTTTCTTTCTTTCTTTCTTCTTTTTCTATTTTTTCTTTCACTTTCTCTATCTCTCTTTCTCTCTCTCTGTTTCTCTTCTCTCTCTTTCTTTCTCTGTCTCTTTTTTCTCTCCCTTTCTCTTTCTTTCTTTCTTTCTTTCTTTCTTTCTTTCTTTCTTTCTTTCTTTCTCGTTCTTTTTCTCTCTCTCTTTCTCTTTCTGTTTTTTCCCCTCTTTCTTTCTCTCTCTCTTTTTCTCTCTCTCTTACTTTTTCTTTCTTTCTCTCTCTTTCTCTCTTTCTTTCTATCTCTCTCTTTTTCTTTTTCTCTCTCTTTCTTTCTTCCTTTCAATCTCATTCTTTCTTTCTTTTTTCTTTCTCTTTCTTTCACTCTCCATCTCTTTTTCTCTCTCTTTCTCTCTTTCTTCCTTCCTTCCTTCCTTCCTTCCTTCCTTCCTTCCTTCCTTCCTTTCTTTCTTTCTTTCTTTCTTTCTTTCTTTCTTTCTTTCTTTCTTTCTTTCTTTCTTTCTTTTTTCTTTCTTTCTCTTTCTTTCTATGTCCCTTACTATTTCTTTCACTCTCTATCTCTTTTTCTTTCTTTCTTTCTTTCTTTCTTTCTTTCTTTCTTTCTTTCTTTCTTTCTTTCTTTCTTTCTTTCTTTCTTTCTTTCTCTCTCTCTCTCTCTCTCTCTCTCTCTCTCTCTCTTTCTTTCTTTCTTTCTTTCTTTCTTTCTTTCTTTCTTTCTTTCTATCTCCCTTACTCTTTCTCTTTCTTTCTTCCTTCCTTTCTTTCTATCTCTCCTACTCTTTCTCTCTTTCTCTCTCTTTCTCTCTCTCTTCCTTTCTTTCTACCTCTCTCTCTCGTTCTTTCTCTCTCTCTTTCTCTTTCTTTCTTTCTTTCTTTTTCTCTCTCTCTTTTTTCTCTCTTTCTTTTATTATTTCTTTCTCTCTCTCTCTCTTTCTTTTCCTTTCTCTTTCTTTCTTTCTCTTTCTTTCAATCTCTCTTTTTCTCTTTCTCTTTCTCCTTTCTCACTTTTTTCTTTCTCTCTCTGTTTCTCTTTTTCCCTTTTTCTTTCTCTCTCTCTCTTTTCTCTCTCTATCTCTCTCATTCTTTTTCTCTCGCATTCTTTTTTCTCTCTCCTCTTTCTTTCTCTTTCTTTCTTTCTTTCTTTCTTTCTCTCTCTTTCTTTTCCTCTTTCTAATTCTTTATCTTTCTCTCACTTTATCTCTTTCTTTTATCTTTCTCTCTTTCTTTCTCTCTCTCTTTCTTTCTCTTCCTCTTTCTACTTCTTTCTCTCTCTTTCTCTCTCTTTTTTATTTTTTCTTTCTCTCTTTCTTTATTTCTCTCCCTTTCTTTTCCTTTCTGTCTCTCTCGTTCTCTCCATCTCTCTTTCTCTTTCTTTCTTTCTTTCTTTCTTTCTCTTTCTTTCTTTCTTTCTCTCTCTCATTCTTTCTTTCCTTCTCTCTCTGTTTCTCTGTTTCTCTCTTTCTTTCTTTCTCTCTCTCTTTTTCTTTCATTCTTTCTCTCTCTTTCTCCTTACTCTTTCTTTCTCTTTTTTATCTTTCTCTTTCTTCTTTCTCTCTCTCTTTCTTTCTTTCTTCCTTTCTCTTTCATGCTTTCTTTCTCTCTTTCTGTTTCTTTCTCTCCATCTCTCTCTCTTTCATATCCCTTTCTCTTTCTCTCTTTCCTCTTTCTCTCTCTCTGTCTTTCCTCTATCTTTCTCTCTTTCTTTCCTCTCTCTTTTATTTTGTCTCTTTCATCTCCCTCCCTCTATCTTTCTCTTTCCTCTCCCACTCTTTCTTTCTCTTTCCTCTCTTACTCTTTCTTTCCCTTTCCTTTCCATCTATCTTTCTGTTTTTCCTCTTTCTTTCCTCTCTAACTTTTTCTATCTTTCCTCTCTCTTTCTTTCTCTCTTTCCTTTCCCTATCTCTTTTTCTTTCCTCTTCTTTCCTCTCTCTCTTTCTATCATTTCTCTCTCTCTCTCTCTTTCTTCTCTTTCTTTCTCTTTTCTCTCCCTCTTTCTTTCTATTTACTCTTCCTATCCCTCTTGCTTTCTCACTTTCCTCTATCTCTTTCTTTCTCACTTTCTTTCTCTCTCTCTTTCTCTTCTCCCTCTGTCTTTCCTTCTCTCTTTCATCTCCCTTTCTTTCTTTTTTGTTTCCTCTCTCTTTCTATCTTTCCTCTCCCTCTCTTTCCCTCTCTCTTTCCTCGCTCTCTCTTGCTCTTTCCTCTCCCTCTCTTCCTTTCCCATTCCTCTCGCTCTTTCCTCTCTCTTTCCCCCCTCTTTCTCTCTTTCCTCTCTCTCTTTCTCTCTTTCCTCTCTCTTTTTCACTCTCTCTTTCCTCCCCCTCTCTTTCTTTTATCTCTTTCTTTCCTCTCTCTTTCTATCTTTCCTTTTTTCTCTCTTTCCTCTCTCTCTTTCTCTTTCTCTCTTTGATCTCCCTCTTTCCATGTTTCCTCTCTCTATCTTTCTCTTTCCTCTTTCTTTCCTCTCCCCCTCTCTTTCCTTTCTCTCTTTCTCTCTCTTTCATCTCCCTCTTTCTCTCTTTCCTTTCCCTGCCTTTCTTTCTCTTTCCTCTCCCTCTCTCTTTCTCTCTTTCCTCTCCCTCTCTTTCTTTTCTCTTTCTCTCTCTTTCTTCTCTCTCTCTTTCTTTCTCTTTTCTCTCCCTCTTTCTTTCTCTTTCCTCTCTCTTTCTCTCTTTCCTCTCTCTTTCTTTCCTCTCTCTTCTTTTCTCTTTCCTCTTCCTCTCTCTTCCTCTTTTCCTCTCTCTCTTTCTTTCCACTCTCTCTCTTTCTATCTTTCTCTCTTTCTCTCTCTCATCTCCCTGTCTTTTACTTTCTCTCTTTCCTCTGCCTCCCTCTTTCTTTCCCTTTCCTCTCCCTCTTTCTTTCTCTTACCTCTCCCTTTCTCTTTCTCTCTTTCCTCTCTTTTTCTCTTTCCTCTCTCTTTTTATTTCCCTTTCCTATCTCTTTCTTTCTCTTTCCTCTCCCCCTCTTTTTCTTTCTCTCATTCCTTTCCCTCTCTTTCTTACTCTTTCCTCTCCCTCTTTCTCTCTTTCCTCTCTCTCTTTCTTTCCTCTCTCTCTTTCTCTCTCTTTCATCTCCCTCTTTTTCTCTGTTTCCTCTCCCTTTCTTTCTTTCCCTTTCCTCTCCCTATCTTTCTTTCCTCTCCCTCTCTCTTTCTCTCTTTCCTCTCTCTGTCTTTCTCTTTCCTCTCCCTCTCTGTTTCTTTCTCTTCCACTCCCTCTCTTTCTTTTTTTCCTCTCTTACTCTTCCTTTCTCTTTCCTCTCCTTCTCCCTCTCTCTTTTCTCTCCCTTTCTTTCTTTCTCTTTCCGCTCCCTCTCTTTCTCTCTTTCTCTCTTTGTGTTTATTTTTTCCCCTCTCTCTTTCCTCTACCCCTCTCTCTTTCTTTCTCTTTCCTATCCCTCTTTTTCTTTCTCTTCACTCTCGCTCTCTCTTTCTCTCTTTTTTCTTCCTCTTTCTCTCTTTCTTTCGCTCTTTCCTCTCCCTCTCTTTTTTCCCTTTCTGTTTCTTTTTCCTCTCTTACTCTTCCTTTCTCTTTCCTCTCCCTCTCCCTCTCTTTTTCCTCTCCCCTTTCTCTTTCTTTGTTTCATTCCTCTCCCTCTCTCTTTTCTCTCTCTCTTTCTTTCCTCTCTCTTTTCCTCTCTCTTTCCTCTCCCTCTCTTTCTTTCCCTTTCTTTTCCCTCTTTCTTTCTTTCCTATTCCTCTCTCTTTCTCTTTCCTCTCTCTCTTTCATTTCACTCTCTCTCTTTCTATCTTTCTCTCTCTCTCAACTCCCTCTGTTTTACTTTCTCTCTTTTCTCTGCCTCCCTCTCTTTCTTTCCCTTTCCTCTCTCTCTTTCTTTGTCTTACCTCTCCCTTTCTTTCTCTCTTTCCTCTCTTTCCTCTCTCTTTCTCTTTCCCTTTCCTATCTCTCTTTCTTTCTCTTTCCTCTCTCTCTTTCCTCTCTCCCTCTCTTTGTCTTTCTCTCATTCCTCTCCCTCTCTTTCTTACTCTTTACTCTTCCTCTCTCCCTCTCTTTCCTCTCTTCTTTCCTCTCTCTTTCTCTCTTACATCTCCCTCTCTTTCTTTCTCTTTCCTCTCCCTCTCTCTTTCTGTCTTTCCTCTCTCTTTCTTTCCTCTCTCTTTCTATGTTTCTCTCTTTCTCTTTCATCTCCCTCTCTCTTTCTTTCTCTCTTTCCTCTCTCTCTCTTTCTTTCTCTTTCCTCTTCCTCTCTTTCTTTCTCTTTCCTCTCCCACTCTCGTTACCTCTTTCCTCTCTTTTTCTTTTTCCTCTCTTTCTTTCTCTCTTTCCTTTTTATTTCTTTCTCTTTCCTTTCCACCCTCTCTCTCTCTTTCTTTCTTTCCTCTCCAGATCTTTCTTTCTCTTTCCTCTCCCTCTCTCTTTCTTTCCTTTCTAACTCTTTCTATCTTTTCTCTCTCTCTCTTTCTTTCTCTCTTTCCTCTCTCTCTTTTTCTCTTTCCTCTCCCTCTCTCTTTCTCTATTTCCTCTCTCTCTCTTTCTATCTTTCCTCTCTCTCTCTCTCTCTTTCTCTTTCATCTCTCTCTTTTCTCTCCAGGAAACAGACTCTTAAAGATTGTCTCTACTAGATTAAATAGACTATAATAACCAAACATTGAATATTTTCTCCTCTTCCTTTTTGAATAAACCTCAGGTAATTAAGATTTTCAGTTTCTTTTCTGTTTTCTTCTTTTTTCTTGTGTTACTGGGTTCAAAATATATTTTGTGGTAACTCTTGTCATATAGTTTTTAAGGGGTATCTCTGTGGCTCTCCACAAACTTGTCAGAAATTATTGGAGTTGGAATAACACCCAAATAGGTAACATATGGAAGAACAAAATATCTTGAGAATCTTCTGAGAAATAACTAAATGCAAGAATATAATCTAATTCACACTAGATGAAATGATAATTATTATGTTATATGGTTGGAAATTCAATTCTTTTCCTCAGTAAAAAGGAATATCATGGCGGAAGGAGCTGTAAGTTGTCACAGGATATTATATTACAACTTTCAGATTCATACAATTGTATACAGTTTCAATATTATTGTGCTCTTACATTGCACTGCAAGGCATTTAATTAGCAATATATTTTTATTCTTATTTAGAGTAAAAGCCACCCCCAAATCATATATATGGGATTATAAAAACATTATTGCCTGGGAGCTAGCAGTGTATTTTAGAAGTAAATCTTAGTGGCAATATCAGAATAATTCATACATCAGCAGTGAGATTTGACATATGTAATCAGAGGGAAATTGAAAATTCAAAGGGTTATCATGCTGTTGTCTGAGGATTTGCTAAAAAATGTGTTGGAATACACATAGCTTTCTGGCAAATTACATTAGGGTTCTAAGAATTTCCCCCCATTATTTAAAAGTGAGTTTTATTCTATATTTATATTCCTTATTTGAACACTTGACTAAATTGAAAACAAATACATTTCAAGATTTTGTTCAGTCTGCATTTTTAAATAGGCTGACTTAATTCATGTTTTCCAAACTAATTCACAGACCAGACCAGAATAATTGTTTCGAATTATGCGTTTGCTGAATTATTTTTCAAAACAGTTGATAGGTAAACATGCATTCAATATTACATATCTTATGAAAATAAATTAAGAACAATGATATTGTTTATATGCATTTTCTTCTGTGAGGTTTTATTTTGTTTTCAAGAATTAAGGCAGAATTAACTTATCAGAATTTATAAATTATGGAGATTAAGAGTACCAGCCAACTTTTCCCAGTCTAGGAAAGTTTACCTGTGGCAAAAGTAGGGAAATAAAATAGGAAAGAAGGTGATTATGACACTCAAGAGACTTAATAGCTGCTTTGTTAAGGACTCTCATTTGATATGCCATTCTGAGATTAAATATTGTCCAGAAATCTTCAAACGTTTCAGAGTGACTCTAATAAGGAAGATCTGGAATAATCCTTCCTTTTGAGCTGTCATTTGTACAGTAGTTCAGAAATATTGTGAAAAGCAAAAAATACATTAAGCTACTCATGTTTTTATAAAAGTGTGTTTAAGATAGTCTTTATCTGAAGAAAATATAGCTATGGACATATATATAATCGTGAACAATATTTTCTGAGAGAAAATTATCAACAATCCTTACACATGCTTTCTTCAAAGTAAAAGTGAATAGTGTGTGTTTGTATGTGCATGATATGTATGTGTATGTATGTAAAAGTGTGTGTGTGTGTATGTGCATGATATGTATGTATGTGTATGTATGTAAATGACATGTATGTATCATCTGACAAAAATTAATAAAAAATAAAATAATAAATAAACAAAGAAAAATAAAAACAAAGAAAAAATTCAAAGGGCAAACTTGATGGACCAATGGGGTTTTTTTCTGCCCTCAATTTTCTATGTTTCTATATTTCTGTATGTATACATTGGTATCTGCAGAAAGCTACTGTTTCTGCTTTTATCAAAATGATGAAAACGACATTGTGTTGTCATGCCCAAGACCCACCCTTTGTGGATGTCGGTGCAGCAGTTCATGCCATAAAGATAAAAATTGCACCAAAGTGTAATTTTTTTCTGGCAAGGGAGCCAGGGGAGGTATTCCTCTATTACTATAAAGTGCCATTAGTTATGTGATGTGAAACATATTGTCTTTAGAGATAGAATGTTCTGGGTTCTGGATTTTCTATCCAAGAAGATTTACTTCTAGAAAACTGACAAACCACCATTAGAATCACTGATTTGATATGGTATGGAAGAAGAATGAAACATTATGGAATTTTCTAGAAAGTTCCATCTGTGGATATAAGTATTTTTGTAATACCTCTGTGCCTCTAGAAAGAAGAATTTATGACAAGTTCCAGAAGCTGGATTTAATGTATCATTAAGGTATCATTAATGTATTTTATGTTATCATCAAAACAGCATATCTAGTAGATCTCAAATCACAGGGAGGATATCAGAACCAATTAAAAAATTCTGTCTGTCTATCTATCTATCTATCTATCTATCTATCTATCTATCTATCTATCTATCTTTCACCTATCTATCATATATACCTGTTTAGATAACAGTAATAAATATATGTATGTGTGTATTTTCAGGAAATATATGATGGAGTTAGGCAAAATGTAGTACCTAACTAGCTACAGACCACTAGGAGGATGTCCAAGGACAAATGCTCCCTCCATGTGTCTGGAAATAAAAGACAAAAGGGAGATTGAAATTAACAACTACATAGACAAAGAACAGGAAAAGGAGACACAATGTAAATCCCTAATTCCCTACTTGTGATTTGTAGATCAGGTGCTGTAAAGAGTCAGTGCTATTGAATCTGTACCTCCAAGAATCCCATCCAAAGAAGCCTGTTTCCTAGATCAGGAATCACTCATCTAAACACTTTCAGTTGGATGGAATTCAACTCCAACTGACTCAATATTATCTTCCAGCATTTCCATAATATCACTCATTATTGATACAAAGCTGCATTATTAGCAGGTTGGTATCACCTTGCTCCTAACAGTATCCAATTCAATATTCCAGAGACCAGAGAAAGTATGGGAGGACGCTTCTACAATACTTTTTGATTAAAGCAAAACTTCAATTTAATGGAGTAAATGGAGAGAGAAGTGTTATTTCCAAATATCAATTAAAGTTTTACATCATTTATGCTCATTTATATTAGTTACGTAAGCTGCAAATCACCCAAAATGATGTAATTTGTGTAATGATGCTATTATGCAAATGGAATAAATGGCTGCAAATAGAATAAAATTAATGTAAAATAATGTAAATTTAATTGCCTCATTTAGACTATCTTGGATAAAATAGATGTCTATTATTTCAGGGAGATGTCCAGATAGACATTTTATCCATTGCTGCTGAGGTCCACTAAATAGAAGTGTGCTAAATCAAGAGTTCACTACATTGTTGTTGCCAATAATACAGACACCAAATGTTTCTGAATGAGATTTACTCTCCAGCAAGGCTGGTTTTAGAGATGTCATGCCCAAAGGTGAATTCCAGATTTTCCAACTCCGGGGAAACTTTTTTGAGCTGAACTCATTTGAAATTTGCTTATCACTAATAGGATTATAAATGACATTAAAGCTCTACACTCAGATTAATCCAGCACATTTCCAGACTTCAGGGTATAGAGAGACTGATAGAAGCTGAAGAAGCAATTACGATTTGCTCCATTTTGGTCTTTTCAAAGACATTTGGTTAGCTCCTGTGAAAATCTGTAAAAATGGATAAGATATTTTTCTCCTAAAAGTTTGTTTCCACAGAAATACATGGCCTGCTTATACAGAAGTTATACTGAAAAATGTAGAAAGGGTCAAATTCCAACATACAAAGAATTTTTTTTTCAAAAAATGTTTCAAATGCCCTGACTGCTTGAATTTGGGGGGAAGGGGAGGGCTGGCAGACTTGTTGCTATGATTCATTACCAAAATTACTTCTATTGGAAATGATGCAATATTAGTTGCTTGTTAAACATTGTTTTAAAAAGATGAAATGTCAGGAATATATTGAGTATGTTCTCCCTATAATGAATATAACATGGACGTTGGCAAGTGATATCACACATGTTGTAATTGTGACTTGTTCAGTATGGAATGAATACATTGTGTTATTACAAAATAATCTATGAATTACATGCAATAGCCATAGAACGTGTAGAATGATTAAACCCTTATCTCTTTGTCTCTCGCTTTCCTTTCAGTGAAACTCCCTAAAGAAATTCCATCAGAAGAGTGAGAAATACAAACAATAAATTAGACTTAGACTCAGGTAGAATTTACAAGATAATAAATCTAAATAGCCAGCTATTCATTTCAATATCAGTGAACCCCACATATAGTGAACCCAGGCTTAGTTTGGTGTGTACATGGAAGGAAAGCTGAATAATGTTTGAAACTGAAAATCCAGAAAATCCACTGAATCTCTGAATTTCTTTAGAATCTCTCAATGTGACTCAAAGTCTTTTTTTTTTATAAAAATTCTTTTATTAAAACAATTAACATTGAACATAAAAACATATTATGCAGCAATCATCATGACACCTGGTATACAATACTAAGTATTAGTCTTTGATAACGTCTGGGTTAGTAAGCCTTTTTCCCCCACTCCTCGTGATGGAGTAGAGGCCTTGAAAAGATTTGGTTCAAAGGGCAGATTAGATTGAATCTCCTTAAGATCAATTTACCCATTTGAAACTTCTCACAGTCCTCCTAGTGAAGTTTTTAAAAGTTAGCTAAGTTTTAAAAGTTAAATGTCATTTGACTCTCATAAAAAAGCAAATTTTCCTGTTCAAAGGTAATTGATTACAACCATTTTCTCTTTTATTATTTGAAGTAAAATCTTTCAGTGCTGAAATATCTCAAGTAATCACCTTATTTAATGGGTGCATTCTTATTATTTCATTGTTGTTACATAAAAGCACAATCAGATATTTCTTCTCCCATATGGAGATCACATCAAAGCTGAGTACCCAATTTAAATTCAGTATTTTTTAAAGCCTCATTTACACAACATGGGTGCTAATGTTCATTTATATTACCAGGAAAGTATTTACTTGGGTTTTGGTGATTAATTTCAAGTTCCCTCTTTCACTGCTATGTTTAAGCATAAAATATATCACATATTAATCCTGCTTCAGTGTGCTGGCCTTAATTTCAGAATGTGCTGGCCTTAATTTCTATCTTAGTAGTGACTACTATTAGCAAAATTTAGGGCTTTTCTGTGTTGCAGTCTTAAACTGCTGATTCCCATGAGTAAAACATCTAGAAATGGAATTACTTCAAGAAATCTATAGATTTTAACCCCTTTCCTCCATTGTGAGTATGATGAATGTGTGATATTTTTTTCGCTCCAGTACAATACCATTCTTCTTTACCCTATCTATCTGGATCAGTAAAAACAAAAAACAAATAACAAAAATGAGATATAATTCCAAGCAAAACATAAAACAATACAGTTTATCATATTCTTTCTGTCACTTGGAAACCTCATCAGGAAAATTGTGAAAAACAAGGCAGCTCTTCCTTCACTATTCTATCAATGAACTTGAATAAAAGAAGAAAAGAAAAAAATGACAAAGGATCCAGGATCAGATGGGAGGAGGCATTCTAATAGGATGTTCATTCATACTATGAAATTAAATACAGCAGGTGAAATAGATGCTGTGCTTTAATTGGAACAAATCAAAATACAAATTTTGATGCATAGCAGGAAAAGCCAGGTAGAAGTGCCCTACCTGGTGAGTTGTAGAGATGGTGTAATTAATGATTTATTGGTCATAGTTTATATTGGCAGAGCACGCTTTCCTGTACAACCACTGTTAAATTGTTTCTCTTTGGGAGGGGGGTATTTTTATTAATTACATCCTAGTCTGCCCAATAAAATCTTTTACCAAAACTGCAAAATTATTTAAAACAATAATTCAAAGTTCCATTAAATTAAATGGAACAATAGTTCACATTAAGATGAGAGTCAAAAGAAATTTCTCCCCAACACCATAACATAAAATTGAGCTATTTTCTATTAATTAATTTTATAAGCCATCCAGTTCCATATATTTCATAGTTGATTCCACATATGAATTTATTGTCCATTCACTACCCGTTATAGGATTTACATAAATTAGCATGAGTATTTGTAATATGATATTTTAGCCCTAGCCTCATATAGTTCTAAAAATGTACCTGAATTGTATCATTCTGTACAGGGCATTGATGACCCCATCTATGATTTCATATAGGCAAGATTTTGTTCTGAAATAAATCAAGAAGAAAAGATCCCAAAAGTCAACTATACTTTCTTTCCTTTTCCGTGAAGACATTTTGCTTCTCATCCAAGAAGCTTCTTCAGTTCAGCTTCTTGGATGAGAAGCAAAACATCTTCAAGGAAAAACAAGAAAGTCCAGTTGCCTTTTTAAAAAGCACCTTTGGGACAACCATGATCTGGATGATTCAGAATCTCCATAGACGAGGAGAAAATATAATTTTACTTGATATATGGTTTACTTAAAATGCCAAAGATCAATGTTGTAGTACATAAGAACAATTACATTGTTAATTATTTGGACCCGCAGCTTTAGACTGAACTAAAGTAAAAATAAATTGATGCACAGAAGTAAAGATAAATAAACCTCAATCCTAATTTGAATATAAACTATAAACCCTGGGTTAAAATTTGTTTTGCAATTTTCCAAAAGTGATTAATAAGGTCAAAGAAGAAAAAAATATGAGAATAGTTTTTCCATGCTTTATTTTTCCGTAATCTGCTAATATACCATATCTGTAGTTTCTGCTATAATAGTTCATTCAGAAGAGCAATCATATTTGAATAAGTCTTTTAGATTAATGGCCAGTGATGAATGAGAAAATGATTTTTTGCTATTACTTTTCTTTGCACAAATTATTTGTAATAATAGCTGCAGCATGAATTCTCTCTTTACTTCCTGATGACATGTTATAGTTTATAATTTTAAATTAAATTTGCATTGCACGCTGTTGAAAAATGCTACAACATGCTAAGTTTGTAGAATGAAAGGAAGATTGTTAGCTGAAACTTTGCTGAAGGAATTATGAATCCCAAGAGAGAAATAATTATTTCAAATAAATATTTCTAGAAGAATTGTTTTGGCGCTAGGCACAGTGTTTATTTAAATAGAACTTTGGAAGGAAGAAGGAGCCTCTAAAAGGTTCATTGCCTAAATAACCACCTTGTTTAATAAGTTCACAAGTCTATTCACCTTATCCCTTTGTGTCCTATGTTAGCACTCCTGGGAAACAAAGAAAGCATTTTGTAGTTTAAGAAGTGCTTCTTGTCTTAAATTATTACACATAGACATGTCTCCATAAGTGAATGCAGATGGAAGCCCCAGAAGAGCTTTGCAAGACAAGGTTTGTTACCAAACAGAAAAATTACGAGAATAATTCAGAAGCTAGTTTTCAAATAATATGCTTTTTTACACTATTAAGGGGGAAGTGGTTTGGGATGGGAGATTTCTTTTGATTTCCCTGTCTTGTGTTGCTCTTAATGTTACCCATCTTGATTTAACCAATACTGAATATTTTATAAATGATTAGCAACAATTCCTAAAGGAGTATATGGATTTCTTTCTTTAAAAAAAACAATTAGTATATCTGTACAGCAATTTCAATGTACTGTCAGTTTTAATTGAGTTAAAATTACAATAGAGAAAAAATGTCTTTTTTGAGCTGAGCTCCACCTTTGGTGACTGCCATATTGTTTCTAACTAAATACATGGAAATTTGCCACAGTCTTCTTCCAGTTTTCAGCTTTCCAGTTTAGTTTATGATGACAGTAAATCCTGGTTAACTCCCATCTAAATATTAATCAAGTTCAACACTACTTAATTTTATTCCAGATCAGTCAAAGTTCCTACAGTACATGGTGTTAGCTCCGGGATCATTAACCACTACATTAGAAGCACATTGCAAACTTTGTTTCTTTATCAGGCTTTGTGTTCATAATAAATACAATTTTATTCTTTCTGTTTTGGACAACTGTAAAATTAGATTATCTTTTTCAGTGTCATCTAACCAAAATAGTTTATTTAATTCCATCACTTGTGGGATTTTATTTTTAAATATTTCTTGCTTGGACTTAGATTGTAATTTGTTGTTTTATATATATGTTGTAAGCTGCTCCGATTCGGAGAGGAGCGGCATATAAGTCCAAAATAAATAAATAAATAAATAAATAAATAAATAAATAAATAAATAAATAAATAAATAAAATGAGCTTTATAGCATTATCTCATATGTTATGCCTTCTCCTAGCTTAGGAATTCTGGGAGTTGAAGTCCATGAGTCATAAAAGAGATGAGGTTGCCTACCCCTGGCCTAGCTCAACTACCTTAGGAATCTTCCAGGTGGCCAAGTTAAAACAATATTGTCTTGTCCTTGAATTTGGTAAAAATTGTGCTGCCCCCATTGCTGATCCCTATGCTACCACAGTAATAAGGTGGTGAATGTTGCTCTCTGTCCTATTTATTGCAGATCAAATTAAGAAAAGGGATTGATAAATTGTCCAAGTGTTATCTGCAATGTGGACCCCATCTCCCAATCATTCTCCTTATTGTAGGTTGGGATATGCTTGGATGAATAAAAGCAATTCAATAATTTTGTTTGGATTAAAAATACAAAGGATGAAAAACTTGAAGATATGGGATGTTGAGGGAGAGAACTGTCCTGATATTACCAAAATTCCTCCTCTGTGTTTGGGACTTGTCGCTCAGATTATTTCCAAATACGGGTCTAGTGTTTTGTTGAATAAATGTTGAAACCATTTAAGAGGAAAACAACAATCATAAACCAGTATAGTTTACAGGTTAGGAACATAGAAAAGAGTGAGAGGTGAAGCAAGGGGAGATTGATAATGGACAAGCTTTCTCATTCTATGCTTTTTGATATATAAAGAATTTATTATTGCTCATGTTTTTATTTTCTTGATTTTTTGCCCGCATTTTAACCCCTATTTGAAAGTTAATGCTTTAATAAATAAACATCAAGCTATATATTTTCAAGTTGTACTGAGTGACATCAGTGCCTGCTCTAACTTTAATATAAGAATTGACTGGGAGTGTGCTGAGTGCAGACTAAATTGGAAATCACTCACATTAATTTTCCAATACGTCTTATATGTCCTATGCACATTGTTTATCATGGACATAAATCTTTAGCACATTCAAATATATGAACACACCAGACATGGAACTTTATGTCACCATGTCACATATATGATTTTTCTAAGGTTCTAGACTTACAAATACATGATTGTCTTTCTAAATAAGAAGAAAGTCACCTTATACTGATCAAACTGTAGGACTTCTACTATTTTCACAAAAATGTCTTGGAAAGAATCCCAGTCAGACATTGCTACTAGTCTTGTCAAATGTAGATAAAGTCAACCTTGTTTTCTCAGCAATTAAAAAAATTTTTTTCCTTCAAAACACAGTGTTTTTATTTATAGGATTATCACAATAAAATCCATCAGTTTTTAATTTCCTACTCAGTTCCTGTGCAGATAAAAAAAGTTAAAATATTATTTGATACTGAATAACTTCTCAGTAAGCAAAAAAGCTTGTTACATTTTGCATATTGTTATAAACATAAAAAGGAGACAAACACAATAATTAAACAATATTTCAGTTATATCCAATTTTATGTACATACACATACCCACATATATATCTCCAGTTGATACAAGATTCTCATTAATATTTTCCATTCCATTATATATGCTGCTTGCTTTCTAATTTAGAAAATTAATCCTCACTGGTTATGTGCTGTCTTTCTTTTTAATATGTTAATACTATAAAAAAGTGGTGGAAAATTAGAAATGAAAGATTCATGTTTTAAAGAGATGCGTGCAACTCTAATTAATAAATGCCAGTACGATGAGGTAATATCAGTAAACAGGCCTGATTTGCAAATTTACATCAAGTATATTGGAAATACCACACTTCCCCCATACTTCACATAGTTTATAAATGGTAGATATTGATGCTGCTGTTGGCCTTTCAAGTCCTCCTGTTCTATTCTTCCTGGAAGGGAGAGTGATGAAAGAAGAATGAAGAATATTGGGAGTGGGGGGGGATATGCTAAGAATACTTACTCCTAGCAAGTTCATCCAAGATGAGAAGGTGGTCCCAGCTATCCAGATTAACCACAGTCACCCACATCAGGCAATTAGTGGCTTATTTAGTGATAATGACAAAGGCATCATTTCATACTTCATGGGGAAAATGCAACTCTGTATTTTCCTAAGAAAACCACATGGGGACTTCCGGCTGTGACGTCATTGTGGAGCAGGTGAAGGAATAGGAATCTTCGCTAAGAGCCCAGCAAGGGCTTTGCCAATCCTGGAGAGATTGGTAAACTAAAGAGGAAGCTTCAGAGAAGCCGGGTGAAAAGCACACACCTGAGCAGAGAAGAAGCCGGTCTTTAAGGCCAGCCTGGAGCGATGGCGGCAGTCTGAGAGGGAGTGAAAAGTAGAACTGACAGCTTCATACGGGAGACGAGGAAAACCCCTGAAGGAGGTGAGGAACATTTGGCTGAGAGAAGGTGCAGAAAAAGCAAAGCGATAAGGAGAGAGACACAGCGGCAACTGAATTGGAATAGAGCGGAGAAGGGAGCAATAGAGCAGAACGACAGCAGCGTGAAGAAGCAGAGAGCCCACAGTAAAGTTTATAAAACTTGAGAAACTGGAATTTAAGAGCTGCAAGAAGTAGAGATTGAAACTAGAGAAAGGACTAGAGAAAGGATGGCCAGAGGCAACAAAGGGTGATTAAGAAGGACTTTGAAAAATTAACATAAGGATTAAAAGGTGAAGTGAGACAACGTAGAAATTTAATACTACATAGTGGAACTTATTTTTGAAGAACAAATAGCATTGAAATTTGGACTTTAAGTGATATATATCTGGGTAAAGTGATGAGTGGACGCTTTGGAAATATTGGATATATAGAAGAAGAAATAAGAGGTGGACATTTGGTGGATCGGTGGATACATTAAATTGAGACAGAGAAAAAAGGCTGATGCAATATTGTAGCACTCATATACAAGCAGTGACTAAGCTACAAGTTGAAAAGGGGCGTCAGGCAATGTATTTAAAGGAATGAAGTAAATGAATTGTATTAATGAATAGAAATAAGCATAATTGAGTAATTAAATTAAATAGAACTGAGAAAGTAATTATAGTATAGTAAAGAAATATAGACAGGTGATTATTCAAATAAGAGTGATAGTGAATGAAATTAAGAATGGTGATAATACTTAGAGAATAGTATATGTATATGTATTGTTATAGTGTTATAGAAATATATATGAGAGGGGTTAAGAATATTATAAATTATACCAGATAATAGTGGGATAAGGAAAGGCATAAGTCTATTTGAAATTTTATTTTTTAACGTTAACCCTAAGAATAACGTTCTATAAAGGTATTATAGTCATATATATTGATACATAATTAGAAAGCCCTCCTCCCATACATAAAAGGCACCACAGACAGGATCAGCAAGATCCTGCACAAACATAACATCAAGACAGCATTCTGCACAAACAGAAAAATATCCACCATCCTAAGAAACCCTAAAGACAAAATTGAGTTAGAAAATCAAGGAGTATATGAAATCCCATGTACTGCTTGCCCCACCACATACATAGCACAAACCAACAGAAGAATAAGTGCACGCATTGAAGAACACAAAAACTCAGTCAAAAAAGAGGAACCAACTTCTTCCCTGGCCAACATCTTAAAGCCACAGGACATGAAATTGATTTCAAAAAGACCAGAACTATTGCCAAAACGGAACACTTTAATAACAGAATAATCAGAGAAGCCATCGAGATAGAAAAACGCCCTCACAGCATAAACGAGATGATACCTCCCGCCTACCAGCCATTTGGAAACCCGCCCTTATTGACAAACGAGTCCATAACACAAAGAATGACACCAGACCTACACTCACAAAAACCACACAGGATGTCACCACCACACATCCGAACAAAAAGCAAACCCAAACCCACACCGATGATGAGGCACGACCACAAACCAGAAGCCAGACCACAGCTGCATCATTAGCCACCTTAAATATATATTCTTTACTATCTATATTATACATATACTTACATATTTAAGCTTAGACTATATAGATTGAAAACCAACTTGATCAACAAAAACAACTTGCCATAAATTGGTATATGCAAAAGTGGAAAAATATTATTCAAGTAATAAAAATGACAAGTACTGCAAGAACAACTAAAGTAGGCAAAAAAACCAGTTACAAATTCCACACCTATAATGGCCTCTCCTACAGGTCAAAGAATGATAGTGACCATGTCAAAGAATGATAGTGACCCACAGAGCATGCAGATAACACTACAAATGATTCAAGAAACAATGATGACGACCCAAGACCCAACAATCATGAAGAAACGAAAATACATCACAAAGAAATCAAGAATGATATTGGAGAAATGAGAGATGAAATTAAAAACATGAATGATAAGAAAGGCAATATACAACAAACAATAATGGAAAATGAACAAAGAATTCAAAAAGTCGAAACACAAATGGAGCAAGTTGATAGCAAAATAGAAAAGATGGTACAGAAATCCGAGCAGGTAAATAGGGAGTTGACTGAATCTATTGCCTTTTTGGAAATGGATAAAGCTTCGTTTCTAAGATTCCAAAATATCGTAGAGGAAAAGGAAGAAGATTTGGGAGAGAAGATGGCAGAGATGTTGGCGGAGATATTAGGAAAGGAAAACAGGAAACAAGAACAGACATAGACGAAATATATAGAGTATATACAAATTATGCACGAAGGCATAGATTGGTGAGAGAGGTCTATATAAAGTTTACTAGAACAGCAGTTCTCAACCTGTGGGTCGCGACCCCATTCGGGGTCGAACGACTGTTTCACAGGGGTCGCCAAACACCGCAGTCCGCCATTTTTTCCCCATTTCCCCTTGGCCGTCGTGTGCGTGCCGCGCATGCGCGATCCGACCCGTCACGCGCGTGCCGCGCATGCGCGGTTCGGCCTGTTGCGCCACGCATGCACGATTCAGACCATTGCGCATGTGCCACGCATGTGCGGTTCGGCCCGCTGTGCGAGTGCCATACATGCACGGTTCGGCCCGTCGTGTTGTGCATGCACAGTTCGGCCCATCGCATCGCGCATGCGTAGTTCAGCCTGTCACGTTGTGCATGCGTGGTTCGTCCCACAGCGCGCGTTCCGCACATGCGCGGTTCGGCCCGTCGCGTCGCGCATGCGCGGTTCGGCCTTTTGCGTCGTGCATGTGCGGTTCGGCCTGTCACGCGCGCGCCGTGCATGCGCGGTTCGGCCTGTCGTGCTGCACATGCGCGGTTCGGCCTGTCGCATGTGTGCCGCACATGCGCGGTTTGGCCCGTCGTGCCACGCATGCGTGATTCGGGCCATCTCACGTGTGCCACGCATGTGCGGTTCGGCCCGTCGCATCGCACATGCGCAGTTAGGCCCGTTGCGCCGCGCATGCGCGGTTCGGCCTGTTGCGCCGCGCATGCGCGGTTCGGCCCATCGTGTCGTGCATGCGCGGTTCGGCCCATTGTGTCATGCATGCGTGGTTCGGCCCGTCGTGTCGTGCATGTGCGGTTCGGCCCGTCGCGCATGCACAGTTCGGCCCATCGCGTTGTGCGCCGCGCATACGCAATTCAGCCCATCGCGCCGTGCATGCGCGATTTGGCCCATCATGCGCGCGCCATAAATACGCGATTTGGCCCGTCGCACCACGCATGGGGTCTCGGCCTGAAAAAGGTTGAGAACCACTGTACTAGAAGATCAGTAAGGGATGAAATATATACAAAAACAAGAGACGAACCAATAAGGGTAAAGAAATAATTGTATTAAAACAAATACCATGTAGAATACGAAATCAGAGGCGAGAATACCAATTTCTAACGACCCAATTAACTAAATATGAAGGCATATTTCTAACATGGCAGGAAAAAAAATATAAGATAGATAAACTCAAGAAAGCGTAGGACTTTTATAAACATTACCTTACGAAGGGAGAAGAACAAGAAAGTAGGAAAGAGCTGGAAAGTAAAAGTCAGGATGAAGATTTATTAGAGGAAGTTGAACGAGAAAGAGAAATACAAAAGATACAAGAAAGAGAAAGGTTAGAAAGAGAAGGAGCAAAAGGAAGGGTAATAGAGAAAAGAAGCATAAAAAATAGATCAAATGAAAAATGGGAGACGCAATTAAGCTCTTCTCTGTAAACATTAATGGTTTAAATATACCAAGAAAAAGAGCACAAATATTTAACAAATTAAGGAAATTGGATGCAGATGTGATATGTCTTCAGGAAGTTCATATAAAAAATGATTATAGAAAACTACTAGATAATGTAAAATTAGGAACACTATACACAACATTAGCACAAAACAAGAAAGGAGGAATTGCTATATATGTCAAAGAAATAATAAAATCAAAATTAATATATTCGGATGAAGAGGAGAGAATTTTAATGTTGGAAATAGAATTAGAGCAAAAACTAATCTTATTAATGGCAGTATATGTACCAAAAAATAATCAACATGAATTTTTTAAAAAGGTACATAAGAAATTATGGATCTGGATTACGAAAGTATTTGTATAATTGGGGATTTAAATGCAATAGTTGATGTTAAGAAAGATTATAAGAGTAGTAAAAAGAACAAAAAGAAGAAAAATATATTACCAAAATCGTTCTTTGACATGGTAACAGAATTCAACCTTCAGGATATATGGAGAGAGACACACAGGTCAGACAAATAATATACGTTCTATTCGTATCCGCATCAATCTTGGTCTAGGATTGATATGGCCTGGGCAACAACAGAAGTACAAAACGGGATAGAGAAAATTGAAATAGGACTTAATGATTGAGCAGATCACAACCCAATAATAATAAAATGGAAAGGCCAGAAACAGAGAAAAAAATGGTCAATGAATCAAAGACTGTGTAAAGATAAACAATATATACAGATGCTAGAAAAGGAGTTGACATTATTTTTTCAGGTAAATAAAAAGGAAGAGACATCAACACAAAATTTGTGGGATACTACAAAAGCTTACATTCAGGGATTGACAATTGCATACAACTCTAAGAAAAACAAAGATAGGAGACTTCAACAAGGAAAATTACAAGAAGAATTAAAAAGAATAGAAGGTGATCTACAGAAGGACCCACAAAAGAAAAAGATAAAAGAAAATTGGAATATTATAAAACACAAGATTAACCTGACAACACAAAAAGAAATGGCACAGAAACTTAGGATAGCGAAGCAAAATTACTTTGAAAATGCGAATAAAACTGGTCGATGGTTGGCCTATAAATTAAAAAAAGAAAAAGGCAAAAGAACAATACATCAACTACAAGGTGAAAGTGGAACAGTACAATATAGACAGGAAGAAAAAAAGAAAATAATACAAAATTTCTTTTCAAAGCTATACCATCAGAAAGATATAGCAGATGATAAAGTCAAACAATATATAGAGGCAGCAAAAATGAGCAAAATCACCAAAGAACAAAAGGAAATGTTGAATAGACCAATTACCACAATAGAATTAGAAACAGCATTGAAAAAACAAAAAAAAAACAATAAATCACCAGGCTCAGATGGAATTCTGGTTGATTTTTATAAAAATACACAAGAGTCACTACAATGGATAATGTTGGAGATTTACAATGAGGTGCTGAAGGAGGCGAAGATACTGATAACTTGGACTGAAGCAATCATCACCCTCATTCCTAAGGAAGACTCAGACCTACAACAAATTCAAAATTATAGACCAATTTCTTTACTGAATACAGATTATAAGACATTTACAACAATAATAGCAGAAGGATAAATTTTTTTTTGAATAACTACATCCACCCAGATCAAAATGGATTTCTACCAGGACGACAAATAAAAAATAATATGAGGATAATAATGAACACTTTAGAATTCTATGAAGTCCATCCTGAAAGACAAGCTACACTGGTTTTTCTTGATGCCCAAAAGGCATTTGATAATCTGAATTGGAAGTTTATTATAACACAATTGTACTATATGGATTTTGGGACAAAATTTGGAAAGATGGTTGAGAAAATATATACTAAACAAACAGCTAGGGTAATTATAAATGATGAAATGACAGAAAAAAATGAAATAACCAAAGGAGTAAGACAAGGATGCCCACTTTCCCCTCTTATTTATTTTATCATTAGAAATACTCCTGACAAAAATCAAGAGAGAACCAAGAAATAAAGGGTTTAAAATTAAGAAGGAAGAATATAAGGTCCAGGCCTTCGCTGATGATTTGGTATTCATTTTGGAAGATCCATTAGAAACCGGCTTTAAATTGATTTAAAAAATAGAAGAATTTGGTGAGGTAGCCAGACTTAAGATTAATAAGAATAAATCCAAATTAATAACCAAAAATCTTACAAAGGCACAGGAAAGTGAACTGGAAGATAAACCAAAGATAAGTATAACCAAGAAAATAAAATATTTAGGGATCTGGCTTACAGTGAAATGTTCCTTGATTAAGGACGATTATGATAAAATATTACACCAGATAAAAAAAGATTTAGAAAATTGGGAAAATCTGCAAATTTCATTTTTAGGGATGACCGCTACGGTCAAAATGAATATATTGCCAAAAATATTATTTCTGTTCCAAGTTATTCCAATAAAATTAGGGAAGACATTCTTTCAAGAATTAAATAAATTGGTCACTAAATTTATATGGCAAAGGAAAAAACCCAGGATTAAATTAAAACTCTTGCAAGATATGAAAGATAAAGGGGGATTGGCATTACCAGAGTGGGAAATATACTACCAAGCATCAAGCTTAACTTGGCTAAAAGATTGGATGGATTTGAAAAATACTAGAGTTTTAACAATAGAAGGACATGACTTGCAAGCAGGGTGGCATGCATTCCTATGGGACGAAAAATATAAAATACACAGATACTTTCAAAGACACATAGTTAGGAATGCATTGCAACAAACTTGGGAAAAAATAAAATAAAAACATTATATAAGAACTCCAATGTGGTTATCCCCAACAGAAGCTCTGAAACATCCAAACCTACTGGATATAAATAAGATAATTAGATACAAGGAATTAGTAAATGAACAGGGAAATCTGAAAACAAAACAAAAATTGGAACAAGATATAGGCAGAGAGATTGACTGGTGGACATTTACACAAATTCAATCTAAACATACAGAGGACAAAAAATTATATGAAATACAAAAAAAGCCACAAGAATTGGATAAAATTATACATGGAACAGAAATAAAATTAATTAGCAATTTATACAAATACCTATTGAGATATAAAATGGAAGACGAGGTTGTCAAAGACACAATGATTAGATGGGCAAAAAGTTTTGGATATAATATAGAATTGGAGAAATGGGAAAAATATGGGAAATAAACATAAAATTGACTATATCAGAGGCATTCAAGGAAAACCAGTTGAAGATGTTTTACAGATGGCATCTTCCACCAGCAAAGCTTGCCAAGATGTTCCAGAACAATTCGCTAACATGTTGGAAATGTAAAAAAAAAATACATGGAACATATTATCATTTATGGTGGACATGCCCAGTTGCGAAAAAATACTGGACTAAAATAAGAAGATGGATCGAAGAAATAATAGACCAAACCGTAAACTGAAAATCAGAGATCTTTTTGCTGGGTATTTTAAACAGAAAATATAGTAAAGAAATATGGTACTTAATTCTACATATAACAACGGCAGCAAGAATAGCATACGCACAGTTCTGGAAAAATGAGAATATGACATTAGAAGAAGAAGTGATAAGAAAAATCCTGGACTGTGCTGAGATGGACAAATTAACAAAAGAGATAAAAGAAAAGGAAGACACAGAGTACTATTTAATATGGAACAAGTGGAATGACTGGTTGGAGACTAGAAATAATAGAGGAGAATAAATGTGGAAAGGTCAAAAGTGAAAAATGTGTGTATAATAATGTATAGTAATAATAATATGTATTATTCTTAGTATGAAGTATAGTATGAAGGAAGAAAAATGCAAATAAGAAACAACGGGGCAACAAGGACAAATATTCTAAAGAAGAATAAGGGGGGGAAATGTAAATAATAGAAGATTACCGTTATGAAATTGCTGTTAAAAAAGGGAGGAGTATACACTGTGTGTGTATGTGTGTTTTGTTTTATTAATAAAAAAATAATAAAAAAAAGAAAAAAAGAAAACCACATGGTGGTTGATGGGAAAGTGCCTGAATCAGATGGTACTCACTATGCTATAGTGAAGCAGCTTAGGAATGCAAACAGTGTTTGTGACATTAAAGTCTTTGAGACTTGTTAACATAGGAAAAGAAAATCTGAACCTGCAAAGAGACTAATTACAGTGGAACTCTTGAAGTTTCCAAATAATAATAACAACAACAATAACAACAACAACAACAACAACAACAATAATAATAATAATAATAATAATAATAATAATAATAATAATAATAAAGTTGGAAGTGACCTTGGAGGTCATCTAGTTCAACCCCCTGCTCAGGCAGGAAACCCTATACCATTTCAGACAAATGGCTATCCAGTCTCTTCTTAAAAACCTCCAGTGTTGGAGCATTCACAGCTTCTGGAGGCAGGCTGTTCCACTGGTTAATTGTTCTAACTGTCAGGAAGTTTCTCCTCAGTTCTAGGTTACTTCTCTCCTTGATTAGTTTCCATCCCATGTTTCTTGTCCTGCCTTCTGGCGCTTTGGAGAATAGCTTGATTCCCTCTTCTTTGTGGCAGCCCCTAAGATATTGGAACACTGCTATCATGTCCCCTCTCGTCCTTCTCTTCATTAAACTAGACATACCCAATTCCAGCAACCGTTCCTTATATATTTCAGCCTCCAGACCTCTAATCATCTTTGTTGCTCTTCTCTGTACTCTTTCTAGAGTCTCAACATCTTTTTTACATCATGGTGACCAAAACTGGATCAGTATTCCAAGTGTGGCCTTACCACAGCATTGTAAAGTGGTATTAATAATTCACGTGATCTTGATTCTATCCCTCTGTTAATGCAGCCTAACACCATGTTGACGTTTTTGGCAGCTGCAGCACACTGTTGGCTCATATTTAAGTGATTGTCAACTAGGACTCTGAGATGTCTCTCACAGTTGCTACTATTAAGCAAGGTACCACCTATACTATACCTGTGCATTTGGTTTTTCTTGCCTAAATGTAGAACCTTACTTTTTTCACTATTGAATTTCATTTTGTTAGATAGCACCCAATGTTTAAGTCTGTCAAGATCCATTGATTTTTTTTCTTGGAAAATATATATGAAATGTTTAATATTTAGAAATTATTCACATGCATGTAGGACCAAAATATAAAATATATCCACATTAGGAATTCTTTTCTAATCTTAAAATGATATAAGATCTACCAAATGAGACACTACGATGACATATACAGCAACATAGATCAATCCCTTATCAGCCATCATTCTCAGAGACAAAAAGTTCATTAAATTTAACAAATTTTAGAACATTGTATAAAAAATTATTGTAGAAAAAAACACAACATACCAGTAGTTTTGACAGATTTTTGGACTTTTTTAATGACTTATGAGATAGCAGATAAAACAGAACAGTATTCAGTCACCTGAATCACTGTTAAGGGTAGATTGCACTTAACGGGCCTGAATTTTCACAGATCTGAGCTCATCCCTAAACTAAGGATAATAAAATGGGAAATCTGTCTAGAAGAGTGCTATGACTGTCTTCACATTGAGGGCCCATTTGCATTTCCTGAGAAAAATGTGGTCAAAACAAGGAGAAATGAGCAACAGAGTCTCTTTTCTATCATTATACTCACTGTATGGAAAAACCATCAAAGCACCTCACTGGGCTATTTAAACTAGTTCATGTGTAATGATTTGATGTGGGGAGGTTTAATCAGTTTCAGTGGCATTTACTTTCACCTAGAGAAATTAATTTTTCTTAACGATGCAGCATTTATGCTGCTATTAGGGAATTTAATATATGTGTTCCTACCCAAGTTTAAAAAGCTGCTCCTTCACCCTTCAGGAACTCAGAATCAGATTAAACTGTTCGTAAAACCGATGATGACCATAATTTTTGTTTCTGGAAAAGTTGGTTTATGGACCTTGCGAAAGCAAGAAGATGAGGAATACAATGTTTGTTAAAATCTAAAATGGACTTATGGTCATCATGCAGATTTTAACTTTTGGAATAGGATGGTAAACCTTAGAGCAATTTAAATATATGTGTCCATGTCCTTTATTATGCATAAGAATATTTTTATGTCTCCTTTTTCTATGCTTACAGCAGATCAGCATCTTCAGTCTTTACTACCTGTTTCTCAGATAAAAACCTAGAGTCATAAAATATAGATAATGGACCCATCATGGAACCTGAGCTATATCACGTGCCAAGGGCCACAAATAATACTGATGTCCTTTAGTATATAAAGTTGCATTCCTTTTTTTGCATTTCTTTCTTTCTTTGTTATCTTTATAGTTTTTATTATTATACTGCTTCTTTTTTTCTCCCAACAGCTCTCTGAAATTTTTTATTAAGATCTTCTTTGCCTTTGGTTTTTCTTCTTTTCTGTTTCCACATCCGCAGGTTATGACACCTAGTTTGCTTTAACTTGGTCTTTAACACTTTCTTTTCCCTTTTAATTTTTCATAATGTCTTTGTTTTCATTCCACATTCCTTTATTCCCTAGCACTGAGGTTCAGGACTCCAGAACAATAGCTGATCCTCTCCTTGAAAATAGTCCAAGATATCATATTTTAAGAAGAAACTAGACAATCACTTGTCTGAAATGGTATAGGTTTTCCTGCTTGAGCAGGGGGCTGGACTAGAAGACCTCCAAGGTCCCTTCCAGCTCTACTCTACTCTACTCTACTCTACTCTACTCTACTCTACTCTACTCTACTCTACTCTACTCTACTCTACTCTACTCTATTCTACTCTATTCTATTCTATTCTATTCTATTCTATTCTATTCTATTCTATTCTATTCTATTCTATTCTAATACAAACTCTGCATCAAGTGGAAGATCAAACAGATTCCTGACAAACCTAGCAGACAACTGTCTCCCAAAAAGTAGAGAAGGGAACTAGGGGATTAGCCATATTGGATCTAATCCTCACTAAGAGAGATGAAATGATAAAAGGTGTTGAAGCCACAGGAACCTTGTTCCAATATTGGAATTCAACATTCTGGAAGCACAAGCAATAGAACACAGTCAAACTAGAGTCTTGGATTTTAAGAGAGCTAATTTCAATAAACTTAGAGAGAGCTTGGAAATGATTCCATGGATGAGAATCCTCAAGGGGAAAACAACTCAAGAAGCTTGGGAAATTTTGAAAAATGAGATAATAAAAGCCCAGTCTAGCACAATACCAACAAATAGGAAAAATAACAGCTCTCAAAAGAAACCAACATGGCTGCATAAAGAACTCTCTGATAAATTGAAAGATAAAAAGGACAAGTATAAAAAGTGGAAACAGGGGCACATAACTAAAGCAGAATATCAGCAAATAGTCCAAGCCTGTAAAAATGAAGTAAGATAAGCTAAGGCTCAAAATGAACTAAGGCTTGTGACCAAAGTCAAAAATAACAAAAAAGCTTCTTTCAACATATAAAAAACAAGAAAAAAGTGAAAGAAATGATTGGTCCATTAGTGAGTGAAAGTGGAAAGAAGGTGACAAGCAACAGGGAGAAAGCAGAACTATTTAACTCCTTTTTTGCATCTGTCTTTACACAAATGGAAAAAACAGACCAACCTATCAAAAACAGTACCTTAAAAATAGATTAGAAACACAAGTTAAGATAGGCAAGAAAATGGTAAGTGAGCACCTATCCAGCCTAGACGAGTTCAAATCACCAGGACCAGATGGATTACACCTCAAGATTCTCAAGGAACTGGCAGATGTGATCTCAGAACCACTGAAATATATTTTTTAAAGATCCTTGAGCATTGGGGAACTACCAGAGGACTGGAAAAGAGCTGATGTAGTTCCCATGTTCAAAAAAAGGAAAAAAATAGATCCAGGAAACTACAGACCTATCAGTCTGACCTCAATACCTGGGAAGATTCTGGAAAAGATAATCAAACAATAAATCAGTGAACACGTAGAGACAAACAAAGTCATTACTAAAAGCCAACATGGGTTTGTCAAAAACAGATCATGCTAGACAAATCTTATTGCATTCTTTGATCAAGTGACAAATTAGTAGAACAGAGGAATGCTGTGGATATAATTTACTTGTACTTCAGTAAGGCATTTGACAAAGTAGATCACAACCTACTACTTGATAAGATAGAAAAATGTGGGACAGACAACATCACCACCAGATGGATTCGTAGCTAGCTGACCGGCCATACTCAGCATGTGGTCCTCAATGGAACTGCATCTACATGGAGGGAAGTGTGTAGTGGGGTGCCCCAGGACTCTGTTCTAGGCCCAGTGCTCTTCAACATCTTCACTAACAATTTGGATGAGGGGATAGACGGGAAACTCATCAAATTTGCAGATGACACCAAGCTGGCAGGAATAACCAACACTCCAGAAGACAGGCTTAAGATACAGGAGGATCTGGACAAACTTGAACACTGGGCGCTATCTAACAAAATGAAATTCAACACTGAAAAGAGTAAAGTTCTACATTTAGGCAAGAATTAATTTACATACAACCTATGGAGACTTTGGATGACCAAAAAATGATTGTAATTAAACTATCTACAATTGCAAAACTAACAGAAATGGACTTGAAATTACAACTGTTGGAGAATTATGTCAACCTTGATAATCATCTATTAATTATAAAATTGGACATGATTGAGTATTTTATCCAGCAGACAGGAACCAGGCATCAAAAACAGAGGACGGGAGGTCTTTTACTGACCCAAATGATATTACAAGCAATAATGGGAGATCTATTTGCTGAAATAGAGGCTTTGTTATGGAAGCCTGTTTGATGTAGGAAGAAAGCCAGAATAAGACTAAAAAGAGAAACTTAAAATTATATGTAATGGATTAAAAAGATTTTGAGAAATATGGACTGATTTAAGGATTAAGATTTAGAGTTGAAAATTTGTGATTATTAGAATATATATGTTAAACAGAGTAAGAATGTATTTTCTTGAATAATATGTTTATTTGTATGAAAATTATTTTGTAATGGAATGAGAATAAGAATATGAAAGAGGCTTTTAGAAATTCAGATAGCTTTAACAACTAATTGAGTGTGTTAAGTTAGTAAGACGATGTTTTGTGTAATAATAGGTGTGTTCCTTTTTTTAGATATGATAATTATTTGAATGAGATTTAAATGCTATTTGAAGTAATAAGAGAGATCTGTGATAAAATCAATGATTTATGAGATTATGAATTAGAATATATCTGGATTAGTATTTTAAAAGGGATACCCGAAGTGATAATACATTTATCTAAGGTTAAATTGGACTATGGTAATTGTAAATTAATAAAGCTCAAAACAGGATTAGGATTTATAGATATGTAATGTAGAAATGGATTATGTTAAATAGGTTATATCATTTGAGGGAAATAGAGAGGGAACATTTAATGTATTTACTTGAGCTATTATATGATTTTGTTTTTAGATGATTGACCACCTAATCACCACGGTGTGTCTTGAGCATTCTGTTGTAAAAGTTAAAAAACCAATAAAATTTGTTATATATAAAAAAAGAAACACCTGTGGCTAAGTATTATAACTTCACAAAATAAATTGCCACAGACAGTTGTTTAACATTAAAATGTGTTTTATTAAACAAGAGCTTATTGCAATTAATAATAAGCAGTAGCATTATAGATTATATAAAAAGTTATATTCCATCCATCCTGATATTTGTATATTGCAGAATAGAAATGGTTTTCTGGTAATTTATATACATACATAAAACAAGCAAACAATCCTCCACCCATGAATATTCTAGTATAACTAAGTGTAACTAAGTATAAGAAAATATTTTCCTCTTAATGTCCACACTCAGCAATAATCATTATTGTATATACTTCAGTACAGAGTGCACTGTTTTAGCTGTCTTTCTTAAGGTTATCTGAGGGAGTACCATTCAAATCTCCAGAGACAGAATGTTTTAAAGAGATGGAGCACAAACAGATAATGTTTTACATTTCCCTTCTGAAAAACTCACACAGGAGGGCTTCTTAACATCCCCAGCTGGAACTTGCACATTGGAGAGATTCTGCTTGAAGCAGATGGCCCTGGAGATATCTAAGTATTAAGCCATGTAGATCTTTATACAAGTAATGGCCAGCATTTTGAATGTATTTGAAAACCTGCTAACAACAAATGAAGTGTTGCTATTCTAGTGACTGTTGCATTTTGTACTGATGACAGTTTTTAAGTTGTCTTCAATGGCAGCCAGATAGATCATCCTGCAGGTGATAAGGGATTTTCCTGGTGGTAAAAGATGAGTGTCACCAATATCTTTTCTCTTCATGGAATGATGCAAATGATGTTAGTAAAAGTTGGACAAATCTACCTGTTAGTCAGAGTGGTAGTTGGAACTATAGGGATTTGCAGAACTGCTACTTCAACGTATTACCCATCTAGTAATAGCTGAAGCAAAAGAGAGTCAGATAGTTTCTAACAGCAAATCTCTCTTGCTGGGCTTCAGCTTGTTCCTTCCCAGTCAGTCTTTCCCAGCCTGCAGGACTAGGACAAGACTTCCATGGCATCTTTCACCTAGGGTAGTGCTGTGCAATTGAATATTATTAGCAAGTTCATGATTTGCCAGTATTGTCACCCCAAATGAGCTAAAAACTTCTCACAGTGGTTTCACAAAAACTTAAAAAAAAAACAGGGTATGATAGATGAACTGTGCAGCGCCCCTAAGAAAGTAAGCATCAGACTGACTTCTCTTCCCCTCCACACAAATGGAAATACCTACTAAGGAAAAAAACCAAAGCTACTGAAGAAAAGTGTTCTTAATTCTCAACCCCTGCATTAGGTGCAGAAGGATATCATGCTTGATGGCATTGAAAGCTACTGAGAGTAACAGGAGAAGTGCACTCCCCTTGTTAATGAAAATCATCAACCAGAGTGACCAATGCTGTTTGTCTCATGCCCAGGCCTGAACCCAAACAGAAAAGGTCTTAAATCAATAATCTGAAGGTTTAAAACATTCAGCTATGAACAAGTACACTAAGACAGCAGCTCCCAACCTTTTGGGCACCAGAGACTGGTTAAGTAGAGAGAGTTTTTTCCATGGACTGGAGGGAGTGTGGTTTCGTGAGCTGCCTGCATCCCACTTCCCTTGTTTGTGTGGCCTGGTGTCAGTCTATGGACCAGGAATTGGGGACCCCTGCACTAAGAGAGAGAAACTTAAGGGATAAAAAAAACAGACTTTTGACTGTGATTGTTCATCCAGGTTTGCAAGAGAAGAAAGTGAAGATAGTCCCTTTGTGAACCATCCTCCAACACTTCATAGAGAGCTCTCTCCATGTTGCAAGTTATGTAGGTAAAAAATAAAAAATAAAAATAAACAAGTTCTTTTGGCCAGAGATTGTATACACTGTGAAAAAGTTTGAGGATACACTAAATCTCATTTAAGTTCACAATGAACAATTGTGGAGAGTGCAAAAACATTCTATATTCTACTACTGACTTTTGTTATAGGGAGAAGGCATATTTTCAAACTCTGACACTGTGGAAGCTTAAGCAGGAGCTCACGTTTTCCACATAATCTGGCATCAGTTATTATAAATGCCTCTTTCTAAATCTCCCAGATCCTCAGAATTCAGAAATACATTCCAGGCTTGTTAAAAATATGAATTATTTATTTTATTTGTTGACCTTATAACCAGCTTTTTCTCTAGGAACTCATGACAGCATCTATAGCAATCCCTGCTCCCATCAGCAGAGTACAATAAATAAATAAGTGGTGTTTGAAAATGTTAAATCCTTCCAGCAGTCAGTAAATTTCAGGAAATGGACTGAATGGTATTACATCTGCATTCAATGAACAATAACAAAGTTTAAACATTGATCAAAGACGGCTAGAAACAGCTGTACTTAGTTGTCACTTTTACCACAGAAGTGAAAAAAATATTAAAAACTACAGTGAGAATAGTTAGCTAGACAGAAAAATGTTTTGCTTTCTTAGTTTAGCTGATTGTTTCTTGAATATCAATTTCCTTCCTGCAAGAACTTTGCAATAGTTGGCATAACAACAACAACAACAATAATAATGTTGTTAGTTGTGAAGTCGTGTCCAACCCATCGTGACCCCAGGGACAACGTTTGTCCAGGCCTTCCTGTCCTCTACCATCTTCTGGAGTCCATTTAAGCTCACGCCTACTGCTTCAGTGACTCCATCCAGCCACCTCATTCTCTGTCATCCCCTTCTTCTATTGCCCTCAATCTTTCCCAACATTAGGCTCTTCTCCAGTGAGTCCTTCCTTCTCATTAGGTGGCCAAAGTATTTGAGTTTCAACTTAATAACAACAATAACAATAATAATTAGTGGGAATAATAATTATTTCCCACTACTATACCAATAATTATTTTCAGTTTTTGTTTTGTGTTGTGATCACCTTTTGTGACCTTCTGACAAGCAAAGTCAATGGGGAAGCCAGATTCACTTAACAACCTTGTTTCTAACTTAATAACTGCAGTGATTCGCTTAACAATTATGGCAAGAAAGATCATAAAAACACTTAGCAATGGAAATTTTGGACTTCATTGTGGTTGTAAATTGAAGACTACCTAAACTACTTTTAAAGATGAATTATTCTAAAAATACATCTTTTGGCTATGGAGCATTCATACAGCAGATTCATGCTCCCAGCTTACCCCAGTGCAAGTGCACATCATCCACATGGATGTTATCTAAATTTACTTACAGGTGTCAGTTAACACGGCGTCTGCCTATTTTGTGACTTCCCATCAGATATACCACTATTTTTCTTGTGCTGGCTCAATCTGGGCTATGCATTTTGTTCCTTGTAAGCAAGTACCTCCAATCCAATTGACTGTTGCAATGTATTACAGTGGGAGTATCTCTTCCCATTTAGCCAGCACTGGCTGCCCAGCATAATTATTAATGTGATTTGGATTTCAGGGTTGCATAATCCTGTGCAGATCTGATCTGTGATTCATGCCAGTTGTTTCCTTCATTTTCCTTTCTTTAAAAACAACCATGGATATACAATGACATGCTGAGCTTAGTATTCCATATTTCAGCAGATTTACCAGTTGACTGCAAAGAAGACAAAGACTTCCTTTCAGTTCCTTGTCCTCTGAAAGGGACTTTTGGAGGAAATAATCAGGGAAAATCTATATCCACTGCCTTCCATTAGGATTTGCATGAGTCATCACTGACCCATAATTTCTTTTCATTCTATGGTAGAAATGGTGCACCTCTCAAAAAAATCCCTCTTCTGGATTAGTTGCTGGGTACTTAAATGATACAATGTATAAGTCTTTACTTTTGGATTTAACTCACATGAGAGGGTCACTTTAACTGGGATCTTCCATGTGGCATCCATAGAAATGTCCAGTGGGTTCCTAGCAGGCTCTGTTCTTGAAAAAAAAAACCAGTGGGTTAAAGACATGCATTTATATAATACCTTTCTTTTTAAGCAATAACTCATAATTAAGAAAACTTTAAATATCTCTGATACAGAGATAAGATTTTATCTACATGATTATAAAATCAGGAAAGAGATATAAATGTAACAGTGTTGTTAGATTCAAGTCTTTTCTTTCTAATTTTCTGTTCTGTTCCTTGTTGATGGGAAAAATCATTGCTAGAACTGTAGCTATTGAGAGATAATTGGCATAAGTTAAAGAGAAGTGGTTAAAGGTCAGCAGATCTTAACCTGCATAAAACCTAGCAAGACAGATTTCTTGTAATAAATACATCAATAAAAAGATGAGGGCTGGCTGGGTTTTTTTTTTAACAACTGTCTCAAGGGATTAAATCCTAGAAAGTCAGATAAAGAAAAAAATCATTCTTTATTTTTTTAATTTTTTAATTAACAGAGACAAAACTAAAATGTTAGTAAAAAATTTAACTGATAAACAAAAAAGGAAATTGGAAGAGAATTTGGATTTACAAGTAGCAAAAAAGATTAAATATTTAGGAATTTAGATAACTTCAAAGTGTTCCTCAATAAAAGAAGACAATTATACAAAATTGATACTAAAAATGAAACAAGATCTTGAAACCTGGGAAAATTTCCGATTATCATTATTAGGTAGGATTGCAGTGACTAAAATGAACATATTACCAAGACTATTGTATTTATTT